>CM039133.1:51782681-52277991 GCA_022036555.1 Microstegium vimineum | reverse complement strand
TATGAAGACTACCGTGAGGAGTACTAGGCTAGTGGTCAACCAGTCGGCGTTCCCTGTGAAGTGGAGCTTCGTCGCGAGAGTTATCTTTATTTTCCGCTATTATGTTTAATAAATATTATTCGTTATGTAATAAGCACTCAGTGATGGTACTATTTAAAGATTTGTCGGCTTATGTGTGTGATTGATCTCTGGGTACACATGAGTTATTCATATTTAATTTTATTCTTAAAATTGGGTGTGACACACAAGGACATCCTAAGATCCCAGTTTCCAGGGAGAACTGAACATTAGATTACTCGTGAGCACATGCAAACTTTTGGTGGTTGGCTACGGAAAAAATGTCAAGGTGATGAGAGTCTTGATGAACAATTGTACTTGTTGGCCAGGGAACCATCGTGGCATATCGTCACATACAAAGGGTACAAGATAAATGAGAATACATTTTATACAGTAACTCAAGATAAAAAGAGCACCAACCAAAATAGTGGTGTCCGCATTGATGCCACGGACCCGAGTGGGAATAAGCAAACATATTATGCCCGCATAATAGAGATATGGAAACTAGACTACGGACCCACTTTTAAGGTCACTTTGTTTCGGTGCCAATGGGTGAAGGTGACTGGAGGCGGGGTAACAGTTGACAATGACTATGGAATGACAACTGTGGATCTCAACAATCTTGGGTACAGAGACGAACCATTTGTCATAGCCAAGGATGTGAATCAGGTGTTCTACGTAAAGGATATGTGTACGAAACCAAAGAGAGGGAGAAACAACAACTCAAAAAGTGAGCCAAAATGCCACATTGTTCTTTCAGAGAAAAGAAACATTGTGGGAATCGAGGACATGTCAGACTTGTCAGAGGGTTATGAAAAGGACGACCAACTCCAACCGTTTGTAGTAAACAAAGACTCAAGCATCATGCTAAATAATGAAGACACTCCATGGTTAAGCAATGATCATGACCAAGGGACATACATTAGGAACAAGCTTGTTGCTGTTGCCATCACTTAATATATTGTATGATTGCTCAATATATGGCTCAATATGTGTAATTTTAGCATCATGCTACTGTATGATTGCTCAATATATGGCTCGATCATGTGTTTACATTCCCATGTGCATTTTTGGAAATAATTTGGTGAAAAACTAGTATCCTGTCCAAAACATATAGTTTAAAAGATTTACATTGAAAAAAACATTTTTGCATTAAGCAATTAGTGATTAATGGTTATATTATGATGACCAAAATAAAAGGAAAACAAAATAATTTTAAAGTTTAAGGCTTTTCCTTCAAAGAATAAAGTAGAAACCAAATAATGGTGCTTTTAAAACAATATTATGCCTAATAATTGATTTATTGTTTAATTAACAAGTGTAAAAAGCAAATTACAATGAAATATATCCAAAAAACCAAAATTTCCTTTGAAAGTCGGCGGCAAGGGAACAGAAAGAGACCTTTAGTCCCGGCTGGTAACATCAACTGGGACTAAATGTCTCTGCTTTTCAGTTGCCGCCAAAAAGGCAGAGAGCAACACCAACCGGGACTAAAGGGTCTTTAGTCCCGGGTAGAGTTTCCAGCCGGGACTAAAGGTCTGGGCATATAAATGCTGAGCCCTACGCTGCCGCCGCTAAGTCACAATCCATCGTCTCTCCCACAGCGCTGCTAGCTCGTCTACGCCGCCATTGTCGTCTCTCCGTCTGCCGGCGGCGCCCACGCGCCCTCCTCCAGCCCTCCGCCCGCCCCGCGCAAGCTCCGCGCGCACCGCCGCCGCCGCGCCCTTGTCGTCCTTGCCACCGGCGGCGCCCCCGGCCGACCTCGCCCCGACCTCACGCCGCACGTCGTCTGCCGCGCGCGGGGCTGCCTCAGCCGCCCCGGTATCCGGCGTGCTCCCGATCCGGCCGCGCCGACCCTCGATCTACACGCGCGCGCACCCGGCGCCCTTCTTCCTCCTCGCCGTCGGCCGGGCGCCTGGGTGGGTGTGCGGCCTTCCTCCTCGCCGTCGCGCCTCAGCCGCCCCGGCCTCTGGCGCCATCTCCGATCCGGCCGCGCCGGCCCCTCCACGCGTGACGCACCGCTCGGCCCCGCCGGCCAGCTAACTTGGCGCCGACAAAAAGCAAAAACAGAGGGTGTGTGTGTTTGTCTAATTAAATGAAGTTACAAATTAGTTAAGTTAGAAATTAGCTAAGTTAGAAATTAGAATTTAAATTTCTTCATGTATATATACTTTAGATATGGCCGACCCCAATGATGACATGATGGAGGATGCCATGATGAATCTTATCAACTCCGACGCCGCAGACGATGATAATGTTGATGCAGATGACGGGAGTCAATACTTGAATCTTGGAAATGAACAAGGAAATGTCGTGCAAGATGACATCACTGGAGAGGTATATACTTGATCATTGTATTAATCCATCTTCTATGTAGCTAATATATACATATTGGTGATTAATTAATGTATATGTGTGCATTGTGTGTAGCCCTCTGGATCGACGACGAGTCGAAAGGTACGAGGCCCGGCAAAGCCGGTGGAGGGCCGTTACGTAATAACAGAATTCAATGAAACTATGGGAGAACCACTTGGAGAACATGCGAAGAAATTTGTTAATCACTGTGGTTACCTAGTAAGGGACAGAACACCGATCAATGCCCGTGAATGGAAAGAGAAGAAAAATGCTCCTCATATTAGTTTTGTCTCTAATTTAGACAAGACCCTTATCTGGGATGATATTCTCCAACATTTCATGCTTGAAATAGATGATGCTGATATGAAGGAGTTAGTTAAGAAGTGGGCTATGAAGAAGATGGCCACCCAGTTCCAGTCTTGGAAGAAAAAGCTATACAATGATTATGTTAAGAAGAATGTGACACCAAATTTCAACACTAGGGGTCCGCTATCAAAGTTGAGGCCTTATTGGGATGAATTTGTTCAATACAATACATCAGAAGAGGGTACAGAGCGGATACGAAGGAACCGACAGAACTCCCAACAAAAGGAATACCACCATCACTTAGGGTCAGGTGGCTACAAGACTGCCAAGGTAAAGTGGGAAAAGGTAGAATCAATGCTAATTGAAAAGCAGATCATACCAGCTTCACTTGATTGGCCCGAACGCTGTAAGAATTGGTTCTTTGCGCATGGTGGATCACTTGACCTAGAAACTGGGGGGTTAGTGTATGGTGAAAGGATTTGGGAGGCAGCAGAAAAACTTTGTCAGGCTATAATGGCTTCTGCTAGTGGTGCGTTCAAGCCGAACAGAGAAAAGGATGAACTAACATATGTCCTCCAAACAGTTGAACACGGTGGAAGAACAAGAGGCAAATGGGCCATCTCTTGGCAGCATGGCTTTCCTAAGGACACAACCACATACAGAAGCCGCCAAAGAAAGAAGGATGAGGAGAACGAGCGGTTGCGAAGGTTGGAGATGGCGGTCCTTGAATCTCAGGATCGAGAAAAAACTAATGAGTCAAGGATGCAGGAAGAAATTAAACGACAGGTGCAAATAGCATTGAATAATATTTCACAACGACAGTCGTGAGCATCACAGCCGGGAGGTAGCCCTACTAACCAGATTCTAAGTAGTTGTGCTTCCACAGAGCTACCAGATGATGTAGGCTTGCGCTTCCCTGTGGATGACATTACTGTACCTCTTACCGCATGTGAGCTACACATTCCAAAGGATAATGGCAGCATCATGGTTGTTGCCGGTGTTGTTTCCCCTATTGACCCTACTAGAACACCAAGAATGCATTGTCAAATAATACCACCTGGATATGCTAGCGTATCCGTGGATAGAGTTCTTAAAGGATTCAACAGAGTGGCTCTTGACATTCTAGGAGGTGATGGGGAGAAGACTCTCGGAGAAGCGGAGCATGCATTTATTCTATGGCGCAAGAGATACATCATTATTCCCGGGGCATCGCCTCCTAAACTACCTCACCATAGGTACGTATGATAGTGTTGTGAGCAATTTTATATACTGACTAAACAAGTATACACTCATGTTCTCTAATTTTGTTTTGTCATATATAGCAGGTCCTCGGATCAGCATAGTGCTCCGAGGAGGTCTCCAACACCGCCGCCACAGCAGTCGTCTCCAAGGAGGTCTCCAACGCTGCAGCAGCCGTCTCCAAGGCAACGATCTCCAACACCAGCAAGGAGGTCTCCAACGTCGCCGCCGCCGCAGCCGTCTCCAAGGCGATCTCCAACACTGACTAGAAGGTCTCCAACACCGCCGCAGCAGTAGCCGTCTCCAAGGCGATCTCCAACACCGGCAAGGAGGTCTCCAAGCTCTCCGCCACCTCAGCCTGAGTTGACAAAGAAGTCTGCGGCTAAGAGGTCTGCAGCGTCACAATCGACGAAGTCTTCATCCCAATCAGCGAAGAGGGCAGCCTCCGGGAGTAAAACAAAGCCTATTCCCCAAAAGCTGCCTTATGAAAAGACGGATGAAGAAATTATTGCTAGTTCTAAAGAACAAGTGGCACAATTCTTTTCAAATTTGAGAAAGCAAAATGAAGCTAGGCAAAACCCTCCAAAGCCGCACTACCTTCTTCAGAAAGAACTAAGAAAGAAGCTGGACCAAAAGAAGAAAGAGTTGCGTGAATCTCGTAAGCCACCGCCAGCAACAAACTATGACCACACTCTCATGAAGGCGGCGACGACAAGTAAGAAGAAAGCAGGGAAAGATGCTACACAACTCGGAGACTCATCAAAATCAATTCCTCCACTAGTTGTTCGTGATGGGTATGGAACATTTATGAACCAAGCTGGAGAGGTCAACATAGAGCAACTTGCTACTTTCTACATCGAAACTGGTCTTGACATAAACCAACTTCTCTATGGTGGCGAAACCGACTCTGCCCCAGAAGTTGATCCTTGGAAGATTTATAAATATGGCAATAGTTTATTCAACCCTGATGCCGCACAAAGAGATCACGACACACAAATGTACATGTTGAACAAGTGGTACTTAGAGGCATGTAAAAGGAACGGGCAATGACTTCTTCTCATAGTCAGACAACGACACTTCTTCCGTGGCGATGACATCATACATATTAACTTCTCAGAACTACACCAACTATGCCACCATGATGCCCTCAACAAATCTCTCCTCAGCTGCTTTTGTCTATAAGTGTGATTGCATTGTTTCTATTATTAGTAAAGTAACTTGCATGTGTTGTATATATAGAGTCATCCTTACACTATATATGTATGTAGACATGAGATGAACAGGCTCAGAAAAATAAAGGACAATTCTATCGAATTTGTTGATCCATACATTGTATTCAAAGACCAAGTTACTCCCGAGTCTAATTGGTGACCTCAAGTAGAGAAGAATCTCATAAGGTTCTTAGTTCACCAAAAGGATAAGAAATTGATACTCTTCCCGTATAACTTCAAGTGAGTTTGCACATTTTATTTCCCTTAATTACTTGACCCATATATAGTTATTGAATTATATGACTTCATATGCTATAAACATATATGCAGCTTTCACTGGATCTTGATGGTCATCTATCTGGACAATAATCGGTTAATAATATTAGACTCGTTGAGAAAAGATTGAGCCGATTATCAAGACATGATAGACATTATCCAGAGGTAATTTAATATCGGTCACGAACCAAATTCTTTATTGCTCTCTTAAATCTTGAAGGTTAATTAACAATCCTCAAAACTTTGTTGCTAGTGTTTGGGCAAAATTCATTCAAGATCACCGCACTGATCGTAAAGCGCCACTGAACGTAGTGTTAACCCAAGTAAATACTACTAGCTATATATATATATATATAGTTTTCATGAACTTGATAATGTGAGTGTGTCTTCACTAGATAACGAAAGGTTTCTTTTTCTCGTAAAGTGGTGTTTGCGGCAGGAACCGGGGAATAATTTGTGCGGATACTATGTTTGTGAGTTCATCAAGGCGTGCACGAGTAGACCTAGACTAGAGAAGCTTAAGGTATGTTTCACAATTGATTTCTTACTATTGTTGGTACCTATTCGTAGTTAGTCATATATATATATATATATATATATATATATATATATATATATATACTAATACATTTTCTTTACTTTCATTCAAACTGAAGTCTGATTGGTTGGCGGCAAAGATTCTACAATCAGACAAGATCAATGCAATTGTCGAGACGATTGCAAGATTTATTGTGGACGAAGTCATACAACCCAATGGAGAGCACTACTACGACCCAAAAGAAAAAATCTTGCCCAACTAAGATTAAGTCTAATTTGTATTAGATGTTATCCAATATCAAAGAATATCTCGTGTGTATATAAATTGTGTAATATTAATTACCCCTCTAGTATATATATATATAGTTTCATACTATAATTATGTCCTTTATATATGCTCAAAATATATACGCGTATATATATAGCAGCATAGAATGTGCATTCGAAAACATATTCTAAAACCCTAGCTAATATGGAATGAAAAGAAACAAAAAAGGAAAAAGAAAAAATAGGACAAAAAGGAGACCAACCTTTAGTCCCGGTTCGTAATAAAAACCGGGACTAAAGGTGACAACAGGGCTGCACGTGGAGAAGCACCCTTTACTCCCGGTTCTTATTACGAACCGGGACTAAAGGGCCTTCTTTAGTCCTGGTTCTAGAACCGGGAAACTGGGACTAAAGGGTGCCACCTTTAGTCCCGTATTCGTGTTCCCAGTTGGGAAACCGGGACTAAAGGGGTTTTCCAACTGGGAACAAAGACGTGTTCTGTACTAGTGGGATGCACAGGAGGAGGCCAAAAAGATGGAGAAAAAAATGCTAAAAATAACACTGACGAAAAAATGCATCAAATAGAAAAGGTAAGGATAATAATCACTAGTAGAAAACAGGCCTTTGGTCGATGTTTGAAATGTACAATAGTCCTAGTTATTTTTTTGTTCGGGGCTAATAGACCTTTAGTCCCGGTTGGTAACACCAACTGGGACTAAAAAAAGTCCCGGTTGGTGTTACCAACCGGGACTAAAGGTCCAGAACATTTAGCCTCGGTTGGTAATACCAACCGGGACTAAATGTAGACCCTTTAGTCCCGGTTGGTGTTACCAACCGGTGCTAAATGTCTCTCTACGGTGGGTTCAAAAGAAAAACGTCTCATTCATTGACAGATGTGTTGCGTAGGTGGGGTGGTTTACTACGCGCGAGGTCAGAGGACGAAGTTGGGTGGGAGTTTTATTTTTTTTAACTGAATGGACCTTTAGCCCCGGTTTCACCAACCGGGACTAAAGGAAGGGACCTTTAGTCCCGAATTGGTAGTCCCTGATGGAAAACCGGGGCTAAAGGCCCTTTCCAACCGGGACTAGAAGCCATTTCTATACTAGTGAATACCCCAACGACGGATAGAATTTTCACGAAGAATATTGTATGTAAAAAGGTTCTAACATCAGAGATGAGGCAATACATACAAGGCATTTTTATTCAATTTATATTGTACAAATATTATTTTAGTTACACTATATTGTTATTGTTCCTATATATTTTAAATGGTTTATCGGACTCTATACGGAGATGTTATATACATATTGCATGTCTACAGGAAAATTATGCGTACATGTATGATTTTCATATAATAATATTATCATGTAATACGTTTATATTTACTTTTTGTAGTCCGTGAACCTGCTACACGGTGCTATTCGCGACTATGTTAATTTTACGAACTTAATTTGTTTTATTTATTTATCAATTTAATGTATGTATTTAATTTTATAATAGTGTTATATTATGATGCGATATATGTTCTCATATAAGTTTTTGTTATTCCGTTACTCGCACGACACGATGCTAGTTGAAAGAAAAAGTAGAAAACAATCCGAATTCGACAGGGAGCCAGGAAGCTAAGGATAGATGGAACCCAGAGGATAACGACACTGCAGTGCTACACTGCTAGTACAATAGATCGAGAAGGAATCTTGCATTGTTTGATGAGCTAGTTAGCTAGTAGACGCGCGCCCTCCGTCTACTACATGACACAGTAAGTTACTACTAGTTTTTATCCAGATTAAAAGCATGTTTTGATGACCGAGAGATCGAGGGACTAATTAAATTAACAGCTAGCTAGTTTTGGATTGTTGGACTAAAAATTAGTCCATGGTTTTATTAACTTCATTTAAATTTTAATTAGAGCAGCTCCAACAGTTTGACAATTTTAATTTGGCAAAACATGAAATTTGTCAACTCTGAAATAGATATGCCAAAACAAAAAATATACAATCTCCAACAGTTTCCCATAATGACTTGACAAAAACGGAAAAAAAGAAGAAAAAAAAACCCCGCCGTCCAGTGTTCCACCGTGAAAAAAAGGAAGGAAAAAAAAGAAGAAAAAAAAGGCGCCGCCCAGTGTTCAGTCGTGAGAAAAGAAGGAAAAAAAATTGCCCCCCTTTTCAAGGTCTCCAAATTGCCAAATGTGGGCTTTTATTTGTAACTTTGGCAAAAATACCAAGCCCAAATGCCAAACTGTTGGCCACCAGTTTTTTTAGTTTTTTTGACAAAATTAGATATGCCAAGTCTAAATGTCAAACTGTTGGAGTTGCTCTTAGTGTGATAATTAATAAGCATGTTTTTATTGACTAGAGGTAATATTGTCTTTGTTAGCTTCATTTAAGGATATTTAGTCTCTTCTAGTCCCTTCAACCAAACAGTTAAAGGGACTACTATTTAGTTCATGTTTTAGTCTCTACTAATTCTAGTCCCTTCAATCCAAACAAGTCCATAATAACACACACCGAAAGTAGTAGCGTCATCGAGCGGTACTAGGTGTGTGTGGTGAATTCTGTGTGGTATAGTGAATCATTCTAGAGCCATCATGTTAATATAGTTTGGTTTATTTAGCTAGCACACAAGTGGCGAAGAAGCAGACAAATAGTAACCATAAAACGTAGCAAGTACTCCACGTGTTAATTGAGGATCACGTCGTTGCATTTTGCCTTAAGACTATACACTTTTTGTTTCTTTTTAATTTGTTTTTCTTTGTAGGCTAGTACGTAGATAGATAGAGCAGCAGCAGCAGTAGTACAAATTAAGGGTCAACAAAACCCTGCAGAATGCATATTGCTTGCTCTAGGAGATACACTAGCACATTTGGGCGCCGCGCCGGCAGCTGGGGATTTGTAAAAAAATTAGCACTAATAAAAATGTCTAAACAGTAGGACAGTGGGTCAGTACACGATTGGACAACGGTTGCATGAACAACATTTAAACGCCGTTGAGCGCTGTATGTACGGTGGAGTGAACAGTGCCTAAGTGGCTGAGAGTGCTCGGATTTATAAAGATCGAAGATACATATAAATGACAGTCGTCAGCGTCATTATTTAGCGAACACGTACTACCAACCTGATGTCCCTGATCCATGAGCTACGTAGCACGGGAGTGTGCCACGTACTATAACAAAGGTGTCTATGCTAGGTAAGACGACCCAATTTGTTGAGGCGAGAAAAAAAGCAAAATTTTAGAGGCAGTTGTGCGTTGTCCCACCTATATCAAAGGTGTCCATGCTAATCAAGAATTTCATTCCACAAAAGGTGCCAACTAATGCCTTTGGCCGGAAACGTAACACACTACTTCGTTCTAGAAGTGAGTGGCGACTTGACACACCTACCTCTAGAAATCAATGAAAAAAAAAGAAATCAATCAAAACAGACTTATATATGGAGCCATGATGTTGGGGTTCGTCGCTACCCATGCCGTCTATATATGACGATTTGTGAGCGAAGATGGTATGAATCATAGGATCACCTAGAGATACTTAGTCATGGATCCATGAAATGAGGTCTACATTATATTGGGACTTAGTGTGTTGGCATAGGAGATGGTAGACATGATACAACTCCACGTCGATATTTTGTTAACATTGGAGTCATGATAACCAGGATGTTACTATAGGCCTGCATCTCTACTATAATTGGGTGGGAAGTCTGATCTGACATCCTGACCCCACTAGCTCCCACACAACCAGGCTCCAACCTGTCTCGCGACAAAAAAAAAAAATGCCGATCCCACCCATCCCGCTCCCTCCCACTCCCCCTCCCTCCCCGCTAGGGTTCCTGGATCGGCCACCGCCGCCACGCTCATTCTTCGCGGCAGGCCGCAACCTCGCCGATGCTTCCCGAGGCTGGTCGCCCGCACTCCGCCGGGGGACCCGCTCTCCAAGCTGCCCCTCTGCGCGTGCTCCATCTCCAACCTCCGCCTCCTCCCGGGCCGCCGCCGCTTCCCCTCCTACGCCCCACCATTACCGGCCCCCGTGCTCCTGTTCTACCCCTCAACCGTCGCATCCGACCTCGCCTCCTGGTGCCGGTGCATGCCGCGGCCCGCGCGCGGCCCCCACCCTCGGAGGCAGACCACCGGGAGCCCGTCGACACGGACTCCATCAGATCCGCACGGCCGAGCTCATCAGCGTTGGAGCCCATGGAGGACAAGGTCACGTCGTCGCATTCCACGAGGCTGCCAAGGTACGGATCTCTGGTGCCCCTCGATCACCACATCTGTTTTCGATCTGGCGGTGAGCACGCGATCCTGACCCTGGTGAGCATCTCTCCACTCTGGCGCTTTCCTTTTTTCCCGACCTCCCGGCAGATTGGCCGCAGTTACACGGCTCGCATGAGCACCACTCCTCTAACCTCTTTTTTCCCTACGAAAATCGAATCGCTCTATTGGTTTGCGTGCTGCAGTTGCAGGCACTGGCGCTGGGCATGAATACCTCTGTCATCTTTTCCCATTGCCGGTGAGGACTGAGGTGGAGTGGCTAAATCACAACATATGGCAGCGCATTGCAGCAACCAACTCCAATTCTGAACTTCCCAAGGCCAAGCCAGGTATGTAACGCTAATCAGGCAACTAAAGAAACTAGATTGTAACGGTCTATAGCAACTCAAGGTCTATGATGTATCCATTTATTACTTACGTGTCCAACCTATCTTAAGTGCTTTAGTTCCTACATTAAATATTCTATATAATTTAATTAGATTGTTAGACTGAATTATTTGTTCTAATTTCTTAGATTTTGTATTTTTATTTGTCTATGTTTATTTTGTAGAGAAAGCATGAAACAATAGCTACTACTTAGAAAGGTGAAAAGATCCTGACAAGCAAAGATCGTGTCACCAGGTCAAGAGGTAAACTACCTATGCTCTCTTTTGTTCTTTGTCACAACAACATGATTATTCCAGCAAATAATTTACCAGGCATAGAGCAGATGAATATATTGTTCTATTTAACTGAAGGTATCTAGAGGATTATCGCATAAATAGAATTTTGCTTTATTTAAAAATGAAGAATAAACCAATATTGCTTCCTAATTAGTTGATGTCATCGTTGAAAGGGCCAAGATAGGTTGTTTGTTTGGGTTACCTTTTCTGATGTGTGAATACTGAAAAGTATGGTTCGTGATCAGTATGGCTTAAGGTAATTTATTGCCTTGTAATTACAGTCTTGCAGGCAATAGATTAGAAAGGCATGTTCATGTAAGTACACCAGTATCTCTCCATAGAATTAACTTTGGACTTAATGTCGCTATATACTAGGTCCGTCATTGCTGGAAACAAATTTCTTGCTGCCTCAGTGAGTTCTTCACTTTTCCTTTCTTTGTATTTTACAAGCTTCCTGTTTTAATGGCTACTTGATTTCAGAAAGCTCTATTTTTTTGAGCTTTAATGTTTGGATGGAATCATTCTGGCTCCACAGTTTCATTTTGTTTCTGATCTCGCCTTCAAATTTTTTTATCGCGTAGCATTTTCTTTTTCTTCCCATATGGAACAAATGCAAAATACAGGTATCGTCTTGCTAACACAACCTAGACTTTTCATCCAAACTGATATGCTGCCATTCATAGCTCAGTTTAGTTGTGTGTGTACACATACAGAGGCTTCAGGCTCAGCTTGCAGAATCCCTCAGCCACCATCGTTTTGCATCCGAGAACTTGGTAAGTAGTAAAAGATATCGTACTTGCGGTTTTCTAAACCAATACTTGTTTTACCTTCTGTTTGTCATCAGAGAAGATCCTTATCTTTTTAGTAGGTGCTACCTGATCACATGCAAGAAATAAAATGAGATGACAACAAAATTTTTGAAACAACACGGCCATTCTTTTCTACACAT
This sequence comes from Microstegium vimineum, assembly GCA_022036555.1. Taxonomy (NCBI): domain Eukaryota; kingdom Viridiplantae; phylum Streptophyta; class Magnoliopsida; order Poales; family Poaceae; genus Microstegium; species Microstegium vimineum. The sequence continues at coordinate 52,265,866 of CM039133.1, read as the reverse complement.
GTAAGAAATTTTTCCCTTCGTTGGTAGCATGTTTAATCCATTCTTTTCTTCTCCTTTGTACCCATAGTTAGCTTTTGTGTGCTCAGATTTATTTTTTCTTTTACTCCTCTCAAAGATCAAGACTGGAGAGTGGAGGGTGGTTGGTTGAATGTGTGTATGGATTGGGCTCCAGTGCTCCATCTAATCTATAGCCTATAATACTCGGTCGTAGTTACTGACAATTTTTTTCTTAAACCCAATTGCAAAATTAGTGGCACCGCTCTTCATTTTGAGGAGTACATTTGGCTGAAAAGATTTCTTTTGTTCTCTTTCATGTGATGGTTGATTTTTCTTCGTATTTCTTTTTGGCATGAACTAATCCAATTTAAAGCCCTATTTTAATCTGGCTGCAGGCTTGTGGGTGGAGCTAGTGAAATGAAGCTGACTAAGGATGGGAACACCCTCTTGAAGGAAATGGTATGACTTCACCTTTTACAGAAATATTCTATTGACATCCTGATGATGTCAAGTGAAGGTCAACCTATAGCACGTGCACCATCTGCATTCAATATTCAGACACTTGATCAAACAAAAAAAAACTTTGGCATATTCTTGCATTTTTCATGTTGTTTATTCTTTGGAAATGGGAGAAGGGCACATAAATTATTCTGAAATCCTCCAACTAGATCCATTGGTTTTGACTCATCCAGGTCTACACAGAAACAATACCTCTAAAGTTTCTTTTTATCACACCTACCTTCATTCTCATTTTCTTTCAACTTTTGCATCTAACTCGAAGTTTGCAGATCAGCATACATCCTCAGAAGAAAACTTCCAAGTGCAGATCCATTGCCTGACAGTAAGTAAAGTAGAAAAACATGCTTTCAGAGAGTTGGTCCTACAAATTAACCTAATGAACAAATTTTGCATTTGAAAAGTTTGGATGGCAGCATGAAGCTTGTGACTTGTGAGATGTCATAGTTTGAGGCCTCAGTTCTTGAGAAGGTAGATAGCCAACCTTAAATTTGGAGATGGTGTACGCTGTACTGTTTGGCTAGATATTTGAGTCAATACGGAAATACTAATTTTGATATATTTCAGAATGCAGGATAAAACCATTGCTTATGTAGGTTATTCTTTGGGATAGTAGCTACTCTTATCAGTTCTTTTCAATCTTCAAATGAACTCATGTAGTGTGATTTTATTGACTGTATCTTAGCTAAATTTTCATATGATCTATATATATATATATATAGATATCATTGTAGAGATATCATAAGAAGAAGCAAGACTTAGAAGGATAAGAGGAAAAGTGGCAAATCAGCACTAATAGAGGATTGCTGAGCCTGTTACACACCTGATGGATTGACGAGGTCTATGGTCAGCCACGATCCTCAAATTGGCAACAGAACTCTTTTCGCTTTTATAGATCAGGTATTTGTTTTCCCAACTGCTATCATTAATCAGCTACTGCCATTCTTAAAAAAAGGGGGTGGAGTGTGTACATGTATACAACCGCTCAACATTTTTGAAGTAGAAGAAATACCATGAAGCAGCAGTACAGTATAGTACAATCAAGCTATGAAAATGAACCCAAATAAAGGATCCTAGAGCAAGCATTTTTGACCATTTCTTTGTTTTTCCTTACCAAATAAAGTCACCTCTTTTGAAATTACATTTGGCATACTTGTCCATTCTGAAGTCTGGTTTTGTGGCTTCTTCTTTTCTCCTTGGCATACTTAGCAATGTTTTTTTTTTGTATATAGCCGATGTTTCAGGTTTTAGCAATAGAGATCAATGCTACATTTATTTGGGAGCTTTACCTCAAGGTCTCAAGGATGCAAATAAAAGTGGATCCTACTTTTCTGAAGGGTTATGTGAGCAAACATAGCTAAAGTTTAGAAAATGATGAAACATTATGAAAATGATGTGGCAACTGTACCTTAACTTTCAAGGTGCTTGTATGTAATTATTCTTAAGTACAACAACACTTGAAACTGTGAACATGTTATATGGGGATTGTGAAACATAGTCGAGGAACACCTAACTGATTATGAAATTAGGAATACCATTACAACTGTGGTTTGATGCCCCCTCTATAGATTGTGGTTCCATGTCCTGTCTAGATTTTTCGTTATGCTTTTACTCCATATGGAATTTATATGGTTTGTCTAGATTTATTTTAGTTTTATAATTTATTTTTTAGACATCACCGTAGCGTTAGCATGGGCAATATACTAGTTTGTGTAATAAAACTCTTTCTGCTTAAAGAAAAACGTGCTTAGACGTGGACTCAAAAAAAAATGTAGATCATGACCACAGGCCAAGTTCATCATGATGCCATGCAATTGCTTTATCATGGCCCAATAAGTACTCAGAATCGGCCCACTCCTCCCCCGGGCCGGGCCGCAACCAATGGTCGATTGTACTCCGGCGATGCATCTGCAAGTTCTGTCTTTGCAAATTGCAACTGGTATCATACTCGGATTATTTGGATTCCGAGTAATTTCTATATTTACGTCCGAATCGGACATGGTAATTAATGTTTCGACTTTTCGTTATAAACAGTTAAAACGCTAATCACCTTACCTAGTACTACCTACAGTACAGTACGTAGATACGTACAATCGTATCAACGCTGCACATCCCAATTCGGCAATTCCCAAGCAAAAAGGAATCGGAAATCGAGAAGCCAAGCCACCGCCGCCGCCTGCAGTCCACTATGCACTGGGCAACGGCGATGTCCGTGTCTTACTCCACCTTCGGGTTCATGACGCTCATCTACTGCACTCTGCTCTACATGCTCGTCAGCGTGGTTCAAACGCTGGCGCAGCTCCAGAGCCGCCGAGCGGATGCTGGACAGCGTGCCCGACGTCCCGTACCTCCCGCTGCCGCCTGACCACCAACAAGCAGCTTCCACCGGCGCCGGCGAAGGCGGGCCGTCGTCGTCGTGTGTGATATGCTTTGAGGAGTACGACCACGCGTTCCACAGAGAGTGCATTGCGGAGTGGCTCCGCCTGGGAAAGAACAATTGCCCTATCTGCAGAGCGGCCGCCGTTGTCGTTGTCGTCGGGACGCCGGTGGGAGAAGAGAAGAACGACGTTGCTGCTGCTGTTAGCACGGCTGAGGACATGGTGTAGCTAGCTGCTAGCGTCTCTGGTTTTGTTAAGACTAATAAAAATATATATACATGCACGTATTTACAGTAGAGCCATTTTCGGTGTCACGAAGGCAAAACTCAAATACAAGCAGTAGTGTCCTCTGATCTCCTGATCTAATTTTGGATTCTCTTTTGTATTCCTAGGTAGGAAAGGTCAGAAATAGGTGCGTGACTCTTGCACCGTAGCACGATGCATACCGTTAAGGTATTGTTCAGTTTTCATTCCAGGCCGGCATTCGCATTGAAAACAGACCCCAACAGTTCACCTGAAATGTCATCTGGTGGGTCAATCCGATGGAAACGAATAAGGCCTAAGGGGGTGTTTAGTTCCCCATAGAATCCAAAATATTTTAGGTTTTGGCTCTTCATTTTGCAAAATGAAACTAAACATCACCCAAAATATTTGGCAAAAAGTGGTTCATTCCTCATTTGTATTTTGGACTTAAGAGGTCAAAATAAGAGAATCTTTGCATTGGTTTGTGTGTCATCCTCACAATCTTCATCATTGGAATGCAAATTTTGGTGGGAACTAAACACCCTACCAAAATATTTTGCATTTTGGATTTTGGAATCCAAAATAATTGGGATTTTGGATTTTGGTTGGAACTAAACAGGGCCTAAATGATTCTTCTCCTGCTAAAGGGTCTTATTATTGGAGAGGAGTTCCGTCAGCAACGGGGGAATGGAACTCACTTGCAAGGATTGTAAACTCGCTTGGAGATGCTGGCAACAATTATTCCTATGCTATAATCCCATGATCAAGCATAGAAGAAACTTTTATCAGTAGATTGTCATCCACCTCTGGTATCATTTCTACTAACCATTCAGAAAAGGAACAACTACTCTGGCAGGCATAGGGTAGTATGAATAAATTCGAGGGGATGCAGTTTCAATCTTCAGGACTTTATTCAACCCTCTAAGAACCTCTCTCTTTCCACTAGGATGACTTCACAGAGGAAGAAATTGACAAAGTCATTAAATTATCCCTTTCCTAATGATAAATCTCATGAGCTTGATGGTTTGACAAATGAGTTTCTCAAAAAATGACCACTTAATTCCGATTTCCACAAAAATGACCTCATTTTCAAAATATTCCACCTTAGGTTAAAGAAGTCAATAAAACTTTCTTCTAAGAACTCAGACTGATAACAACAAGGGCAAGAAGTAAAGATGCTGTCATGTTTGATTTATGGATCCAAAATCTGGTGTAATCTTAGGGGGTGTTTGGATCCTCTTGGCAAAAGAGCAAAAGAATTGCTACTTTTTGGCAAATTTGATCGAAACATGCAAGGCAAAAAATGACAAAAGAGCAAAAAATTTGTCATTTGCCATTTGCCATTTACATCGCAGGAGCGCACTCTTGGCGGCTCATTGCGGAGTTCGTCATCCTCTTCGAGAAGCTGCAGATGTTCACTCTCGTGCCGGGTTCACCGGACATCTTCGCGTGGAGCCTCACTGCTGACCAGCAGTATTCGGCCTCGTCGGCGTACGAGGCCCTGTTCTTCGGCTGCTCCTCGCCTCTTGGGGCAAAAACTCTGTGGAAGACTCAGGCGCCACCGCGGCTCAGGTTCTTCTTTTGGTTGGCCATGCATGGCCGGTGCTGGACTGCACACCGCCAATGGCGCCATGGTCTGCAGGAGGATGCGCTATGTGTGTTTTGCAACCAGCATGATGAAACCATGGATCATATTCTCCTCGGCTGCGTTTTCTCTCGGGAGGTATGGTCCGATGTCTGCGTCTTCTTCACCTTGACACAGAGGTTAACGTCCTTGAGGAACCATTCATGCAATGGTGGCTAAAAACAAGGAAGGGACTGCCCAGTGGCCCGCGCAAGGCCTTCGACTCACTTTTCTTCTTGATCGTCTGGAGAATTTGGAAAGAGAGAAACTAAAGAACCTTTGAGCGGGCACAACGGACAACGCATCAGCTTGCCGAGGACATTCTGGAGGACTTCTCTGGGGAGCGGCAGGTTTCAGGCGCCTCTCCGGGATCCTAGCCAGGCGTTAGCCCTTAGTGCTAACCATTCCGAAGCTTCCCCCCATAGTTTCCATGTAATACACAAGCGCGTGGTATCTAGTTTGGCTCGTCGTTTACTTTCCGCTGCTTTGTTCTTAGCTGGTAATCCTTCGATTACCGTGGTTTGTCTTGAACTATCTCTTCTTCTTAATGAAATACGTGTGGGACTGCACGTTCTCTACAAAAAAAAAACGCCGCGCCAACGTGGAGGGCCATGCCATGGCTCTGGCCAAGGGCGGCGCGCGAGTTCATCACGATGCTCTGGGCGTTCGCCACCCACACCGGCATCACGCGCTAGCAAGCTCACTGGCCTCAGATCATTTGTAAAAGAACTCTGTAAAATTTTGACTTGCTCTTCTTCTTATATGACATAGCATAGCTCCGGCTAATTATTAAAAAAAAATTCCGCTGCATATGAGATAATACATACTATGATTTTGTGCCAGTTTATTTTTTTTTAAAAAAATTTGTGTTCGTTTTCGCAACTATATGTTTGCTAAAACTACATGCACGTATTCATCGCTGTCAAAGTAGAGCCATTTTGGGTGTCAGGCAAGCAGAACTCAAATACGAGTGTCCTCTCTCCTTGTCAATTATATTTTAGATTGTGTTTTGCATTCATTGTTAGAAAAGATGAGAAATAGTTGCGTGACTCTTGTTGTGTAGCGCGATGAATACCGTTAAATGAGTCTCCTGCTAAGGGCCTTATTATTGGAGAAGAGTTTTGTTAGAAACACGGGAATGGAACTCGCTTGCAAGGATTGTAAACTTTCTAGGAGATGCTGGCAACAAAATTTTATATGCTAATTATAATGCCACAATCAAACATATATAGGAGAAACTTTATCAGTAGATTGTCATCCACCTCTGGTATCATTTTTTACTAACCATTCAGAAAAGGAACAACTACTCTGGAAATTCAAGATCAGGGTCAACCACTCTGCCAGTCAGATATGGAAGAGATAGGCCTTGTTTAGTTCCACATGGAATCCAAAATAGTTTAGGTTTTGACTCTTCATTTCGCAAAATGGAAGTAAACACCATCCAAAAAATTTGGCAAAAAGTGGTCCATCCCTACTTTAGATTTTGGACTCGTTTATGTGTCATCCTCACAATCATCATTATTGGAATCCAAAATAAGCCAAATTTTGGTTGGAACTAAAGACCCCACCAAAATATTTTACATTCTGGATTTTGGAATCCAAAATAGTTGGAATTTTGGATTTTGGTTGGAACTAAACAGGGCCTATAGCGGAGTAGACAATTTGTTCCTAGATTGCCCCTTTGCGAGATTAAAAGCTGTTGGAACCTGTTCAACATTGCGTTCGATATCAACTCAAGCTTTTCCTCAAGCTTTAATTTGCCCCAGGTCAGATCACAAGTTAACACAGCCAGTTCTTTATGATTCTTGCTATTCTTCTGTGTTGGGCTATTTAATTAGATGGCGCAAAATGACCTCATTTTCAAAAATATTCTACCTTCGGTTAAAGAAGTCAATAAAACTTTCTTCTAAGAACTCAGACTGTCAACAGCAAGAGCAAGAAGTAAAGATATGCTGTCATATTTGATTTATGGATCCAAAATCTGGTGTAATTGTCTCTCTGATTTTCTTTGGTGTCCTTCTTTGTCTCTTAGACCCTTTCATATAGCTCCTTGTAATTGTTTTAATTTAATGAAATCTCCTTGTGGTGGGGGGGGGGGGGGGGGTGCAAACCCTCCACAGTTTCATAAAAAAATCAAGTTTGATCTGTACAAAAACAATGTACTCCTACCACTAAAGTAAAAGATGCTAGGGCGTATTATATACTGATGAGTATTATAGATAGCTACACCACCATGTTATTAGCAACAACAGTCCATTCCAGTTGAGCCCTACACAGTGGACACGTGTTGTTGCACGCCATCAGCCACTTCGCAATGCAGCTCCGGTGAAACTCGTGGCGGCAGACAGGCATCACACTGCACCAGTCGCCGTCCTCGAACTGGCCCAAGCAGATCGCGCACTCTTCCACCGCCGACGCCCCTGCTACCGTCATCGTCGTCGCAGCCAACGTATAGTCGCTGCAGCCGGCGTTCTGTCGAGGGTACGAGACGTAGTCCAGCAGAGCCACGGCCATGGCCGCCATCTCCTGCACCGTGCCTGCCGCTGCCTCCTGCCGCCGATTGTTGTCGTCGTCGTCGTCGTCGAAGTCTTCCTCCCAGCGTCGACTGTAGGCGTCGCAGGCGCATATGACGATGATCAGAATAACGATCCCGAGCCAGAGCAAATCCGCTAGCTCGTTCGAAGTCATGGTCAGATCCTCGAGCTATAACCAACTCAAGATGCATCGATATGATCGATCTTTCTTTTGCAATTAGTATACATAATAAAGTAGCAGTAAACGGTCAGGATACTCAGAACGGTCGACATCGATATATATACGAGTCCAAGAAGATCGATCGATCGATCGGACTCGGACATGAGTAATCCAAGTCGGATCCTAATCCGTTCCGTTCTAGGTACTCCATTGCTAATAACATACACAGCAAGGCCCGGCCGAGAGACCGATCAATCTGATGAGGAACAGCTCGAGCTAGCGACGGCCTGCCGCCATGATCGGTTGGGGCGAGCTCGGCGAGTGGATCACAATGGGACTAGTCGGGTTCCCCTGGGGATGGTGGCAGTCGCCGTGCTTATGGGCGTCGTCTGCGATGTGATCTCTGCCTTCCAGCGAAGCCTCCGCGGCGCCGGCACGACGCTGCTGTCCATCGAGGAGGTGATGGAGAGGATACCGGATGAAGTCGTCACGTACCAGGAGCTCCCCGGTACGGTGGTAAAGACGACGGCGGCGGCGGCGGGGGCGGCGACGAGGAGGGATGATAGCACCAGGGAGACGTGCGTCATCTGCATGTCGGCCTACGAGCCCGCCGGCGAGGCCTGCGGCGTCCTGCCGGACTGCGAGCACGTGTTCCACAAACTCTGTGTCGCCACGTGGCTGCGGCTGAACAGCACTTGCCCGGTCTGTAGGAAAGCTTTCGCCGTCACTGATGACGATGACGCGCGACAAGACAACGCCATTAGCGCCGTAGAGAACATGGTGTAGCTCATCTCAATGATTTTTTCTTTCTTTTTCTTTCGCTTGGAAAGCTCGTGTCCAAAATCTGATGGTCTGTGATCATCTGTATGTGAGATGGTTGAGAATACTGAACTCCTCAAGATCTTTTGACCAAATAATAAGAGAATACAAAAGAATATCATCCTTTGCTTCATTTTCTTTCTAATCAGGTATTATATAATATAGGGTACCACTAGCGCCCGGACGTCCGGCGCACGCTCGTGTCCGGACGCCGCTCCCCACTCTCCGCCCCCAGATACATTCCGTACGCCCCCACCCGCTTAGATCGATCCCACCCTCCCCGCTCTCCCGAGCTGACCCTGCCCGCACACGAATCCGCCGCGGGCACGGATCCGCTCCCCCTCGCTGCCAACACCCGCCGCGCCCGCAGATCCGCTCCCCCGCGCTGCCAACAACCACCGCGGGCACGGCACGGATCCGCTCCCCATACGGCCACCCCCCCCCCCCCCCACGCGAACGGATCTGCCATCGCTCCGCCTCCAAACATCGCCGCCCACTTGAAACAACAAAATAAACAAATGACCATCTTCTACTGCAACAAAATAAAACATGAACTGAAACAACAAACAAAAAATACTGCAACAACATAGAAACTGTGTGATACAACAAGAGAGAAACCAACTGTTGCAACAACATATAAGCGATATTGAAACAAAATGACAAAATCATCTAAAACAACAAAAATGTAAAACTGAAACAACGTGGACACCCATTGAAACAAATTACTCAAGCCTTTGAAACAAACATGTTTGTACTATTGAAACAACAAAAATTGAAACAAAAAATAATGAAACAAAACAAGTCATTGTCCAGAGGGGGGAAAAGCTAGGAAGGAGGATGAGGAGGAGGGGGGAAGGGGAAGGACGAGGATGAGCAGACCTAAGATCTGGGGTCCTCGTGACCTACCTTGACGGATCAGCCATGAAAGGCCTGATGCGGCACGGAGGGGAAGGGAGAGGAGCAGGAAATGAGCGCAAGTTGAGAGGGAGGAGGATGAGGCAGCTCGTCATGGATCCACCGCCGCACGGATCCGGTGGATCCATGGCCGTCGTCGTCGGATCCGGCGAATCCACGGCCGCAGCCGTCCCTGCCGCCGTTGCCATGGTAGCGGGCCTGGTGGTCACCAGATCGGAGAAGGCAAAGAGGAGAGGTGTGGGCGCAGGAGGCCGGAGCAGCCGGAGCAGAGGGGCCGGAGCAGAGGACGCCGATGGAGGAGCCTAGGCGGAGCGGTGTGGGAAAGGGGCGGAGAAGACGAGGCAGTGTGGGAGCGTGATGCGGGAGCGAGCGCGGGCGAGTGAGGATAAGGCCCGGCCGGTGGGTGCGTCAGGCGGGTCGGTGGCGGGTAGGGTCGGGTCCGTTCGGGCGGGTCGGACGCCCGCTAAGAAGCATTACCGATATATTATCAGCGCGTGACTAATAGGGTTGACTGATAAATAACAGGTAACGATGTCGGCACCTATTGATCGAAACACACACACATGCTCCTACTTTTAGAGCTATTTGAAATGCATGAAGTTTATAAAAATCTGTTTAATTTTATAGAAGAAACACATGATTCATGAGAAAAGGCTTGTGTTCCACATAGGACTTTATAATCTAATAAAGATATAAGCTTAACCAGCCTCATCTAAGAAGATATTCATAGAGGAAATCTAAACAACATCCTTTTCTCTTTAGAGGCTGAGAATTTGTTGGCCGTGAGATTGCCTTGGTGGGTGGGATGCTTCTGGCTGGCTGATCCAGCCGCGTTTGAGGGCATCCATCCTGTGTATCAGCCATATTAGTCAGCTTATCGGGCTGGTGCAGATTAGCTTGTGATCCAATAAAGCAGGACAACAAAACTGACTTTTTTTTTAGCAGAGCAGAGGACAACAAAACTGACTATCAGCTTATGATCTAATGTCGGTCTTGTTTGAATGCACATGTCAAAGTTCAACCTAAGCTGGGTTTCTGCTGCTAGGCTGTAATCCGTGCATGGGCTTTTTGTACTTAGTGGACTGGGCCAAGTTGTGGCCCAACTACCCAAGTGCTGGCATCTTTTGTTTTTTTTGTTTTTATCTTTTTTGGTAAAACATCAAACTTATAAATTACGTGTAAAATCATAGGAAAATAAAAAAACCTTTTAAAACTCTTGACTAGCTAGGTCTACACTTTAGTATAAAATATTGGGATTTGCTAAATTTCAAGTGCCTGAAATTTAGTTTTCTTCCGAACGACAGTTATTGCATATATTTTATACTATAGTTGCAGTTTTAATTCGTTGCAATTTAAGTAGACATAGTATGCAATTTTGATTTCAGAAATAAAAAACTTGTTAGACCAAACTACAAACTTGACAAAATATTATATATGTTGACACAAAGATAATTTAACAATTACAATTATTTCTATAGGAGGACAAGGACAAAATTTTAACATGTTATAACACAAAGACAAACAACAAATTTAATAACTAACTTACACTAATTGGTGGTATATTAGTGTTGCTTGAAATCATCTTAAATTTCAAGCACCTGAACTATAGGAAAAGTGCAAAATATTTTGTGTAGTTATAGATCTATATTTTTTGTTTCATAAATTGATAAAGGATGTTTTCATAGTCCTTTAATTTTGTACTGAAATTTTTATGTTAATCTTCTATTTATGCATACAATATATGGTAAACAATTCATGTACAATGGACACATATTGATTGAGTTAAAGTTTAAAAGAAAAAACATCCAAATGAAATTCAACAAAGGAACACAGAGCACTCGAGGTCTTTCTCCAACAAATAGTAATACAAACAAGCTTAATACTCCTACAGGTGACCCGCATGGTGTCGCCTCAAACTCCTACAAAACCTGTTTATCTGCATGGCTCGACCCTACGCTTGGTCTTGCCGTCATCGCACAAAGGAGCTTCATTGTATCATGCATCATCAGAAATCGGCGCGGCATTGATAGGAAGATCAGAATTCCATGGCTCGAAGGCCACAATAGAGAGGCGACCGTGTGGTGTTCATGTATGGTGTGCGATGCTATTGAGCAGAGGCGCAGAGCTAAGCTCGGTAACTAGGGCTCCAATCTCTAGAAGGTCAGTGGTTCTGCTACATGTGAAGCATTCCGTTAGGGCCAACACCCACGATGAGGCTCTATCTGGGACACTACTCGATCATCGGCGGTGCACTAGCTAGGCATGCATGGTGCTGGCATTCTAACCACACCACACACTATCCTGCATCACTACACATAATTAATGTTGAAAGCATGACACTTAAAAAGGCAACATTGCGCACTGCATGGGCGGGCTAGAGGAGACAGTAGCGGTATTTGTGGAAATTGACGAGGTGAAGGAGATGAACCACAACTGCCATGGGTGTTCGCACACTAAACAAAATTCGACCATTTGACATAAATTACAATCATTTTTAAACCTATTTTTGTTGAATAATAAAACTGGTACTCCCTGCGTATCATAATTAGATGACGTTTTGGACATGCTTTGAGTCAAACATTGAGAATATAAACCAGCAATAACTTTTAAGTTGATGAGATTCCAAATGTGAAAAATTATATGAATAGATTTGTCTACTTTCATAAAAGTATACATATATCATTATTTCATAAATATTTTTATAAAAATAAGAGGTCAAAGTTATGTTTGGGAGACTGTGTCGTTGTCCAAAACGTAATCTAATTAGGATACGGAGGGAGTATATGTTTTTAATTAATCCGTTGCAGGCAACACACGGTTAATTTTGCTAGTATATATCTAATATATATACGCGCGTGTGTGTGTGGAGGATGTGTGAGCATATGCGTGATGTGCGCTAACGTATCTAGCTAGGGGAAGAAAGGTACCGATTCAGCTCCCCATTTTGAAGGCTAGAACCTGAAAGTAGCCTTGCTTGTCACGTCGACTTGGATTGGTGGCAGAATTGAGCTTGAGCATCTCTCCTTTCGTTTTGAAGAAGAAAGTTCGATCCTTTAGTTATTTCCAGCTGGTGTCTCGATCTGCATTGCTTTGGAACTTTATTCGGCCGGTGTGACAAAAACTAGATAGGTCGATCGTGACCTCATTACATTACTTGCAACCAACGCAAAGCATGCAGGTGCCGGTCCCAAATAAAAAAGGGTATTGTTCCTCACTTGCTGCATATGGTAACGTACCTCCTACTCCCTCTATTCTAAGTCATTCCAAGAATCTTGGAGAGTCAAAACATCTCAAGATTCTTGTTATATTGTTATATAAGTTATTTGACATCATAAATATTATTATATTATTATATAAGTTTGGTCAAACTTGAAAAACTTTGACTCTCCAAAATTTTTGGAATGACTTATAATTTGGGATGGAGACAAGCAAGACATGAATGAAACTAGCTTGCGCGCTAGCTAGCTAGCTAGCTACCTGCCTACCTTACATGTATATATACTCTTCAAGTTGCTTCGTCGGAGGTTCGAGCACTTGCCACCGATGACGGAGAAAGAAGCTCGTAGCTGCCGCAACCTCATGCTGAATGGCAGCCTCGGCGATGATGATGATGCTACCGCTGATGGTGCGGTCGTCGGAGCCCTATTTTCAGTGATGGCTGACGAGGTGAAGTTCCTCAGCGAGTACTACCACTCTGTGGTCCCTGTAGTCCTTGCAAGCCCCTTGTTTGTCTTAGTCAACTACTTCCTCGTCCCCGTAGTTGTACCCATCCTTTGCCTCATCGCCGTTGCTTGTCTACGCGGCGATCCCACGGTCGAGCGATGAGGAGCATGCGGATATCCTAGGGGAAGGAGTCGAACTCATAACCGTGCTTTGGGCCTTCGCCATGCACACCAACATGAAGCGCTGCGAGCCGTTCGACCCTGTCCCTGTCGTCTCTTCTACCTCATAAACCCAAACCCGGTCGTCGTTTGATCCAAAGTTTTTATTTATTTATTTACTATAGCTAGCTACAAAATATGCATGCATGCCCACTGGGCGCTGCTAGGAAATATTTATTTTTAGTCCATATAATTCCTTGGTACCTTTGCATTATTAGATGACCAGACACGTGTAAACAGCCATGAAGATCGAATAATACATGTGTTAGTTACTGTGCTTGTGCTCGGTAGGAACCTATAGAATTTTTTTCAGCTGTTGAGCTTGAAAAGAATTAATTAATACTTTTATATTATTTATCTATGGATAGATTTTTTTTTTGGTATTAATTCTGTCGGATATCATAGAACATCACTTATATACCATCTACAAACACCACAAAATATCTCGTCAAAAAAAAAACACCACAAAATATGTACAACATCGAATATCACATACAATACACGAATTTAGTAACAAATTTAGTAACCGTTTACAGGAGAAGCCAATACTCGGGCATGTATGTGTGAAATTCATATGATGTTCAAGTATTAGATATGCGATTTTATGATGTACTCTTTGTGAAATAAGATATAAGATAACTTTCAAGCGCGGATAAATGACTCCTCTCTGGTTGATTCAAATATTGTTAGCCTATTCCTACGTGACACGTCCTGCTACCGAGAGCCTCTCCCTCCTTCCCTCTCGTCCGCACATCCGGAGGCCTCGCCGTCACCCCTCGCCTCCCAGAGTTAGTGCGTTCGCTTCGCCCGGCGCTTCGCCTCCCGTCACCCCCCCCCCCCCCCCCCCCCTCCCCCCCCCCCTGCCTAGTAGTTGTGCCCTTCGGGCTCTGGCAATCACGTTCAGCACCCCGCAACTCCGCAAGGAAGGCCCCAGTCTCCATCTTCTACCAATCCCTTGGGCCTTCGGATCTGCATCGGAGGAGCTGCAGTCCCACCTCGATGCACGGGCCTTGGCGCAGGGGTTAACGCCGCCGCCGCGACCTCAGCGCGTGGGCAGGCTAGGGTAGTAGGGGTGTGTGTGCCACTGTCCCGTCGTGGTGGCCAAGGGGACGGGTGCCGCCATGCATGGCCTCAACTCGTGATCCAGAAGTCTAGAACGGCCCACAGTGGTCCAGCAGCTACGACTCTCGACTCAGGTATATGACCCTCTCTTACATTCTCATTCGATTTTGGGTGTTGGTTTTGATCCTTTGTTGATTGTGGTTTTCATGGTGATTTGTTGTTGCCTGTGTTCATGGCAGCGTCAGTGATAAAAAGAGGACAACAAGCGTTGAGCAGCTGGTCAAGAATGTGTCACTAGTCGTATGTCCAATTACGTGGACTGCCTCCTCCACAAATCCACAGCCTGTGCGTTAGTGCTTGCATCTTTGGATCCATCTAGCAATCAACCAGTACAAGAGTTAACCTGCCCTTCCAAATAAACAAGGCCTTTTGCAAATGTTGCTACAGAGTAGCCATGTGAATTATGAATGACATTTGATTACTGAGAAATTTAAAAGTTAGCCACATGTTGTACCATGTTGTTACTTACCTATATTGAGTGGGGCTAGCATAGCTTGGTTACAAAAAAACAGGTATTCTCATTTTTGCTCATTGCTTCCATTATTGTTCTGCAAATTTTGAAAGGAGAAGAACTTAGGTGTACGAGGTCTCAGCAACATCCGCTGAGCTCAATAGTTCATCCTCAGATCAGCAGGGGTGTTGGAAGAAAATGCAAAGAAATTATTTGGTCAACAATAAGTTAACTAAGTACTAGCTTGCTGTTCCTACATTAGGACAGGGAAGTGTTATAGAAAAAAAAACTGTTAAGCTGTTCTATTTTTCTGGCTGCATGATCGTGGGCACTGCATTAACAAAATCACTTCAAATATGACTGGAATGAGGGAGAGTCCTTGGAGGTGCTATGTCAACCTTACTTGTATCCTCTTTTTTTGAGATATTTTTAATATTCTTAGAAATTGCATCAATGTGAATTTAGCTTCTTTCCGACTTAATGTAGACTGCAATCCTGTATAAATTGAGTTGAGAAAAATCAATGTTTGGAATACGCTATATATCCTTATCCAGTTTCAGCTTCCTGCACAATGTTATAGTATGAGTGATGGATGTTTGCTTTGTTTAGACTTTTTCTCAAGTGATGTTATGTTCTTTTTCTTCACACTCAGTAACTATAGTTTATAGAACATCTTTGGTGCTAAAACAACTGATGTACAGTGGTAAAAAAAACAGGTTCAGTCAGTTCTTTATCTTTTGGGCTCTTGAATTTTAGGATTTGACAGCAAAGTTTTGTTTTAATCATAGCATTAACCAGTTATACGGAGATAGGTTAGCTTTGTATTTGTGACCCTGAATGGAAAAGGGTTAGTGTTGGGTAGCTTGGTATTTGTGTAAGGCCGGGTGAGGTACTGGAAAACAGATGAGAGAAAGGGAAAGTTGTCGCGACCGTCAGATTGGCCAAATGACAGCCAGGAACTGTAGACAATCGCAAAGCATAGTGTTCCTTGTCAGAATGGTTTGAGTATGAGATGATTGTGCTCGTGTCAAGAGCCTCCGCACCTAGCTCTGCCGGCCCTTGGCTGCGGAGGTTGTAGCTAGAGGTAGAAGAAGGCGCCAGGGCTCAGCCCTGCGCCTGCTGATAGAGGGGGAAGAGATTAGGAGCAGTAGGTGAGGAGTGGAACTGATAATTCATTGCCTGATCATAACTTGATTGTCTCATACAATTATATAGGAGCTGGGCTCCTTGATACTAATGCCAGGCATTAAGAGCCGGCTGCTACTTAACTTCTCCTTGAGCCTTGTGAAGGCATTAAGCCCCAGCCGTCCCAGCCCCTCTACTGGCCTGCTGACCGGCTGCGCTGCCTCGTGCTCGAGGCTGTTAAGCCCCAACTGTCCCAGCCTCTTCACTGGCCGGTTGTGTGCTGCTTCATGCTCGAGGCCGGCGCCCATAATGGCGCCCCCACATCACATCTTCTCCCCCCCCCTCGACGAGCAGCTCGTCCTCGAGCTGAAATGAGGGGTAGCGGCCTTGGAAATCTTCAAGGTCCTCCTAGTTCGCTGATGCAGCAGGTTCTCCTTGCCACTGGATCAAGATTTGACGGACGCCACGGGCCAAGCTAGTGCGCGTCGCACATTCAGGCACTGGCTGTGTCGCGCCATGATGGATGGGAGGCAACGGTGGTGGTGCAGCTGGCGGCTCGCCGACGAATTTCTTGAGAAGACCCACATGAAACACATCATGGAGGCGGGCTCGGGGTGGGAGGTCGAGGCGATAGGCCACCTCATTGATGATCTCGGTGACGCGGTATGGCCCGTAGAAGCGTGGGCGCAGTTTGCCCTTGGTGACCGTGTTGAGGGAGGCCGAAGTGCGATGGCGAAGACGCAGCCATGCCCAGTCCCCCACAGCAAAGGGGACGTCGCGGTGGTGGCGGTCACAGAACTTTTTGTAGACCGCCTGAGCCTGCTCCAGCCGGGCACGAGCGTCCGCCAAAAGCTCATGGCACTGCGCCATGGACTGCGCCACTACTGCGACGCGCGACTTGCTGGGTTCATAAGAACGAATTGCCGGCGGTTCGCGGCCATACACGATCTGGAAGGGAGTGGTCTTCAAGGCAGCCTGAAACGCGGTAACTAGCGAACCCACTGCCTGGATCGATCGTCGGTCATGCAACGGAGATACATGACGATGACCTTGTTGGCTGCCTCAGTTTGGCCATCGGACTGTGGATGGAACACAGATGTCATATGCAGTTTGATGCCAGTCAGCTTCATCAGCTCCTTCCAAAAGAGCGAGGTGAAGACTAGGTCGCGATCGGACACTATGGACTGTGGGAGCCCATGAAGCTTGACAATGTTGGAGAAGAAAGCTTGAGCCACTGACTCCGCTGTATAGGGATGTGACATCAGAATAAAGTGGCAGTATTTACTGAAGCGATCAACCACTATGAGGATCACCGTCTTGCCGCCCACCTTTGGCAAAGCTTCAATAAAGTCCATTCCAATATCGGCCCATACAGACGACGGTACCGGTAATGGAAGGAGCAAACCTGCTGGATGAAGATGCTCGGATTTGTAGCGCTGACAGGTTGCACAGCCCCGTATGAAATCTTGGATGACTGCCCGCAGATTGGGGGAGTGAAAATCCCGGCGAACTCGGTGAAGAGTACGCTGCACGCCCTCATGGCCGTCGTTGTGCAGCGCTGCGACGATCTCGTGCAGAAGGGGAGCAGCCGTTGGCAAATATAGACGGGAATTAAACACCACCATCCCGTCCTTGACAGCCCACTGTTCGCCGCGCTGTCCCGCAGTGATCTTTGCCCGGAGCGCGACCAGGGCTGGATCCACCTGATTGGCTTCCCGAATCCGCGCCAGGAGGTCAAACTGGGGCGCAGAGATGGCCAACAACCCCAGTTCGTCGGTGTCGCGGCGGGACAGAGCATCTGCCACCGTGTTGGTGTTGCCGGTCTTGTATTCCACCGTAAAATCAAATCCAAGAAGCTTGCCCACCCAATGATGTTGCGGAATGGTGGACAGGCGTTGATCGAGCAAAAATTTCAAACTACAGTGATCAGTTATTACCAAAAATTGGCGACCCCATAAGTATGTATAGTACAATCCAGTTTCTAGGGAGGGAATTTTCTCGCAAACTTGCTTGCCAGGTCCAGTAAGTCTGGTGAAGAAAATAAATTCTTCTTTATTATCTACATGTGTTTCAACATGAAGACCATTCTTATGGGTATCTTTATAGCTTAGCAAGGTACGAGTTGATTCCGGATACAATAATGCATCCTCAACGATTAATTGCGTACCCATAGGGAGAATAATATCGGCTCTACCAGAACCATCTATTAGAGCATCACGACCAGCAATGGTCATAACATTTCCTTCTCTTTTCTTAAGAGTTTGGAAATATTTCATCTCCCTAAGAATATTGTTTGTGGTTCCACTGTCTACAAGACATAATTCCTCATCAGGATTGATATCAAAAGACATCTATAGTAAAATAAGAATGCAAAATCTCTTATTGAACATATAGAGTTACGTACATAAAACACAATGTATTACAATACCAACATACAAGTATGATATTACAATACATGTTTGTTCTCACAATACTACCATCCTCAACAAGTTTGTACAACTCAAAGAACATAGAGTTTGCACAACTTAAATTATTACAACACTTGACTTGCTTAACATAATAATTAAACATATATCAACTACGGATCAAGATCTTCAATTGAAGTCTCAAAACATGTCGTTTGAGTTGAACTCCATGAGCATGTCATCCGTTCCAAGAAGTCCCTCATCTTTGTGAGCATCGTTGTTCTTTGGTTCCCCAGGAGCCTTGTTTGAACAATTCACTTCCTTGGTAGCCTCAGAAGCAAGATTGAAATGAGTTTCATATCTTGTCTCTTCCTCTTTGCTAGGCTTTGCATCCTTTAAGAATTTTTGGTAAAGTGCAACCAAATGCTTAGGAATACGACAATCCTTTGCAAAATGGTTGAAAGTACCACATCGATGACATTTAGTGTCATTCTTGAATTTGGCATTGCCATTTTGCTTATTTTTAGCATTTGGCTTTTGCTTTTTGTTGAATTTGCGCTTACCAGGCTTGTTCTTTGCATCATCATCATAAGATCCTTTGAACCTTTTATTATTATTATTATTCTTAATTTTATTCTGAACATTATGAACTTCAGGAAGAGAGGCTTGTTCTTTGCATCATCAGAAGAAGATCCTTTGAACCTTTTATTATTATTATTATTCTTAATTTTATTCTGAACATTATGAACTTCAGGAAGAGGTGCTGCACCATTGGGGTGCTTATGATGATTCTTCACAAGAAGTTCATCATGTTTCTCAGCCTAAGTCAATGTATGAATAAGTTGAGAATAAACAGTGTAATTACTAGCCCGATATTGCTGCTGTAAGACTCGGTCAACGGGAAGCATGGTAGATAGAGTTGTCTCTATCTTATCAGCATCCATTGGCTCTTTCTCACAGAATTTCAACTTTGAGCAAATTTTGTGAATGGCATGGTTATAATCAGCAACAGACTTAAAGTCCTGTAAATGCAAGTGGTTCCACTCATGATTAACCTCAGGCCATATGAGTACCTTTTGCTGATCATAACGCTTCTTAAGAGCAAGCCATAAAGTGCGTGGATTCTCTTCCAAAAGGTACTCTTGTTTGAGATCCTTATGGATATAAAACCTTAAAATCATTAAGGCCCCGAACTTCTTTTGCTCCTCAATCACAACCCCCTTAATGGGTTCAGTGATATATGCCAAAAATCCACGGGATGCAAAGTTAATTTTGATATCCGAAGCCCAAGTAGAGTAATTGTGGCCATCTAAGGCGAGTTCAGGCCATAGCCTACAAAGTAGGATCATTTGATTCATTAAATTTACTCATGGTAAATTAAAATTCAAATGATAAAGCAATGTTGTAATAAATGCAAATTAATTTAAATGACATATCTCAATATGATAAATTGAATCCAAGATATACAAATAAAACATGTAAACCCAAATTATCACTCTCATCAATTTATTATATATGGTTAGATAATCTCAAATGCCAAAAGACAGAGTAGATCTTAATAGTAGGCAAATAATTTGCTGCCTAAGCACGGTCTCAAGGCTGAATAATTCATTCTTGAATTAAACGCAACCAATGCTTAAGTCTCTACTACACCACATATAACATAAATTGATGATTAAACAATGGTAATTACTTTAAAAGTAATAGCCCAAAATTAAAGAAAAATATTTTGAGAACAAAATATCATATAGGTAATCATCTAGTCCAATGGACATGATGTAGACCTTTAGTAATAGGTGAATAAATCACAGCCATGGCACGGTCTCTGGGTAAAATAATCCAAAAGGATTAAGTGCAGCCTTTGCCTGAACTCTATTACCTAATGTTTTCCTTCTCAAAATAATATAGAGATATGCATAAATTAATTGCGACTATTCATCAGTAATTAAATACTAATGAAAACAACGTTAAGATGAAGTATGTGAATTAAATTCGCAATAACGAACAAGTATGAAAATACCAAATTAATAACAAAACATACTTGTATTCTACATTAGAATTCGAAATTGTGTAAGTTCCATGTAAATAAACACATTTGTATATTCACATGAGCATAGGATGTCTAATATCATAAGGATATAGACACTGAAACTAGTAAATAGCAGCAATTAACAAAGTCTAAACTCAATGATTAAAGACTAAAGCTGCTGGAAAACCAGAAATTCGGAAAATAGACTGATAAAATAGAAACGACATTCCGTCCCGGAAGCAAGCTGGTCAGCCCATCAAGAAGCATAGCATTCGGCCTGGGAAGGGGAAATGGAACAGCAGCAGCCTGCTTGGGCTTGGGCCGCCGAGTGGCCCATGTGCTGCCCATGTAAAATTGGGCAGTTAGGGAACTGCCACCCGCTCCCTGCCCCCAGGCCGGCCGCCGCCGCCGCCCGGGTCACGCCCGGCCACGCGCAACGCGCGCGTCCCGCACCCAGCCGCCGCTGGCCCGCGACTCGCGCCCAGCCGCAGTGGACGCCGTGCTGGGCCCGCGCCCTGCCACCGCGCGCAGCGCGCGTCGCGCGCCCACGCACGCGCACGCGGCTCGCCTCGCGCCTGCACGCCTCGCCCGCGCGCGGCTCGCTGTTCCGCCGGGCCGACGCTGGAAGTGGCCGTGCAGGCCGCACGCGCCCAGCAGCCGTGCCCGCGCCGTGCAGCCCTGCTCGCTGCTCGCCGAGCCGCCTTGCTGCACGCGCGCGGGGCTGTCGTTTGCCGATGGTGAAGCATGCCGCCGAAGCCGCTGCTCGCCCCGCCGCTCGCCAAAGACCTACGCCAACGGGAGCCCGCTCGCTCGCCGGCCATGGAGGCCGGCGGCTCCCCCTCGCCCTCCGGTTGCAGGCCGTGGAGCGCCGCACCGTCGGTTGTTGAGGGAATCGCGGATGGTGTCCTCGTCGAAGAGGACGCAGAACAAGCGCCACCGAAGGTAATTAGGTGGTCGGATTCCTCTCCTACCTTGATCGGTGCTGCAGCGACGATCCAACTTGATTGGTGCAGCGACGACCCAAGACTTCGCTCCAACTTGATTGATGCAGCGACGATCCAAGACTTCGCCTTTCCGACGCAGCGATCGCTCAGCAATAGAACGCTGATAACCAGTAACCCTTTATTGATTGATGAACATGGGTACATATATATACAAGCCCACAATGGGCAGTAGCCGCTCTCCTGGAGAGGGCAACCGTAAGGGGCAGTTGCTCCCTTTCTTTACTTGATTATTAGGAATATTCTCAACAGAATCGAACGGTGCCTTGTGTATGGAGTAAACTTGGGACCTGGGGGCGGATCTGGGCTTAAGTACCATAGGGGCCAGGCCCTAGTTGTTGGCCCAGGAGCATCCTATACCCCATATATAGTTTATGGCCCAGAAACAAAGGCCCACCAAGAGAAGCTAGAACCTGCTTCCCTGTTACCAGGATTATTCCGCTCCTGAAGCCCGGCCGACGCCGACGCCACCACCACCACCAGAGAACGGCTCCACGCCGTCACCGCTGCCACCGCGCTGGCCGCCGAGGTCGCCGCTCCTGCCTCCGCCGGCCACTGCCCAGGTCCTAGGCACCCACCGCGTCACTATCGAAGCCGGGCGGCCCGAAGGGTCGTCGGCCTCGCCTGCAGACGCCACAGCTGCGCCGTCCGTCTGCCTTGTATTTTGCATCATCAGGTTAGTAGTGCAACAAACACTGCAGCATCGGGGTTAGTTTTCTGATGCGTGGAATCCTCCAAATCAATATTATGTTTGCTGGCCGGCGAGAGCTGGGTGCTCCATCAGACATTCAAATTAAAGTTTATTTGTTGATTAGCTGTGTATTTATTTACAAATGGGCCGCCCCAGCCAGCCGGCGGCGCGATGCGGTCCCTGCTCGAGCAGCTCCACCGGCCTGATGTATCCCAGTCGGCGGGTGCATCTTCAGCCTGATGTATCTCGTGAAATTAAATATGGCTTCACCCTATGCTATTGTGCAATCCTTTATGTATAAACTGCTCTATAGCTACCAGCGTGCCTTCCACTAGTCGTATAGTATGTATTTATTTCATCACATTCACATAGGATTGTGACCGGTTTGGATGTCTAAATCCTAGCTCCCAATTCCCATCGCCCCTGAGCACACGGCCGAGAGAATCCGACGACCTATAGACTATAGTTGTAACGGACAATGATGGATGAAGAAAATACAGATACAGACAGTGAGTGTAGCTAGTACAGACAGTGAAGCGCGTCTGGAGGAACCTGATGCGAACCACACAATACAATGCTTAGCGGCGACGGAAGGCAAACAAGATAAAAGAAGCACTTTTCTTTTCCATCTGTAAACTAGAAGGAGGATAAGAAGAAAGACATAAGCTAGGTAGCACTGCTTGTAGTATTAATTCCGTGGTCCTCCACTGCATCTGCATCTCAAGCAACCCAACCAAATCAAGTGTTCTGCTATTCTTCCTTCCTGTCCTGTGTCCCCCTGTCCCCGTGCGATCCTCCCAAATCTTTAGCTAACGGCTGGTGTGCTGCAAACCAGCCAGCAACCCCCTGCCACAGCCTGTGCTGTTCATGATGCCGCGAGCCTTGAGACAGAATGGGGCCGCTGCTGTCTCCATGGCGGCGATCTCCTCCAACACTAGTCGTTGTGGTAACGGCGACGCTGAGCCTCAAAACCAAACTCATGGCCTTGTAATTGGCATTGGGTGGCCTCTACCTGGTTCAGCGTGCCCTGGTGGGAAAGCGCCGTCGCTCGGGGCACTGGTTCGTCCAGTATGGTGCAATGGCTGCCTACTATCTTCCCGCTTATCTCGTGTTTTATGCTACCAAAGTTGTGTACACCTCCCACGTCGATGAATCTACCATTGAATTTGTGCCCGGCGTCCTCTACATGTTTCATTTGATTGTTCGAGTTCAACAGGATGTACTGCTTGTCACCAACATGAGAGCCTATTATATCCGCCACCGTCCACGAGATGGTTACAATTATCTCACTTATCTCACATGGCTAGTCGTCCTTGGTTGGGTATATTTGGAATGGGCTTGGATTCCATGTTGCAATTGCAACTGGTGCTGGTGGCGATTACTGCCCCGACTTCTGCAGTTGGGTGGGAATTTTCTCATGGCGTCTTCCTTTCTGTTTGTTAATACATCAGAATCCACCTTAGACTGTCAGACCAAAGCAGTTGCTGACTACATGAAGCGGGAGTCTAGCAAGTCGTCAACAAGCTCACCCTTCTTTGATGATGATGATGATGATGATGCTAACAGTAACAGCAGTCTGCAGCTGCTGGATTGTTGCAGATATCCCTTTGTGCAGGGGAGAAATGGGGAATGGGCCACTGTCAAAGATTTGGTGCAGCGAGATGACCTGCCGGATGAGGACAAGGACATTTGGCTCTCCTACAGCTTGTGCCGGCTTTTGGCAAGACGCTACTATGGGTTCCACTGCGCAGAAGAAGGAGATGACAAGGTGCGCCGTCTTGCGCTGGCAGACCTGGGAACAACAGATGGCTACAAGAGGGCATTCACCATTGCTGAGGTGCAGTTGGCTTTCCTTCACGATTACTTCTTCACCGCCTCCCTCCCAATCATAGAATCAGGATCGAAGTGCATTGATGCTGCACAAAAGATAATGGAGGCATTCACAATGATTATTTCAAACTTCTTTGGTGCCATTCCAACTGCGATTGCAATGTTTATGTCATTGTCTGCACTATTTGAGACCCCAGGGTCGTTGCTGGTTAAAAATCTTTTGGCCATCTATTGGCGTCCAATATACACTGCTTTTCGTAAACTCAATGATCTCCCCAATGGCCCCATCATCATCATCCGCTTTAGGCCTGATTCTAATGCGCAGGATGTTTTTGACCCGTTTCAAGCTCAAACTGGTGGTGCTTACTGGAGGAACAAAATAGGCCAATACTCAATTCTCCAAGACTACGACCGCCGTCCCTCTCGCAAGAAGGCACTTGTAGCCTGGTTCCAAGGAACTATGCTATCCCAACCTTTTTATGGGTTCATCAAGCATCTCCCAGTAGAAGAAGAAGAAGTCGATAATGCTGCAGCTGGACAACATGAGAAAGTTGGTTGCTCATACTCTCAGGGGTATAGATGGCCCGCCAACAAACGGTACTAAATCTCTTAAGCTAAACATGGACAGTGTTGGTTATGACTGGTTATTGACCTGCAAGCAAGAAACACACATGGACACCATCCTCATATGGCACATAGCAACCTGCTACTGTGACATGACACCAATAAGTGACGACCCATTGTTGAATCATGAAACTGCCAGAGCATTGTCAAAATATTGTGCCTACCTGGTGGCCTTTCTTCCAGAGTTTTCTCCCGGAGAATAGCCTGACCACCAAACAAGTGTTTCAAAGAGTCTTGCAGGAAGCACAGGGCGCACTAGGAATGACACCTATGGAAGAAAAGGAGAAGTACACCAAGATGCAAGAGCTTCAGATACCGGACCAACATGAGCAGCAGACGACCTTTCACAAGGGTGTTGAGCTGGGACGACAACTAGAGTTGATCCCTAACGGCGTACGTTGGAAGGTAATTGCAGAGTTCTGGGCGGAGACAATCCTGTACGTCGCGCCGTCCGACAACGCCGAGGCACACATCGAGCAACTGGCCAAAGGTGGAGAGTTCATCACGCATCTCTGGGCCATGCTCTCCAACGCCGGCATCCTGAAGCGAGCAACAGGGGAATGGCATCCACCGCCTACTTCCACTACGACAGAGTAAGCAATGTGTGGGCTACACTGTTAGCCGTAGGCTGATAATACATCCAGCACTTGTTACTCGCTTGTACTCAAGCCTCCAACTAATGTGATGTTTGGTCCAACTAATGTGATTCCTGAGTTTTGTTTGCTTATTATGCAGAGGACCACCAACGCACCAACTCATGGAAGCAATGCCTTCTTCTATCGATGATGAAGCATCAGCATCGTCATCCATGTCTTCTCCACCAATGTGAGCAATTATACACTTGTTTTCTATGATTATATATTAAGTCTAGCTTTGATTTCTAATTAGTTTCCATCCCACAATATATAGACAAACTTTGGAACCTCCAACAAACGAAAAAGGAAAACAACTTCTGGAGGATCACAATCAATAAGGTAATCTCTACTTCTCTTTTTAGATCAGCATAGTTGTTCCTTTGCTATGAGAATTCCTGATTTTATTTTTATGCATGCACAGTGCAGGTATAAAAAAGGCCCAAGGAAGAAGCAAGCTAAAATTAAGGCTATTTCACAGACCTGCAATAGTGATCAGCTTGTGCTTTTGTGCTTAGTTACCTACCTATTACCTTTTATTGAATCTGGTGAATCATGCTTGGGTTATGCGTGTCCATGTTCCGATCCAGTAGTAGTGTTGAACTTCTTATATTGTGTTTCAGACTTTGAGTTTGTCAACTATGTGTTGGGCCGGAATGCCGGATGTTGGCCTGATCATGTACTGGCTTGATTTGTTGAACATGCACCGTCGACGGGAATCTGGTGAATCATGCTTGGGTTATGTGTGTGGCCATGTTCCGAACCAGTAGTTGTGAACTTCTTATATTGTGTTTCATACTTTCAGTTTGTCAACTATGTGTTGGGCTGGATGTTGGCCTCATGTACCGGCTTGATTTGTTGAACATGTTCTGTTGAATCTAGCTGTGTTGAACATGTCGAGGCTGTGTTCAACACGTCAACTTGTTACAAGTTGTGTGATGGTTGATATATATTATTACAATATCCTATGAGTATGATCTCAGTGTTGCATATGCATGCCACAAACTGTTCTCCTATTTGCCAATTATTATAGATGCTTTGTTTTGCCAACTGTAACTACAGTAGTGAAGATGTGGAAACAAAACGAGAATGTGACGTTTACATATTTGCAGAACAAATTAATGACACAGTTGTCGATTGTGTTAAGAATCCAAGCTGGGACAAAATAAAATATTGGCCGTAGGGGTAAATCCATCCTTTCACTGCTACTAGCTAAACAGTCAATTTCACAACAATGTCATACATGACATAAATATTAAAGTAGATGCCAAATAAGACGTACTTCCTCTCTTTCAGATTATAATTCGTTTGGTTTTTGTAATTATAAATTTGATCATTCGTCTAATCCAAAAAAATGTAAGCATAGTTAAATTTAAGTTATTTTAAAGGTCTTTTATTAATAAAGCAAGCCGCAACAAAATAAGGATATTTTGTACATATTTTTAAATAAGACGAGTTGTTAAATTTAGGATAAAAAAATCTATTTTGTACATATTTTTAAATAAGACAAGTTGTTAAATTTAGGATAAAAAAAATCAAACTAACTATAATAGAACGTGTGCCACTGTTAGAGAGTAACCATTGTCAATGTGTGGGCTGGGCTGCTATTACGCTGTTACTCATGTGCACTCAAGACTCTGGCTGTGGTGATGGATCGTCAGGCCCATTTTGCTTTAGGACATTTTTTTTCTTTTTATGTAATTCATTCACGAATTGTTTCATGTAACACCGCTACTCTTTCTGAAATTGTTGACAAAAAAAGCGTCAGGATCTACGAACACCTCGGGCTATTACCCAAAGCTCGGTATTCCGGAGGCGTGCCAGTCGATTTGACCAGTTAATCGACAAGGACGATAAATAGAACAAAAATGAACGAGACAACGGCGATGCGTCCGGATGTCAAAGCTCAGATTGATTAAGGATAACTAGAACAATAACAGAACGAGACGACAACGATGCGCCCGGACGTCAAGGCTCTGATTGTTCAGAACACGGAACTTACAAAGGTTTTGATGGAGGTCAATGAGATGCAGCCCGTCGAAAAACTTGAAAGAACTCGTAGGTAAACTACATCTAATACGGTAAGGTAAATTGCTGGAAAGGTAAATAAGATAAAATAGGATTGGTTGATATGCTTGGATATATTCGTTTACAGCACCCCCAGGTACCTATTTATACTCCGGCAGAGGGAGTTGTAGATAGATACGACTCGTACCCTTCCTAAACAAAAACTCCTAGTTTTAAGAAAATAACTGACTCGCGCAGCAGTCAGACCCAAATAGAAACAATCTTTTCCCAAACAGATTCTACTATTATTAAGGGAATAAAATGACTCATGTAAGAGTCGGACTCAAACTTCTATAACAATACTGGCATAAAATCACTAGTTTCCTTATGTCTCCTCCTCGATGAAAACTTTCCATCGGCAGATCCCTTCAATCCGCGGCTTCCTTCTTTGGCGACTGGTAATCCTCTGCTGACATCAAACGCCAAGTCACCCTGTGCTCATCGGCATCCCATGCCCATCGGTATCGGCAATACTTCCCGATCGGCAACCTTGTACTGGTAACTTCACCAATCAATCCCTATCAGCAATCGGCATCGGCAACACCTCCTCATCGGCAATCGACACATCTCCTCATCGGCAATCGACAACATCTCCACATCGGCAATCACCTTTAGCTTTCATCGGCACTGACCTTTGTCTTTATCAAGTCCTGCCTCCGTCGGCAACAAGTCTGTCTCAGCAACATTCTTGTCTCTATCGGCAGTCTGACCGATAATATTCCGATGCCGATAAGGAATAACAACCAGCTTCTTGCCGATCGGCACAATCCTTAGATTATATTGACACGTGCCAAAAAACGGTGTCAACATATGTCCCCCAGTTTCGGAGTATAAGAGGTCTTATGTGCCGAAATTCCTTGCTATCTCTTCTTCCAAGACGTCTGCCGATAAACTCATCGGCAACCGCTGTCAGTGCACAAACTCTCCACGCTAAGCTTACCGATGCCCCCAAAGTGTAGCAGTTGAGACACTAGAGCTCATCAAGTACCGCTTCTAAGCCAAAATGTCCAAGGCCATCGACTCCAGCTATGCTATCGGCAATATATCAACACTTGCCGATGGATCCTCATCTTTGCGCTTTGGCCTTCATCACTTGTCTAAAGATTTCCCTCTGGAAGAATTTTCATCGTGATATAAATCTTCTCGGCGCTCACGCTGAACCCTCCTCTTCTGAGTCTTCGTCAGACCCCTAGGACACCATCGAGGGAGCTCAGTCTTCCAGACAGGCTGGTACTGCTTCTCACTGCCTGTATCTGCATCCTTGGAGAAAATTTTCTCTTCAGGTACCTTGGCATTTGTCGTCTCCTCAAGCTCTTCCTGATAAATACGTCTACCAAGCCTGTCGTGTGCACTGAGCTTGCCCCCCAGCCGATCATGCGCTGACTTCTCTTTGATCGGCGTGCGACAGCCTAATGTCCGATCGTTAAAACGAGGCTTTTCTCTCCGATTGGCAGGGTAGTACCTATTGCATTCAGGGAAATTATCGGCAGTAGGTAGCTTGATACCTTCTTCCCAACAGTGAATAAAGAAGGGACACCTCCAATGATCTCGATGCCGATGCCACTCTTGGCGCCTTTCTTCCTTTTGCTGCCGATATTGCTCCTGTCTATACTCTTGCCTTGGTCGCCTATGCGTGATTACAACGCCATATGGTGCGTCCCGATGAAGTTTCTTGCTATTGCTTTCATCGGCGACCTTCCTGCCCTTTCTGTCATCGGCAAACCTCTTCACATCACATTCAGCTATTTGATGATCAAGATCCACCGATGCATCCTTCCTGGTAGCTTCCGATGTCAGCACTTTAATTTTTCAACTAGTTTCAACCATATTATTGAGAAACGGGTGCTGATTGATCTTCATCGGCTTCTGAGCTTTGGAATTTTCGAACTTAATCCACCCAGATTCAATTCCTGACTGCAACTGCTGCCTAAAGACTTTGCAGTCATTGGTATTGTGTGAAGTTGCATTGTGCCACTTGCAATACCTGATTTTCTTGAGCTCTTTAACCGATGGAATTACCTGATTTGGTGCCAGCTTAATCTTCCCTTCTTGAAGCAATAGGTCAAACATCCCATCGACCTTGGTGATATCCAAAGTGACCCTTCCAGATTTTTCCTGGTCGAACAAACAAGATACTAGCTTCTTGTCCTTAACGCCGACACTTGGCTCTTCATCTGACCTGGAATCTTCTCTTTCCTTATTCAAGGACACTTCTTCATCCCAATTCTCTCTGGACTCAAACGCCTCGGTGTCTTGATCGGCAACCCTCTGCACAAGATGACTCAAGCTTTCGAACTCTTGATACGAACACTTGTCTCTGATGTGCGGTAACAACCCCTGGAGAGCTAGATCCACCAATTGCCGATCATTAAGTACCAAGCTATAGCATTTGTTCTTCACATCCCGAAGCCTTTGGACGAAGCTTTCTACCGATTCATCATTGCGCTGCTTCAATTTGATCAAATTGGTAATCTTCTTTTCATGTACACCAGTGAAGAAGTACTTGTGAAACTGCTTCTCTAGATCAGCCCAAGTGATTACAAAACTTGGAGGCAATGAAATAAACCATGTAAACGCCGATCCAGACAAAGATGATGAAAACAATCTTACTCTCAGCTCATCTCTACTAGTAGCCTCCCCACATTGGATGATGAATCGGTTAATGTGCTCTATTGTTGACATATCATCTTGACCAGAAAATTTGGTAAAATCTGGCACTTTGTACCGATTCGGGAAGGGAATTGAATCATAAGCTGGAGGGTATGGAGTCCGATAAGAATACGCATCAACTTTAGGTTTGATACCGAACTGTTTTTTCGCCACTTCGGCAATCTTATCGGCTAAATATGCATCTTGGTCCTGCTGATGTACTGGCTGGATGTTGACTGGTTGAGTAGGTTGATGTACTTCAGGTCTTGACGTCAAAGCGCTTGAAGTGATTGGCTCATGCGCAGTACCAGTCATCTGAACATTATGCATCGGTTGAGTTACCGATGAGCAATTTTGCACACTCACCGGCTTATGCTGTGGCAGTATATTCATCGGTTGTTGTACCGATGTCTCATTGTGCGCATTCACTTGCGAGTATTGCGGCATAGTACTTATCGGCTGATGTACCGATACTTCATTCTGAAGACTTGCTGGGTGCTGCGGAACTCCTGCCACTTGGTGTTCAGGCTGCACACATCGCTGCTGAATCGGTAATTGACCGATCCAACTTACATTAGGTGTCATCGGTATATGACTTACCGATGGTTGATAACCAGCTGACTCTTGCAGCCCTTGTGCCCTTGGATGATAGCCTTGATTTGCGGGTACTATAGATCGAGCAGCCATTGCCGATACAGGTTGATTGACAATCGGCATGCCTTGTTGCATCGGCCAAGAATTTACCGATGGCTGATAACCAGCTGATGCCTGTCGTCCTTGTGGTGCCAAGTAATTCATTGCCACCATGGGTTGACTTGCAACTGCTATGCCTTGTTGCATCGGCAAGTGGTTTGCCGATGGTTGAGCGTAAGGCACTCTGGGTATTGCCATTTGAAGATTCTCTGTTGGCAATTGTACCGTCGGAGAATATGTAGCATAATGCATCACTGGAACCATCGGCTGTACAGGTATTGCCGATGTCATGGGGATCTCCCAGCCTGCATGGTTATCTTGAACCAATCTAGAATCAGTAGATGGACTCGGAAACATACCATATCCCCACCAGTTGGTAAAAGCTGACTGATTCTGGATCACAGGTCCAGACGTTGCTGAGGCCACCAGATTTGTATTCACCTGAGTGAAGCTTGCTGGGCTCGATCTTGGTGGCATGATCTCATCGGCAGATCGGTTCATAATCGGTGAAGACACCCTTGGAACCGCCGATGAGATTGTAACAGATGTCGATCCGAGTTGACGATGCTCCGGACCAACATAATATGGTGCCTGTCCTCCCTTGAAAGCTTGCTTAACAGCGTTGCATACAGTATCGGACAGCGCATTGGATTGGCTAATTAATACATTATTTAATGCAGAATTAACCATCTCTTGTATTTTACCAGAATTGGCGTTGAAAGTGACCTGCCGTGGCGACGACGGATCTTGCTTCTGGACTGCTTCGCCGATTCTATTTAGGCTGAAGGATTTGAGATATAACCGCTTGTACTCCTCCATAGCCTGCTCCATAGCCTGCTTCTGATCATCTCTCAGATTGGCTTTAGAGACTCCGATGACGTTCTTCGGATTAACGCCGGTATGATCATCCATGATAGATGTATAATTTGTATAATCGGGTCCCACCGAGTGTGCCAAAAGAGGTGTTGACACAAAAAGCGTCAGGATCTGCGAACACCTCGGGCTATTACCCAAAGCTCGGTATTCCGGAGGCGTGCCAGTCGATTTGACTAGTTAATCGACAAGGACGATAAATAGAACAAAACTGAACGAGACAACGGCGATGTGCCCGGATGTCAAAGCTCAGATTGATCAAGGATAACTAGAACAATAACAGAACGAGACGATAGCGATACGCCCAGACGTCAAGGCTCTGATTGTTCAAAACACGGAACTTACAAAGGTTTTGACGGAGGTCAATGAGATGCAGCCCGTCGAAAAACTTGAAAGAACTCGTAGGTAAACTACATCTAATACGGTAAGGTAAATTACTGGAAAGGTAAATAAGATAAAATAGGATTGGTTGATATGCTTGGATATATTCGTTTACAGCACCCCCAGGTACCTATTTATACTCCGGCAGAGGGAGTTGTAGATAGATACGTCTCGTACCCTTCCTAAACAAAAACTCCTAGTTTTAAGAAAATAACTGACTCGCGCAGGAGTCGGACCCAAATAGAAACAATCTTTTCCCAAACAGATTCTACTATTATTAAGGGAATAAAATGACTCATGCAAGAGTCGGACTCAAACTTTTATAACAATACTGGCATAAAATCACTAGTTTCCTTATGTCTCCTCCTCGATGAAAACTTTCCATCGGCAGATCCCTTCAATCCGCGGCTTCCTTCTTTGGCGACTGGTAATCCTCTGCTGACATCAAACGCCAAGTCACCCTGTGCTCATCGGCATCCCATGCCCATCGATATCGGCAATACTTCCCGATCGGCAACCTTGTACTGGTAACTTCACCGATCAATCCCTATCAGCAATCGGCATCAGCAACACCTCCTCATCGGCAATCGGCACATCTCCTCATCGACAATCGGCAACATCTCCACATCGGCAATCACCTTTAGCTTTCATCGGCACTGACCTTTGTCTTTATCAAGTCCTGCCTCCGTCGGCAACAAGTCTGTCTTAGCAACATTCTTGCCTCTATCGGCAGTCTGACCGATAATATTCCGATGCCGATAAGGAACAGCAACCAGCTTCTTGCCGATCGGCACAATCCTTAGATTATATTGACACGTGCCAAAAAACAATGTCAACAGAAATGTTTCAGTCTGTTACTTGGAACTTCTATAAGAACTTTAAAACTAAAATTGAGCATATAAATTGATAGAAGGGGAGCACTATAACTTTTTATGGTATATGGGGATTTATATTTTTTTATAAAAAAAACAGATAAGCACTCTACTTGTCAGGAATTTTATAAAAATCAAAACTAACATTATGTATATAACTTGTTCAATGTTGATAAAATATGAACAATATAATGCTTTATGCTATACAGGCAAATTATTTTTAAAAAATGTATAGGTACTTCAGCACCAGCAATATGTACAGAGTGACAGACTATATATTGTTGCAAGTTTATAACAAACTTTAGCAATGTCATCCTAAGCCTATGGCTCTTGAAAAATATACACATATTTTTGCTTGCATGGGTATACGGTGAACTGAACCAGTTCTCATTCTCCATTTCTCCCCAGCTGCATGTATGTACATACGTACAGTACTCTCGTCCCACACACAAAATGGCTCAAAAAAACACATTCGATCGGACGTAGTACTGCTGGAGGAACTAAAGCATGAAGTACTGCTGCTTATCGTCCAGCGGCGTCTGCTGCTTGCCGCTGCCGGCCCCTGATCTCCTGACGATGCCGCGGTCAAGCAGGCCGGCACGCGCGGCCGCCGTCGAGGAGGCGGAGGGCGAGGTGGGGGTGGGAGCACGGAAGCCGATGTTCTCGACGGCGCCGACGGTGTTGAAGAAGAGGCGGCGGTTGAGCTCCTCCACCAGCGTGCGGTGCAGCAGCTGGCTCCGCATGTCCACCATCGACCGGTTCCGCGGCATCCTCCGCCGGCTGCCGCCGCTGCTCCGGTTCCGGACGTCGTCCTCCCGCCGCCGCGGCCGCCCCGCGTGCTGCGACGACGACGGCGACATGCTGCACTGCCGCTGCAGCTGCCGCGCGAGCTGCTGGACGGCCGCGGAGCTGCTGCTGCCGCCGAACCTTGTCTTGGAGGAGCCGCTGCAGCAGCGCTGGGCTCGTCGTCGGCATGATGGCCTGAGGAGGCGTAATGGAGAGGAGAGTACTTAGCACATAGGGGCGTGCTCCGCTGCGTCGGCTCTTGCTAAGCATTTGTTGCCGGCCGTTAAAGCGAGTTAAATTTTTTTATATACCGAAACAATATATATACAAATAGCATGGATAAGTACTTAAAAATGTTGTTATGGTCTAATAACAGCTCAATATAAAGATGCACGGGTCTGATAGAAATATTACAAACTCTTTATTGGCATGCATGATTGATATGAATCACCATACTACATGCACTTTACGACATCTGATCGTTGCTTGTATAAAACAAAATATTAAAAATGTGAATAAAATTGGGCAAAAGGGACATAAACTAACCTTGGAGAAATATAAATACAAAAATGTAGTTATTGTACAAAAAAGAGCTAAATAAGGCAAAATGTGAATATAAATATATCTTGGAGAAATAATATCTATCCATCTTATTTTAGTCACCTAGAAAAAAATATATATCTTGGAGAAACTAAATAAAGAAGAAGCACAATAATATATATCTATCCATCTTAATTAAGTGACATCATTACTAGAAATAAATACAAAAATCTAGCTCTTCTTCTTTCTAGCCAGCTCATGGAACCCTAGATCCAAAAATGGTTCAAATTGAGCAATAGAGGTTAAAAGAGGCCAAAAGAGGCACCAACTAACCTTTCTTAGCGACCTCCTTCGAAAAAATGAAGATCAAAACCTCTCCCCTTATATTTTGAAAAATTTGGACCTTCAAAATCACCTCCAATAAAAGGTGACGGCTAGAACTGTAGCTGGTCGGGAGGAAGAAAAGAGTGGGGGTCGGGAGGGTGGTATATATAGGCATGACTTACCACTGGCGGTTGACATAAGAAAACCACCAGTGTAAATCTACCCATTTACACTGGCGGTTGAGTAATGTCAACAGCCAGTGGAGATAGATTACCGTTGGCGGTTGGCATAACCCAACCGCCAGTGTAGGTTCATCAAGCATCTCCCAGTACAAGAACAAGATATCAAGGTGCCTGACAGCGTCAGAAAGTTAGTTGCCGATACACTCTGCGCTATAAATGGACCCCCAACCAATGGCACCAGGTCTCTGCAGATAAACAGGGAAAGGGCCAGTCATGACTGGTCATGGACCTGCAGGGAAGAAACCCACACGGACACCATCCTCATATGGCACATAGCAACCTGCTACTGTGACATGTCGCCACCCCACAGTTACCAGCCAGATGAATTCTCCCGCTTGCCGGAAATAGACACTTCGTATAAAGTTGCGACGACATTATCAAGATACTGCGCCTATCTGGTGGCATTTCTTCCAGAGTTCCTCCCGGATCACAGCCTCACCACCAAAGAAACATTTCAAAGAGTCTTGCAGGAAGCACAAGATGCGCTAGGAACGATGCCCATGGAGGAGAATGAGAAGCTCACAAAGATCCAAGGGCTACAGCTACCGCCCCGGCAGAACCAGACGACCTTTCAAAAGGGTGTCGAGCTGGGACGACAACTGGAGACGCTCGACACCCGCCTGCGGTGGAAGGTCATGGCAGAGTTCTGGGCGGAGACGATCCTATACATCGCGCCGTCCGACAACGCAGAGGCACACATCGAGCACCTGGCCAAAGGCGGGGAGTTCATCACACACCTCTGGGCCATGCTCTCGAACGCCGGCATCCTGAAGCGGGCAGAAGGAGAGTGGCATCCGCCTGCTGTCACTGCCACAGAGTAAGCACACGACTGTGGGCTGCTAATGCTAATACATTTAGCTTGTTACTCGTTTGTACTCGATCAAGCCTCCAACTAATGTGACCTTTAACTCTTGCAAATTTTGGTTTTTGATTTTGTCGGTCTATCTAGCCTCATGGGTTTAATTTGCTTATAATTATGCAGAGAAGCACCAACACACCAACTCCTGGAAGCAATGTCCTCTTCTAATGATGGACCATCAACATCGTCCAGGCCTTCTCCACCAATGTTAGCAATTATACACTTGTCTTCTATGATTATATATTAAATCTAGCTTTGACTTCTAATTAGTTTCCTTCTCACCTTAGACAAACTTGGGAACCTCCAACAAACGAAAAAGGAAAACAACTTCTGGATGATCACGATCAATAAGGTAATATATACTGTATGTTCTCTTTTTGGATCAGAATATATAGTTGTTCCTTTGCTGTGAGAATTCCTGATTTTTATTGTTATGCATCCACAGTGCAAGTGTAAAGGCCCAAGGAAGAAGCAAGTTAAAATTAAGGCTATTTCACATACCTCTGCGATAATGGCCATTAGAAGCAAAGAAACTTGATCCTTCTAGCTCTGCAGTGAGCACAATAGTGATCAGCTTGTGCTTTTGTCCTTAGTTACGTACCTATTATCTTTTATTGAATCTGGTGAATCATGCTTCAGTTATGTGTGGCCATATTCCGAACCAGTAGCTAGTGTTGAACTTCTTATATTGTGTTTCAGACTTTCAGTTTGTCAACTATGTGTTGGGCCGGATGTTGGCCTCATATACTGGTTTGATTTGTTGAACATGTACTATTGAACCTATCTTTGTTGAACATGTTCAACACTTCAACTTGTCATAAGTTGTGTGATATGTTGATACATATATTATTACAGTATCCTGTGATCTCGTTTGCCTATGCTACAAAATGTGTTCTTCTATTTGCCAATTATTATACATGCTTTGTTTTGCCAACTGTAACTACATGAAGATAAATCTTGTTATTGATGTGAAAAAAAAATGAGAACGCGACGTTTACAAATTTGTGAAACAAATAATGACACAGTTGTTGAGAAAAGTTTCATTGTTGTGCTAAGAATCCAAGCTGGGACAAAATCAAATTGACCGTAGGGGTAAATCCATCCTTACACTGCTACCAAACAGTGAAATTATTACCAACAGTAATACATGACAAAAATATTAAAGTAGATATCAAATAACCCAACAATATTAAGTAGCCTGCCACTGGTAGAGTCGTATACTGAAGATGTTGGGCCGTCAGGCCCATTTTGCTTTAGGACATCTTTTTTCTATTTATGTAATGTATGAATTGTTTCATATAACAGCATTACTCTTTCTAAAATGTTTCTTCTATACACTCTTGTCAGTCTGATAGTCAGAACTTGTATACAAATTTTAAAACTAACATTGACCATATAAATTTATCTATATTTATATAAGGTGATGACGCACTATAATTTATATGGTAAATGGGGAATTTAATTTTTTTTATTAAAAGAGCATATATGTACTTCAGCAGCAGCAATATGTACAGAGTGACAGACTATATATTGCAAGTTTGTAACAAACTTTAGCATCAGTGGCATGCTAAGCCTAAACTCTTGAAAAATATACACATATTTTTGCTTGCATGGGTGAACTGAAC
The DNA here is from genome assembly GCA_022036555.1 of Microstegium vimineum. Taxonomy (NCBI): domain Eukaryota; kingdom Viridiplantae; phylum Streptophyta; class Magnoliopsida; order Poales; family Poaceae; genus Microstegium; species Microstegium vimineum. Next base: position 52,228,978 of record CM039133.1, on the reverse strand, counting down.
CAGTTCTCTCCCATCTGCATATGCAGCATGTATGTACATACATACAGTACTCTTGTCCCATACACAAAATAGCTCAAAAAAACACAAAAAATCGATCGGATTGCTAGCTGGAACTAAAGCATGAAGTACTGCTGCTTATCGTCCAGCGGCTGCTGCTTACCGCTGCCGCCGGCGCCGCCTGATCTCCTGACAATACCACGGTCAAGCAGGCCGGCACGCGCGGCCGCCGTCGAGGGGGCGGAGGGCGAGGTGGTGGTGGGAGCGCGGAAACCGATGTTCTCGACGGCGCCGACGGTGTTGAAGAAGAGGCGGCGGTTGAGCTCCTCCACCAGCGTGCGGTGCAGCAGCTGGCTCCGCATGTCCACCATCGACCGGTTCCGCGGCATCCTCCGCCTGCTGCCGCTGCTCCGGTTCCGGTCGTCGTCCTCCCGCCAACGCGGCCGCCCCGCGTGCTGCGACGACGACGGGGACATGCTGCACTGCCGCTGCAGCTGCCGCGCGAGCTGCTGCACGGCCGCGGCGCTGCTGCTGCCGCCGCCGCCGCCGAACCTTGTCGTCTTGGAGGAGCCGCTGCCGCCGGTGCAGCAGCTGGGCTCGTCGTCGGCATGATGGCCTGAGGCGTAATGGAGAGGAGAGTACTTACCGGAGTGCATGGAGCTCATGTCATCGTCGTTGTCGCTTAAAGCGTACCAGTGATGATGATCTACACCAACAACAGTTTTTTTTTTCAACCAAAAAAAAAATGCACACTTGTCAAGGCTTAAATTTAGCTGATCTTTAAACTACACTGTTTGGATGCCTACTAGCCAACATTTAATTGGTATATCCAAACAAACAGGCCGTGAGTCGTGATCAGTCCTACGTGGACAAGGAACAAAACGAGATGTCGGCAGGCATTTGGGGACCGTTGTTGATGCTTACGTGTACTGCATAGTGTCAAAAATGTCCGGCCTGCACGTACGGTGGTACGACTGCTGCATCCGGCCGGTCCCCGAAAAAAAATTGAAAATCACAATGAACCCGAGAGGCACCATAGTCAACATTTGGGCGCAGGTCCAATCCATAGTGTCTAGCTCGTACAGTCGTACGTCATGCACTACACGTAGGCGGCCACATAGGTACAAAAGCAGTTGAACAAAGATGCCCTATAGGATATTTCATATATACACGTATGACGTATATATGACATGTGCATTTTGATATGTTTCGACCAAACCTTACTAATCCCTAAACAATCCAAGATCAGTCACAAAAAGATCTCAAAATGTACTTCTACTCGACTAGACTACTGCCTCTAGTGGCGTTATATATATGCTTTTATGTTTTTTTTTGAAACAAATGTTCTCCAACCACATCAATCATTCAAATTAAATTTGTAAATAACTCCAAATTAAAGTAAATTGAAGTTGCCCATGTCATCAAATACTGAAAAAGGATGGATGTGGTTAATTACCTTTGGACAAGGCACCGCCACGTGGGCCAGAGAAGCCACGGGAGGCGTAGGGCCCCACCCCGCAGTGAGAGCCCTGTGAGGAGGCAGGAGACGAGGACAGGTAGCAGCAGAAGGGGTGGTCGTCGTTTTCGTCATCATCTTCGTCGTCACGTCCCGCGTACGTGTACTCGTGCTGCTGCGCTCGCCCCGGCAGCAGCTTGCCGATCTCCTGTTGGATCATGGCGGCGATGTCCGCCGCGTCCCGGTCCGTGATGTCCAGCTCCTTCACCATCTCCATCGCCACCTCCTCCGCCGTGTCGCTCGCCACGTCGAACGGGAAGTAGATGTTGCGCGCGTGCCCTGTCGCCGCCTCGTCGGCGATGATCTGCACCTTCAGGAACATCGTGTCCTCCTCCGCGTTCAGCTTCCCGGTGATCGTCATGCCGTCCTTCCTGCTCTGCGGCCGCGGCGGATGTCGTAGCGGCGGCTCCTGCTGGTGCTCGCCCTCGTCACCATCTCCATGGACTTGGTCGTCGTCGTCGTCGAGGAGGAAAGGATCCATCATCAGCTCGGCGGTAGAGGGTCGGCTGTCAGCAGAGACAAGACACCTACCAATGAACCGTCTTGCATCATCATCATCCACCCGGTAGAAAGCGTCAGGGAGTCGACCGGCGGTGACCTTCTTATAGATCTGAGCAGGATTATCACACTCACTATAAGGATACTCAACAGTGAGCATCTCAAGCAAGCACATCCCAAACGCATAAACATCAACTCTCTCATCATACACCTCATCATACATCTCAGGCGCCATGAACTCGGGCGTACCAATAACGCTATGCGCGTTACCGCCACGTCGACCAAGGACGGCGGCGAGTCCAAGGTCGCCGATCTTGACACGGCCAAGGTGGCCGTTGACGAAGATGTTGTCGCACTTGAGGTCGCGGTGGATCACCGGCGGGTCGAGACCGTGGAGGTAGGTTAAGCCGGCGAGGAGCTGCTTCGCCCATGACTTGACGGCGGTGAGACTGACACGTGGGTACCGGAGCCGGTAGGAGCGGAGTGTCCCCGAGGAGAAGAGCTCCGTTATGAAGTTGAAGCTCCGGTTGGTGATGTCTACCCATGAGGCTTGGAAGCTGATTATGCTGGGGTGGTGGAGTGAGCTCAGTAGCTGTACCTCTGAGTACATTCGCTGTATGGCGTCTGGTGATCGGAGCACGTCGGTTAGGCTTGCTTGGTTCCATGCTACCTCCATGCCTCGCTCCTCGTCGAAGCCTCGGTACACTGACTTCATCGCGCCTTTGCCCAGCAGCTCATCGAACTGTTTAATTATGTACACGTGGCGACACGTCGACATGTACATGTAGGTACAGATTAAATTAAAATACTTCGAAGTATATAGCTAGCAAGGAATTTGATTTGTGGATTGTAGTAAGTATTAGCATCTTATTTTAGTAATGATTATTCTCATATCGTGTTTTCATATTAGTACTAGTTAGTTTTAGGGGTGAAAAAATGAAAACACTATGCAAAAAAGTTTACACATCTTTGTATTAAGATCAAGAAAATGTAAAAATAACTTGTTTTTAGCCGGTTTAGTAATGATATTCTTCTCTGATGCATGTCTTTATCTAAAAAGAAGGAATCCTACTAAAAAAAAACATGCATACACTGTTTCTAAACTAGTAGCACACATGCATGTAAGGAAGTGCTGAAAAGATGAGGAAAAGTGAGGTACACGATTTGATCTTGTGATCCCAAATTCCCAATAGAAAGAAAGAAGAAAAGATGAAGCACTGCATGCACCATATCTCTAGGACATGACATGGCAACGGCACATTATTCTTTTTTCTGAAGCTTTCAAAGCATCTTATTATTGGCATCTTGACACATGCATGCATGCATGCAATGGGAAGAAAGAAAGAAATAAAAGAAAAACTAAGCTAACGACGGTTGAGCATATCTATCCAAGTTGGGAAAGTTCAAATACCAATCAAACACATACTCTGACTACCAATGCATATATAAAAAGTTGGCACTCTTTTCTGATTGGAAGTGGAATAATAATCACACAATGCAACCTGCTGCAGGCTTTCACCATCCCAAAATTAATGATCATCCACTAGTTGACCAAGTATATAGAATATGTACTTTTGGTATTATTATCATCATCATCATCATCTATCTTTCTCAACAGCAATAGTTTAGAGTTATTGTTCATGCATGATGCCATCTGTGGATCCATCATATGAGCAACTGAATTTTTTAATTAATAAAGTTGATCAGAGCTTGTATTCTATCCACAACTCCAACATCATCTTAAGTTTATGTTTAATGAACATATCTGGTGGTTCAACTTTTCATGCAGCTAGCAAATTGTGTCTACTTTATGTCAATCAAGTACAACAGGCGAGATATGCTACTGCAAACAAGATCACCTATATATAATATTTTTCTGTTACACGTTAGGGACGATGTACTTTTGTAACACTGGAAAGCCTTACAAATAGTCCAGAAAAAAGGACAAGCTTTAGTGTTTATTGTTTTTTAAATTTCCAGCAAAGAGAGAAAAAAAAGTCAGTCAGACTACTTTTACATGCATGGTTGCTAATGACCCTAGCTTAGTGAAAAGAATTTAAAAATTCTCAAATAAAAAAAAAGATGTGGAGCTCCTGCATGCAGCAAAAGCCAAAATGGGCATTGGAAGCAAAAAGAAAAGGTCTCAATAATTGTGCCCTGTTTTAGAGGGAGGTAGCTCCGATGTGCACATCACTAGCTATGTGGAATAATTCATCTATCCTTAAATAAGATGCTTAACTAGAAATATGAACTCTACATATTTGCCTAATTACTAATGTTGTCCAGCATTAATTAACTTGATGGGATCATTGTCCTAGTTAATTAGTAGTATTAACTATAACGTAGGTAATAATAACAAAAAATAGAGGTGGTTATCATCTAGCTAGGACAAGGAATAGGGAACAGTCGAACAGAGGAGTTACAATAAAGCATGATAATATTATAACCAATCTAGCAAATTTTGTTGCCTCAAATTAAAAGGTGATCAAGGCTGTTCATGTAGTAGCAATTACTAGCATATAGAAGCTATTAGCATATATGTGATACTCCAAATTTGAAGCACCAATTACTAACATGCATTTTTTTTTTTTGAGAACGAAAAGACGGCCGGAGAAGAGAAGTTCACTACAACACGGTACAAGAACATGCATGCGTATTCAATCACCAATTGGAAGAAGAAAGAAGAAGAAGAGAAAGCAAAGAAGAAAAAGAAGAAGAAGGATGGCATGCGACATGCGTACCCGTCCATAGCGACCGGTGGGGTCAGTCTCGACGTATCCGTTGTCGTCCACCTTCGCCGCCCTCTCCGGCCGCCGGCCGCCGCCGCACCGCCGTGTCGTCACCGACATGGTCGGCTCCTTGTCCTTGGTTTGGGTGAGAACTCAACTAACCTAGTACTGTATATATCTGGCTTGTATGTATGTATATATGTGTATGGATGGATGGAAAGCAGGCAAGCAGCAGCAAAGACGAAATCGAGAAGTGGAGGAAGATCGATCGAGATGTGGGCAGTGGGCGGCGGCCTAGACGGCGACGGGGAAGACGAGGTCGTGGTTGTCGTCGTAGGCGAAGAGGACGAAGACTCGGAAGAGGAGCCAGCTGAGGCAGGAGAAGTCCTCCGCCATGGACGACGACGACGACGTCGGGCAAGAGGAGGCCCCCGCGTGCGCGTGGTGCGCGGCGCCGAGGCAGCGGCAGGGCCGTGCACTCATCTGACTCTGACGACGACACCAGCTAGTTATATGTGGCAGGCAGAGGCAGCAGAGGCCGAGCACGGAACTGCGTGGTGGTAGGCACACACCAGCAACAACACTAGCAGATGAGAATGAGAATGAGATGAGGAGAGGAGGTGACACCAGGGACAGGCTAAGCTGCTGGGTGATGCAGCATGTATGGCCGATGGAACAGGATGCCTCCCTCCAAGCAACGAACTTTGCAGATTCAATGAGTGCAGGTGCAGCTCTTTTCTGCAGTCACCTCATCAGTTTTCCTTTCTTTTTCCCTCTGCACGCATGCAGCTAGCAATCGTGCTAGTCTGCGTCCCTTGTGATGGCGATCGATCCAGCTGCGACAAGGCCACACACACAGAGACAAAGTATATACAGCGCTATTAGCTTGAGAGGTATAGACGATACTGCATAAATACAGAGAAATGATCAAGAGGTAGAGATAAACGATGGGAAATTTACCGGACGTATCTGAATTCGGACAGAGTATCCAACAAGCAGTCGACCTCGCTCGTCCCTGGCCTTGCTGTCACCTGGAATTAAAGATGACTATGCGTGAAGAAAATGAAGGGACGGGAGATTTTTTTTCGCTTGTTCTCTCTGATCAGATCTTCAGCTGGTTCAGTTTCAGCTAGCTAGCTAGCTGATGAGATCCGATTGTATGCAGCTGCAACTACAAGCTAGGACCTGAACTTGAAGAATCTGTGCCTGGGAAGAAGCATCTTCGGTTATGCCTGTGGAGTGTGGAGTGGTGGTGGTGGATTTATTTTTCTGCTGGAATTTGTGTGCAAGAAATGGGCGAGTTGAAATTGTCTTGCTCTGAGAGGTGTCGACGATGCAGGTGCTTCAGTTCAGAGCTGAAATGGAATATGTAGCACTAGCAGCAGAGTTGAAATGGCTCCTAAAACAAAGTTATGTTAATTAACAGATCAACTAGTGATAATAATGCATACACAATGCGTGTGTCGATAGTGCTCTCTGATCTGGAAAAATATTAAAATGAGTGCAAGTTTGTTTTCTCAATAATACTGGTGATGATGATTCTTGGTTGACTTTGCTCATACTAGTACCAATTTCTTCAGCAAGCAACCTCTGACGACGGCTTATTATATTTCTCTTACTTATATCTGCAATCTCTTTGTTGGTTGTTGGTCTAAGGAATGTCTTTATAGCAAAAAGAAAAAGAAAAAAAAAAGAAAAAACTTTCACAATACTCGAGTTTTATGGAACAATTAGTTAATAATTCTGTTATTCCTCAAAAAAAAAAGTTAAATCTGTTACGATGATAGATGGATAAGGCAGGTTTAATTATGTGCCACCTACTACGCAACGCATAATGTGGCTCCAGCTTAGTATTGTTGTTTTAATTGTTGCACTGCTAATATAATATCAGGTTGGGGATAAATCGTGGCATGCATGCATATATTCAGGGAATTAGTGGCCATCTTTTTCATCCATTCAGGGTTCAAGATTCCTCATGAGTCGTTTTCGTTTTCATGCCCAGCACCCCTGGCCTTTGTGGGGTAAGAGTAGCACCACCACTGGCTGAAACCTGAAGACGGTTTCCCCACTGATGGCAACACAACTGCTGCTTATTTGCAATGACCAATCATGCATATATATGACGTCTTCAAAGGAGTACGTGTAAGACCCACATGTCACGGCCACAGCATGTGTCTCTTCGATCTATGGGAACAATCCAAGCACTCAGTATTTTTTGAAATAAAAGGCAGGAGCTCTACCGCTCAATTAAGTTAGGATAAAAAAGTTTGTGTACAGAAGACGCCCCGTGACGCCCTGAGTATTTACACAACAAATTAACAACATGACCGGTTTCCTCAGCATAACTTAAATGGTTAAATGGTCAGGTTCTTTGTATTTGATCTTGCATAAAACATTAGGGGAATTCCACTTTACTGGAAAAACTTTTAGTTTTTGGTGGTGGGTAGAGATTTGCATAAATATAAACAAACATATGTTTTGTGTACTACAAAATAAACAGAACATAACCACTTCCATCTGTCAAAGGTTAAACTATACTCAAAAGAGCCACGACAATATATACGTCGTGGCTCTGCAAACCACAGCTTCAAGATTGGCTTAGTACCCCGGCAAAATGAATTTTGGGCCCCAGTATATATGACTTGACACCTGCTGCCACTAGCTATGCCCAGCAGTCAGCACTCAGCAGACATACCATGCCCCTCAATAATTCATAAAGATCCAATCTAAAGATCAAAATTGTTATCCAGTAGGGGATCAGAATGCTGTCACAAATTGTAGCGCAAAGTCAACTCTGCAACGTATGCGATTTTGCTGCAATTAATGGGAAGAGAAATGGCCCTTGAAGAACGAATCGCCACAACATTTGCCAAGATATAACAAACATAAGGATAAGGGTCAATTGCTAATTTGACCCCTTTGACTTGGGAGCCAAATGCTTCGGTAAAAATAACAACTTCCAAGAAATTGAAGAGTCAAAATTTGGTATTTGACTATTTTTTTCTCTAAATGGAGCAGGGTTTTTTTGAATCTTCATACTACCCAAAAGGCGATATAGAAGGAAACATGTATGAATGTAAATCAAATGCCTCATAAATGAAACGTTGTGCATGACTCAGTTCACATCTTCTTATTGTGCCCCTGCAGCTCCTTAAGGCCCACCTAGCTAAGAGCAGCTTGTAATCTTAAATTTTCTAAACATTGACTGCAATAATTGAGTACTGTACTACTAGAATCTACTGTCAACATCTATATGTTCCATCACCAAATCAATCAAGATTATAAAAGTGAGCATAATTGAAGTGCATACGTACGTGCATCTGGCTAGTTTGACCTCGGTCTATAGGTACAATATTTTGTAGAAATCATTGCTACTTGTTTACTGCATTGTAACATCACATATGGAAATAAAGAAACAAAATTATTGGTTATCAGTAGTGGTGAAATATAATGCGATAGACAATATCCTATATTCCTATCCATCCGATGACATATGCTTGGAAAGTCATGATGTGTTTTATACAATATTATAGTCCACAACAGATAGGTTGCACTTTTGTATCCCAAAAAAGGGGTTGGTACACGATAAAGCCATGTTTGGAACATGGGAAAAATTCCTTGTGTTTTTACTTTCAAAATGAACTAATTCCCCTGTGAAAATGAACCGATTCCCTAAAATTCATGTGAAATTCCTACGTCCCAAACAAACCAGCAACATCCTCATTATATTTGTATCCAACAAGATATCTCAAAATATTCCATGAGCTAGCAAACTCTGCTTTTTTACAAGAAAAATGGATGTTCTTACCCCACATTTTTTAGTTCACAAAAATGCAAAAAAAAAATGGCCTTTTAACATGCAAGGGGGTTTCTTGTTTATCTACTGAATCTTGCAGGCCGAAGTGATTTGAAAGTGAAAGGTCTCTTTTTCCCTACATGCTAGATTTCGAGGTTTGGATTGGGTGAGGTTGGTTGACAGTTTATGCTTGGGCCAATGATTGCATTTTGAAATTTTGATTAATCCATTACATGCATGTATGTTTGGTGAGTCTATCGACGAGCCCATCCTGAAAGAGACAAAATGAGAATATCAGCAGAGCAGGTTGGCCCAAACAAATTGTTTTTGAAAGGGAATCAGGCCCTCCTCCAGACTCTCGTTTTAGAGGACCAGGGTTGCGGTACGAGCTAAAGCACTCCTATAAATAATTCAGAATCCATCAGCCTATATTTATCCCAGTTCAAATTTGAAGTACTTCTAAAAAATAATTCAGAATCCATCCACATATTTATCCCAGTTCAAATTTAATATTGAAGGTGCAACCATCGAGTCAGAATCCTGATTCACAAGTAACACTTTCTTTTGGTAAATATGGTTGACAAACAAAGAATATCACCAAGTTTCATATTTCATTTTAGTGACATGCTAGACTGCTAGAGGATGTTTACGATGCTAGAATATATTTTTTTAATGGGCAGTGCATGTTTTTTTTTTTCCTTTTAACTGAAAAAATGAGACATTGAGCTTTAAGACGGCATAGCTAGGTTACAAGTTGGACAGATTATGCATATACAAGAACACACAACAAAGGCATTTTTGTTTGGCAAAGGCTAAAGCTTCTGTTAAGACTAGTAAATTGAACACATTAACCCTGTATTACCTAATCCATTTTCAAGCAGCTAAAGTAGCTTCAAACATTGGGGCCTTTCAACACAAGACCTCCTTCCCTCTAAATGCAAACAGGGGCTACAACTCTTTCCTCATTACACATGGGCATGGACAAAATCCAGTTCTCCAATGATCCTGAGGTCAAAACAACAAAACTAGCTAAGTAGCTCTATTACTTTCCCAAGCATATCTGTTCCCCTTCGAGGGATGCCATAATCTGTAAAACTGAAACAAGGGGACTACCCCTAAAAGTATCTACATGTCATCCAGTTTCAGAGCCCTTTTGCTTTCCTTTTTTTTTCCTTCCATTTCTTGTTCTCTTTTTTTTTATTTTCTTTTTTTTTCTTTTCTTTTTTTCTTGCCTTCCCTTTTGTCACGAAAAAAAAGTTCAGTTACAGAAGCACAGGCTGCATTGCAGTGACAGTGCTTATGGCAACTGGAGAAAAGGAAGGAAAAACAGGTTGTACAACATGATGTATGCGTTTGCCAAAGAACTCGGCGCCCTGGCATGGCGTCCCATTCCTGTGTCTGGGAGCACACCATTCATCTTATCCTGTTGCCTCTCATACACACTGAATCGACATCAACTGGATAGTGGCGGGAAGTCACCACTGTCCTTGAGATGGTATGGTTGAATTTGAACATTCCTGCAAATTGTATGCTATATGAGTTTAGCCATTGTAAACTCTGGACATTGGGTGGAATATCTTCAAGGTGAAACTCAAAAGGAGCGCAGTTTCAAGATGAACTATCATACTTTGAACAGAGAAAACAGACATGGTTAGAGTTAACCAAAAGCATGTCTTAACATGTCTTAACTCCAACTAGGCACAAAATACTGATATTAGGGTTTAGGTTTGAGAACTGCACATATATACCCCCAAACATTGTCTAAATAAGTAAAATCTGTCTAAACACATCTGGAAAAACCTCATGCAAATCCAAGAATATCTACTATTTGTTGACCTTACATGATAATCATGTAGATAATGCCAATTCAAATCATCTCACACTATTTGTAATTACCAATTTAAAAAACCAAATAACACATAATTTATCTCATTGTTTGTAGCATGGAAATGTCCACTAATTGCATGCTTCTCCCTCAGAACACGCAAGGAGAGCTGCTTATCATTATATTAAGAAGAAAAAGGGGCTGGAACCCGTACAACACCACCACTCACCCACACCAAACAATAGACGAGCATACTGATTGCATGTTCTTCCCATAAGATAATACTCCTAATTGTTGGTGTTGGCAACTAAAATATCGCAGCATACTTACCTCATTCCGTTGGAACCCATTCCAGTGTTTTTCGCCACAGACATGGGGCTCACAGTCACAGGCCCAGAACCTTGATTGGAGGCAGAACCTGATCTGCTAGCATGGTCTTTAGAGGCAACTTCCCTTGTCAACGCCCCCAAGGTCCCAAACTCAAGTTTACTGTCTTGCGAAAGCATAAAACCATTGCCATGAAAATTATCCTTTCTAACCTGGGAAGATGGAGAATGCATTGGTACATTCAAAGGATCCCTTGGCGACTGGGAAGATGAGGATGGTATTGGTATATTCATTGGAGATGGGATTCCATGATCATTTGCACTAGGAGCATATATCTGCAGTGGTGGCTCATGCCTCAATTCCTCAAAAGGTATCATATCTACAGGCATATCCGGTCGGGCATGGTGGTGAAACTTTTGATAATTATTCTGATGGGAATGATTCCTTCCTCTCTCCCCACGTCCAGTTAGTGGTCTTTCCTTGCGCAAATTCTGAAGTGTCCCATGAGGCACACAAAATTAGCATGAACACAAGACAAAACTGTCCAAGCTATAAAAATTTGAGGACAAACCTAGGAAAAGTAACACTGCTCTGAAGTAAAAAACAGAAATATAATGGGCAAATCATTGCATACAAAAGAATAGTAACTCACGGAAACTGAATTACAAGAAAAATAGCATGTCTGTTCACACGTACAGCACGTGGAATGAAGAAAATGAACATATAGACAAGTGCCAGATGTTCCTTTAAGTTTTAGAACATAAGATGAATGCTCAAGGAGGGAACGTACTGGGTCAGGAAAGTAGGTGCCTGTTCCACGAGCCCTCATAGCCACATGATCATCTGCTTGATACATTGGCCTATACACAATATAGCCAGGTGGATAAACAGGACCAGGGACGACTCCATTCCTACCAGCATATCCATATGGATTTTTTCTGCCATGGCCATTTGATGGGTGCATGTTCTGATATTGCAGGGGTGGTGGCATAGGCATTTGATAGTATAACTGGGTCATAGGATTGTCCTGATGGAAACCCCGTGCATACAGAAGATTATGCAAATTTGTATCGAAATCTCCAGTGAGATTTGTCACTGCGTCATTGGTGGTACCTCCAGGCTGTGTATCTGATGTTAAAACTGAATTAGATGTGCCCAGACCATCAATGAAGCCAGTAGAATAGGAGTAAGCATGCTTAGCATCTTCAATATAGTGGTGAGATCTGCCTGTAAACTGCTTTGCTGAAACCCCATGGTATGATGGGATTGTGCCATTTCTAACATCAACCTTCTTGCCGGTTTCTGATTGCAAGGTACAGGTTTCACTAGGTGTTGGTGAAGCTTCAGAGAAGTCTCCACCACCCCTCACACTTACTGAATTAGTAGCTGCGCGACTCGTCACATCAGTATCTAGCAGACCCCAAGAAACAGATTTTATCTCCTTGTGGTCAGCCATAGTGTTACATTCTTTTTGCTTTACTGAGCCATGATTGTTGGAATCTGAAATGTTGATGTTACTGAGCTGATTAGACAGAACATCACAGGAATTGTTGGGTGTAACCTTGTTGACTCTTTCCACATCTAAGACTGATGATACAGGATCATTTGTAACAAGATCAGAAGAGCTCACCCAAACATCTGGCCTTAAACCAGTACGGTTTCTCTTTAGAGTGTTCCTGAAAAACTGATTGACTTCACTGACAGTGAGACAAGAAGGCACTTGAAGAATCTTGCCAAGCTTACGAGCACCAAAATCAAATGCGCTGCGTATCCGGTAAAAGTTCCCTGCACATGGAGCAGTGCAATAAGATAAAATTCTTCGAAAAAGAATTATCAGAATGAAGCACTTCAGCTGTGTACCACAAGAAAGCTATTCCTGTAAATCAAATGAAAAGCATAAATACTCATGAACTCAAAACACAATGAGAGCAGTAACCATGTTCTGACACGAGAAATGGCAGCAGCATATGATATTAATGTAATGCAAAATTGTGAAAAGGTGTTGCAGATTTGTGCTTACTGCTTAGGAGCAGTAAAATGGGTGGCTTACATACTATATTCTTAAATGGCAACAGTTTCTTCTATGCACAACTGAAATGATAACTCTTGGGTGTGCATCCGTAATGTAGAAGCAAATCAGTCAATACAACATTAGGTAGCAAGAATGATAGATTTGGAGTTTTGGCCAGTGTAGATATGGAAGCAGCATATTTGAATAAGCACTTACGAAACTGTACAACTCTGGATGAGGGCAGTCCACTTCAATCACGCATTAGGTAAAAATATAGTGTGATGATGTAGGCAAAAGGATTCAATGAGACAGGGTCATAAAACCATAATAATGAAATGAAACATTTTGTAAATTTTGCACAGACTGTTCAAAAGTTTAGCTGAGCATTCTGTGGAATAAATACTCAAGCTTGACAAAAACAATTAAAGCAGAAATTTTTTTCTCTGACTGGCACTGTAAGTCCTTATGCAAATGGGCTCATACAAAGGTTAAGGTTGGACAACAAGTTGAGAATCTTATTGACAGATTTAATTGATAAGAGAAAATTCAGGAATACATGATTCATTTCTATTATCATAATTGATGATCCAGAGGCAGGAAACAAACCTTTACTAACACTGCGTCCAAGATTATTACTCTGCTTTAGTGGATCAACTATATTTAGAAATCTTCGTGAGAATACTCTAGGATTTGTCTCGGAGTTTCTAGGGACAACACTAAAAGACTCTGTGCATTCTTTTAGAAACTCCTCCCGTTGAAGAAAATCATCATCTTGGGTATCTGGTGGGTCAGCTGTTCAACAAAAGCATGTCAATGACCAATAATTGCAATCGCAAATAGACAACATTCTGCACACTTAAGAGTGCATTCACTTACTAACTAGCTCAGGTAGTGAAGATAAGGAAATAGGTCCGAACAAGCTGATCCCCTTGTTATCCCAGTCAAATTTACTATAATAATCAAGAAATCTATAGAGGACCTGCAGAAGTGCATATAGTCATCACACCCATAGGAATGTATCATGAAGAATGTCAGTATAACATGGCAAATAAAAGCAGCAGGAAAATTTAAGCCAGAACTTACAGCCAATGGACCATCCAAAGACTTGTGGAAGATATGGAAAATGTATAAAACTAAAGTCTCCAAGGCATATGTGGATATCAGACCATGATGGGCACCAAGAATACGGCTTTCATAATAGCACCAGTCTTTGACAAGCATTATGCTTCTCTTAAACAGGTGATTCTTTCCAAAGTTTTGATCGACCTACAGAAAAAATATTTATTATCATTATGTTTATCACTATGCAGTATGACATAAGGAACCACAAAGTGGAATTAATCCTCTTAGAACGTATAGTAGGAAGGCAGGGAACATTTTTTTCATCTTATTAAGAGTATCAAATCTGAATTTTATGGACACAAAAAAAAACTACAACACCTTTATGGCAATATTTGAAATACTACCTTTTCAAGAAAACATAGTGTGCACAGCCCACCAATCTGATTAACTGAGATGTCTACGACAATGTTTTGTACCAAACATTTAACCAGCTTGACCTGCCACCAGGGAGATTTATGATCAGATAACAATATGTGAAACAAGAAGCTAGCATGTGCCCAAAATTTGTCACTAGCCAACACATAGAAAACAATATGGATTTCTCCACTAATCTATGCCACACTAATGTGCATAGCAAGAGTGCAAGAACCCTTGAAAACAGAAATTGAAAATGTTATGAGTATTAAATTTGGTAACTATACTTTTTTTATTGTCAGCCAGTACCTGATGAAATATTGGCATGTTCATAATTCCATATGCTCCAAAGATGTAATAGGCAAGATGGAGAAGAGTTGCATTTAATAAGTACAATAAAATGGTATTTCTCCTATTTTATATATTGTGCACAAATAAGCACCTATAAGTAGAATGCAGGAATTATAAAATTAAGTTCATTAAACAAGTGGAACACACACGAAACAATCACCTCCAATAAGTGAAAACTTTACAACGATGGTATAGTGATGGTTGACCTCAAATTAAATATAAATATATATTCAAAACAAAGAGCAATATTGTACCTATAAAAAAAAGATTGATATGGCAGAGTGAAATACCTCAGCAGGGACATAATGTACATCCTTGACTTCAAATTCAGAATCTTTCCTTCGCTCTTCCGATTTTAGAATAGCACATATTTCATTTGCTAGATTCTCATCAGAAATCGCAGGGCCGAATAATGTCAAGTCAATATCTCCATCAGGAAGATATGTTTTCAATGGAACAGATCCAAATGGAAAGACCTATTTTTCACAAACACAGGAGGTCAGACTGTAGGTCTTTCTGTCTGATGTGGCATTACAATAGCAGCAAGAACGCACCAGAGCAGCACAAAATTTGGTAGAACAATGATATTTCACTCATGTGCATGTACAAAAGTGCCACTAGTAGCAGTCAGATGTTATACATGCGGACATCTGGTAGAAGCAAACACGTAATGCACCTAATTGATTTACTGATTTCATAAATAGTTCAACTTAGCCCTCTTTGCTTTGTATCCAATTTATCTCAAGTTTTAACACATGTTTGCTAGGTCTCATGTGTCCGCTTGTATAAACAAGCATAAGAAAACACAACCTCCATAACACAGCCAGCCAGAAAACATCAAGTCTTAAAGTATCACATGATAAGATCCTAGATTTATTGACTGGTTCGCTCCTAAGATAGGATCTCTTTCGTCCAATATTCACATTCCATGATTCTAGTAAAAGTTTGGTAAAAACATAATAGCAGTTTAAATACAATCCTACATGATTCGACCAATCCTAGTACGCAATTATGAATAAAGGTCCACCGTTTACTCATTCATATTACTTATTAATTTATTCATTATTTGCATATACAAGGAGAGAAAAATAATCTGGACTATTATTACATGCTTCTAATCTAATGTATCTCAGATTAAATAGTGCATGTGTATCTTATATTAAATCAGGCAAGATCTTAGATTCTGCGATTCAATCCTACAATTACATCCTAACAGACCCTTTGCAGCTGAACTCAAGATGTACTTACTGCCTTGACTGGGGCAATAGCAAACATGCAGCTGTTCCTTCTCGAGTAACATGAGTAACGTATGGAGTGCCACGTCACAGAAAAAGAAGACAGTAAGATACAAGGTATGTTCAGCCCTCCAATCCACGATCGTCAGTTTCGCTGTGTTTAATGTAATAACGTGCCGAGCACCGACAGACAATTCACATTCCCATTAAAGGTACTCAGCACCGAAGCACGTGGAGACTCAAGTGCGCAATCGACAAAGCAAATCAGTACGGCTATACTCATTCACCAATAAACACTTGACACCTCAAGTACCCGGCAAAAAACGGCAAGGATTTGAATATACAAACCGGTTTCGTTCGCGGCAATCAATAGGGTTAGGTTTAATCACATGCAAGCAAGTAGAGCACAGCTAAATGAAATCACAAGCATGGCAACTAGCAACTCTGCAGTAGGAACGAGCCTAGAATGTGTATCTTAAGCTTCAATTTATTATGACCTAAAACACGAAAAATGGCACTGAGACTATATGTATTCCACCTAAAGCACCTAAACAACCATTTACATAATCTGAACGAAGTGATAGCACATAGCACAGCAGATACTGATAACAAAAACCTAGGTGTTTCAGTCAGTCATCCATGCTATTGAAGAATCAACGAGCCTTTCCCTTAAGCTACATACATAACACTGAGACCGCAAACAACTGTAGACCAATGACCGCAAGCAACCTAGATGGGGAGCGGGGAACGAATACCTGATACCGGGCTTGGTTCCAGAAGATGCGCTGGACGTAGACGATGACGGCAGCGCGAAGGTGCTCAGAGGCGGCGGTGGGCTGGATCTTGTTGACCACGGAGAGCGTGGCCGTCTCGAAGCGCCGCCACGCGTCGGGGGAGACGGACGAGGGGTCCGGGTGCGCCGGCACGGGCTCAGGCACCGGCGAGCACTCGCTGATGTCCACCATGTCCGCGCCCCCGGGAGAGAGAGCCGCTTGCTTCTTCTTCGCCGGAGCTGGAGGAGGCGGAAGCGGCGATGCGATGCAGGAATCGCCGTCGCCCGAGCAGGAACGCACGGGGAAGGTGAGCAGGGAAGATCGGTACGGTCGAGGTGCCCCGATCTGCGCGCCGCCGCCGCCGCCGGCGAGGTAGGGCAAGGGACGGAAGACGGGGAGAGCGAGCTCGGGATTTGGGAGCACGAGGGGGGAGGCGAGCCGCGAGCGTGGGGGATTTTAATGTGAGGAGATCAGGAAGAGGAGGAGAAAAAGGTCAGATTTTTTTTTTCTCGGCGGGCGTCCGTTTCTTCGCTTTCCTCCACTTCCTCGCTTGCGCCTGCGCTCTCCGCGGGGATAGAGATGATGACGACGCTGACGAGACGCCTGCGAAGCGCGTGCGGCTTGCTGCTGCTGCTTTTGCACGCGCGCTCAATCTCTCCGCCCGCGGACCGTCCCGCCGCCGGAGGAGGAAGAAGAAGACGACGAAGAGGAGGCTTCAAGGCACGATTTGCTTTTTCGGATTTTTTTTTTCTCGCTCTGTCTTTTTACAAGTACTTCGATTCGATGGATCCAATTCCAATTCGCCGGGGGTTCGGTCACTCCAGACTCCAGTGGCTTGTAGTATGGAGCAGCGAGCGATGGATGTTGTTTGTCACGGATCGAGCTCGTGGGGGTTGATTGAACGAGGAAAGCAGCAGCCTTGATTGGATTGGCTGATTGCAATTGCAATTGCAATTGGAGTCCACTGTTCTTGTTCCTGTTTCTTTTTTCCTTGTTGGAGGAAGAAGTCAAAGCGATTTGAGATTGACCACACACACGTCAAGGTGCCCATCAGGAAAATTGACTCCACATTTATGACTCTAGATATGGACCGGGTAAAAATGGACCTTCAAATATTGCATCTCTTTTTTATTATTATAAATACGTGTATTTTCTCCGTGAAGGGACCCTTTCGCAAATTTAGAATATATGATGAAATATGCATAATGGTAAGAAAATCAAGTGAACAATGTTTGAAGACTTATAAAATCAATGTTTGAAGTTCTAAATCTGTAAAACGTATTGTCTAAAGTTCTAAATGTGCAATTTTTTTCACACCCATCAAAATTGAAATAATTGGTAAAAATTGGATATGTTCGACGGGTACAAAAGTTACCTAATTGAATAGTATTATATGAGAGAGAATAAGCTAAAACGAGTTGAACAAAGTTTCAAGCGAAATGTTTCACAACAGACTAGAGTGGTAAAATTACATTCGAATAGACTTGATGTAACATTTCAACATAAAAATGCACAATTTATGAAAAAACACAATATGAACAAGTTGAAAGGATAACATCTTAGGTGAAAATTAAGTATGTAATTTGCTTAAAGTAGATTTTTCACAAATGCTAGGGTGGTGCGTGGTGCTTTTAGCTCCATCCTTACAAAAGAAATATAGTAGTAAATAATTTTGACATTGTCACCATTGTTTTACAAATTACACGATGTGCATCGACCAATTTCCCTTGAAAGTCGGCAGCCTAGTTCAACTTTGGATTACCTAGATAAAAGACCAGCAACGCATCTTAGGGTATATATGCATGGTACATAGAAGGTCTAGTGGCACCGTAAATTATATGATGCTATCATTCTATTGTGTAGAAAAATAATCTCTATTGGTATATGGAAAATTATAATAAAAAAAATATGGATCATGCATCGTACACACACGAGACGAGTATAGATCTCTACACTTTTTTGGTGGATATTTGCATTTGCTATTAGGGTACTGTAGAATACACATCTACACTTTTAGGGGTGCTACATAATGTATTTGTATCCTATCCAACTACATTTAGCTATGAGCTAGTTTACCTCATGCTATTTGTTAACAAATAAGACAACATGACAAGCCAAAAACTTCTGGCTATAATAAGGGGCATTGCAGGCTACTACAGATCGAGGAGGTAATAAGTTGTCAGAAAGTTGTAAAGGGTAACTAGTGAGGAGGGGCTACATATACCTTGGCATGCTTCTACCTCGTATATGGAGTTTACAAGGTGGCCTAGTATAGCAATGTAAACAGAATATGTATGAATTATAGTACAAACACAATCGCGCTCACATACACACGCACCTATGGACGCATGTATGTACACCATATGCCTATGATCACCTATGAAAGATTGAGCTAACAAACCACAAGATTAAGTCAACACATGCAGTTTGGTACCATGGGAATGACACATCTACCACTAAAGATATATGTTATTGACTCGTGGAATAAATCTAAAATATACGAGCACTACTCATTTTAAGTCAAGGGCTTAAATTTAGGTCGGTAAGTTTCACTTCCACCGTTAGAAATCTAATGAGCTAAGGTACACTGATTCATAAGATACACATTATATATAACTTAGAAGTAAGAAAATGTTACATCTAATACAACCTTTTTTAGGGCTTAGAAGAAAAAATACTCTGTTTTAATAATGAAGAAAGTTTAATTTCCTAGCATCTGATGAAGAAGTGGATATATCATCGTGAGAGATAACAATGAGACAACATGTGAAAAACACAACATTATGAGATGTATGTGTTAAAGTAGCTATACCCCTATATGAGGACTTTCATACAGGGTTTTCAAAACCGTTCGGTTACCGCGGTAACCGCTCGGTAACCGACAAACCGGTCGGGACCGGTTCGGTTTCGGTACCGGTTTGAATTCAAATTTCAAATTTGAAAAAAAAATCGAAAATTTTGAAAAAATTCCTAAAAATAGTTCATGATTTATAGAGTCGAATGGTGTACAAATTTTTCAAATTGGAGTTCGTTTGCTATTTATTTTGACGTGTACAAGTTTGAAAAAAAAAAGAAAAAGGATCTTTTCTATTTTTTTCCAAACTTGTACGCGTCAAAATAAATAGCAAACGAACTCCAATTTAAAAATTTTGTACACCATTCAACTCTATAAATCATGAACTATTTTTAGGAATTTTTTCAAAATTTTCGATTTTTTTTTTCAAATTTGAAATTTGGCTTGGGGCGGTTTGGGGCGATACCGTCGGTAACCGGCCCTAACCGACCGGTTACCGACCCCAAACCGATTGCACTACGGGGTTTGAATTCAAAATCCAAACCGTTCGGTTTGGTTCGGTAACCGGTTAAACCGGTCGGTAACCGCCCGACCGGCCCCCGGCGGTTACCGAACCCGGTTCGGTTAGGTAAACCCTGCTTTCATAGGATTGAGTTAGACTGATAAATCTCAAAATTGATATAAAGTCACTGTCGACGGACACGTCTATATAACATAAATTTCATGTTATTTTATTTATTTCCTATTCTCATGCTACTAACATTTGTTGGACTACTATTAAATCTCTAATTTTGTTTAAAATGGTAGTGCTCTCTCTCTCTCTCTATATATATATATATATTGTATATCTATTATACACATGTGTGCATTTTCTATAGAGAATGCACCCACCCTGATTATTGCAACTAGTTTCTTGCCTAGTTGCAATTGGTTTTTTGCCGAGTTGCAACTGTCTCAACTCTAATTGTAATTGGATCGCGTCGGATTGCAACTGTTTGGTGCCTAGTTACAACTGGTCTGACTCTAGTTGTAATTAGATCGCGTCAGATTGCAATTGGTTATTGCCTAGTTGTAACTGGACCGACTCTAGTTGTAGTTGGATCGCGTCAGTTTTGCAACTGTTGCCCAATTGCAATTGGCCCGACTCTAGTTGTAACTGTACCACGTCAGGTTGCAACTACATCAGGTCCAGTTGCACTGAATCAGATCTGCTGCAACTACTTCCGCCAAGTTGCAACTGTGTCATAATCATGATGGCAACTCACATTACATTGAAGTTGCAATTATATACTTGAAAAAAAAAGTTCATCAAATATAGTCTTGTTGGATCTCGTTTTGTTAAGCACTTTTTTTTCAACACACTGGTACAAACAGATCTGAAATATGAGAGTCTGGGCGGCGGAGGGTCTGTGCATTTGCTGCACCTTGTTGCATTTTAGCCTCGCCATATATATATATATAGTCAAATCAGAGACGAAGACAGCAATGGTTTTTAGTTGTGCACAAGGTTAGGTCACTGTGGACAACATAGCTATAGGCAATAACCTTTATTTTGTTGTTTTGTTCTTCATAGGAAAATGTCTAGATCAAGAAAACGTGACCACGGATAACATTTAATATTATAACAGATGTGATTGACAAAGACTTTCACATATAATTTTGGTGTCCTATATATGAAAAGGATGCACATACTTGAATCATAATTTGTTTGGTGGTAATAGGTCAAGCAACACTGGCAACGCACTCATTTTCTTCACCTTCTTATATAAGTGGAAAATTTCCATAGACTCCACACTCCAAGCAGTAGTGACGAATTAGCAATGAGAGCGAGCACTTGCAAGAGTACTAGGGTCCTAGGGAGAAGGCAAGTTGTGCAGAAGTGCACGACAAAAAGAAGGCAACTTGTGAGGAGGATTAGCTATATCTCAACATTCTATAAACATATTAGCTAACATATGATGTACTCGTTCTATTCTAAATGGCAACGTATCATATGCAACCCAGATGTTTTTGGCTTTTTTAGATACAATTATTTTTACTAGTATTTAAATATAGTGTACCCACACTGTTCTTAAATAGATGTCATTCTCGCTTCTCGAGAAGTCAACGTTTTCAAAATGCCGCAATTATGTATTAAAATATAAAAATAATTATGCTAAGTAATTAGTATCATCGGAAAGATCTTTAAGTCTAATTTTTTAACAAATTTATTTGGAGATGTAAATATTGCACGTTTTTTCTACAAATTTTGGGACGGAGTAGTATATCCAAATAAATAACAAAAGAATATAAAAAAGTCAAAACTCTTCTAATTTAGAAAAAAAATGGAGTACTATGGTTCTTCTTAGAGTTAAAGAGTGGAAAGAGATACTATACATTAAATTAGTACCTCTTTGATGAAGGAAGGTTTAATTTCCTAGCAAGCAGCCAATAAGGAGGTTGGTGTATGACGTTATTATGAAAGGCAACACGTTGTGACAACACGCGAAGACAAAAGGATACGTGAGAGGTATGTATGTCCCAACACGTTGTGGCAAAAGTGCTTGAATTTGCCATGTGTTCTACTCGGCCAGTACAAAAATACCACGAACTCAGCTAGAGGCGAGAGTCAATGATTCAATGTGGTCTACGTAGACTCTAGACTAGACACTAGAGATGCTGATGAAAAGCAAGTGCACGTTATAGTATTAGCTCGGTTCTAAAATTATAAGTGACTTTAACTTTTTTAGGTTATCTATTTTGCTATGTATCAAAATATATTACTTCCTCATAGTTCGTTTGACTTTTTTTAAGATTAAATTTGACCAGTCGTCTTATACAAAATATCATTTATTTTGTTGTGTTTTGCTTATTTAATAAATGTTCTTAAAAAATGAATTAAATTTAAATATGTTTACACAAATTATTTGAATAATATGAGTGGTTAAATTTGGGGTAAAAAATCAAATGAATTATAATTTAAAATGGAGGATGTATTATTTTTAGATACATAGACAGAATATAGATATATTAAAAAGTCAAAGTGACATGAAGAGAGTATAATAGTAGTGGGCCTTATCTGTGGGCTACGATCTAGCAGCCCACCAACCAGCGATTGAATGAAAACGGAAAGCCCAGCCACAAATTCGATAAGGACCTTCCAACTGTACTTACACACCGGCCGCCGTGTCCTGACACTGTCTCGGTCTGCCACGTCGCCGTCGGAGCTTTGGCTGGCGTCGCCACTGGCCGGCAACTCCGGTCTCGGAGTCGGAGACAGACTATCCGTTCCAAAAAAAAAAAAGATTTTTGGAAGCACTAGAACTTACGTACAATCGGAGTAAAAAACTGGTAAAAAAAAGAACGACGATGCAATCAGAGTACACGAGAGCATATCAAGGAGAGTAGTCGGAGTGTACACGCCAATTCAACATACATCGTTTACTCAGGGCGCGTTTGGTTGCTTGTATGCAGCTTGACCAGGCTCGGCGCATGCACCCGACGAGTGTTTGGTTGGTTGCAGCACTGCTAGCTGGCTCCGCGCGTGCAACTGAAGGACGTTTGGTTGCGTACATCTCTGGTCTGACTTGTGCTTTGGCATGCAGAACTGAGCACTTAGCCTGGCTCCCGGAAACAAATTTGAATTTCGTTTTTCCAGAGCCTGGCTCGCTGGCTGCTGGCCTGTGAGAGCCTGTCCCCCCGTGAGCCGAGCCAGCCAGTACCGAGAAGGGAACCAAACGCGCCCTCTGATGGGCTGGAAACTTTCAGAATCAGTTGAATATAAACAAGAGGCAAGCTCAACCGGGTAGCCTATACTATGTCTTTGTCGTGCGCGGAGAACTCACCTTCACTCCTCATAGCTCCTTTCTCTGTTGGCCTCTGCCGTCGTCCATGCATCCTAGCTTCAAGTAGTGCTAGCTGAACTATGTCATTTCTTCACCAAATTGTTGAGCCAACTCCGAGCAACTCCAAGAGCCTCACTCTTTTATATCGTCATATCGTCATACGTATTGATAGGAATAAAGATATTGGTCAACAAAAACCCCTCCAACACTTCTTAAACTAGATCTCTGAATATTTAGATCTTCTATTCCTAGTTTCTCGCAGTATAAAGGTAGAGAGCATAACCTAAAGATAAATAGCAGACCTAATTCTCTAGAGTGTCAGACAAAATATAGAGGATTTGGAGTGTGTGAACAACATATATTTCTAATAATGGTCGTTGCTTAAGACAACCACATCTAGAAATCGGTTTAGATAGTTTCATTAAGCAAACTATACCTGGAAAACATGTTCTCAAATACGATTATCTTATTAGTAAACATCCTTAAATTTTGATTTGGACGGCTTCGTTAAGCCAACTACACCTGGAAAACATGTTCTCAAATATGATTATCTTATAAGTAAACATACTTAGAGTTTGATTTTATAGACGGTTGTCTTAAGTAACGTCCTTAAAAAAGTTTTTTTCAGAATTTGATTTCTTAACAAACCCTCTCTGAAAAAAAACAATTTTTAGGGGTAGTTGAAATCCTACGAGGGCCACATCTTTAGGATTGATCGGTGCTGTCAGTTTCTAACACTGAAAAACCGTCATCTATCGTCCCTGCAAATTTCGTTTCCTATGTCGACTCTCTTGCCTTAGTCGACGTACGGCGTGTAGTATACGTATGTATTCCACACTAGCTATGTTAGGTGTAGCGGCCTAGCTGTTCATGGATCGATGCAGGCGATATGATGGAGCTTAGCTGACGAGCACGTACACTATGTAGGTATAATAATCCTTAGCCTTCATCTTCTATCACGTCCAATGACACAATAGATACCAAAATCTACTTGCTTGGTCAGGATCTGTTTGGCAAATAGATTAAAAAAAACGGCTTAAAGATAACTCTCAATATGATTGCAAGTCAATCATCTCGACACAGCACTAGTACGTATGATTTCTCTTACGCCATGGTTTCATTTTCACTTACTGTTTTGCTTAACGTGCGTATGTAGAAATAAAACGGTTCCGAACCGCCAATCTGACCCCCACAAAAAACACATCACTAGAAATCAAGTATTTTTGTAGGTGGTTTTCTTAAGAACCCGCCACTAAAAATAATTGGACACTGATTTCCGTTCCGAATTTGGGAACACGGCGCTAGCTAAAAATCGTAGTAGGGCATACGACAGTGAAGCTCCTCATCACTGTCGGTTCGTGGCTGGAACCGGTAGTGAAAGTGTCCAGGTTATCACTGCCGATTCCAGCCACGAACCGGCAGTGACGAGAAGCTTCACTGCTGGCCCAAACAAAACCGGCAGTGATGAGCCGACAGTGATTGTTGATTCTGTAGTAGTGGTGGTCGCCTGAGATTCAGACGCCTATAGTTTAGGAAGTGTGTTAAAGTATTGTTTTTTACTTCTATATATGTGTATTACATATGGAGGCTATTTAATTTGATTGCCACTCTGACCTAGAAGAATGTGTAGAGGCAAGTATCCAACCTCCGGGGCTATGGAATGGAACATCTTTCCATCTTGGGCTTCTATGTGGGCCAGACATATGCAACTCCCGCACGGCCTCACGTGTGAAACAAAGGAGCCATACTTCTTGGTGACACTGACATAAAGCTTCAACATGGTCCATGAACAATTTTTTCCATAAGTTTTGTCCCCTACTTTTTTCACATGATCCTTTCATAGTTCCATGGACAATCCAAAACTTTTCTCTGTCGTATGTTTTGTGTATAAATTAAAGAAAAAATAGAATGCAGTGGTGTCTAGACAACACACTTTGATGTCAGTAGTATCGTAAAAGTTAAATATAGGTCGTCATTGAAATTTTGTTTGTACATATCGAAGTGAAAAGATGTGAGGCAAAAAAAAAGAGGACAAAATCATGTTTGGACACAAATATAAATTATAAAAGGAAAAACTACAAGAAAATAGCATAGGAAAGAAGACATTATTGTTATTGCCTCCTAGTCCTAAGACACAACACACGATGGGCTGACATTGTTTGTTAGACCATAGTGGAATAGGTTTTTACCTAAGGGGCAGAGAGAGAGAAAGGTGGTCGTATGACAATAATGCATCCAACCAGGTAAATGACGCAACTGCATTGTGACATTCTTGGTGACGATCATGATAATTGCACCCCAACACTTATGTATTGAGCCTTTTACATGAGTGTCATTAAGAAATATCGTAATTACACCGAAGTTATTAAAAAAGATGGCCGCACACAGGTAACATCACTCTGAACTTTCTTGTCACCCTTGCCATTCCGTCTACTCTGCCATCTAACACTATCAAATAAACACGTGAAATGTCCATTTTGCCCTATAGTGGGGCCCATTTGTCAGCCACCTCAACCAGCATGCTCAGCTTCTCCCGCAAACAGAAGGCAGATGACGCCGGCGCCCGCACCGGCCGCCGCGGTCGTGCCTCGCGGGTACGGCTGCAGTACACCGCGTCGTCCTGGTCCGCTGTCGCCGTCGCGTCCGCCGCTTTCTCCTCCATTCTTGGATTCGCGTGCTCTCCTCCGTCATCCGCGACCCCGCCAGGCTGCCCTTGCTGGACGGATCTTGGCTACGTGGGGGCATGTCTCCACATCACTGCGGCTGCTTGCTCTTGAATCGACGAGCTAGCTATTGCACGGACGTGGAGACGAGCAGAGGAGGCAGCAGAGAGATTGGGAATGGAGCTCCTGGATGGTCCGCGTGGGCATGGATGCCTTGGTCTTGCCGCGCAAGCCGCCGGAGGAGGAGGTGGTGGAGGAGGAGGACGACGCCGACATCGCCGCTGCAGCTCGCGCGTCCCGCCGCCGCTCGCGCGCGGCCATGGCCGCCTCCCACTGCAGCTCGGCGGGCGTGAGGCGGTACGGGAACGGCGACGGCGACCGCAGCCACGCGAACTTCTTCCGTATCCGCGACGACGTCGACGAGCACAGGCTTAGGCGGCCGCCCTCCGACAGCGCGCGGCGCGGCGAACCCCGACCCAGACCCCCGCGAGCGGATGCGGCAGCGCCGGGAGGGACGCGGCACCGTAGAGCGCGGCACTGGTGGGCGTGACGCTGCGCACCACCATGGACTTCTCGTCCAGCTCCAGCATCACCTCCACCAGGTCCCCCCGGTCCGCGATGCGGCGGCAGCCGCGGCGCGAGCGCTGTGCTCCTCTCCGAGGCGGCACGACGGTGGTTGTGCCCCGCCACGCCCAGCCTGGCGGCCTCTGGTCTGATCTCCCCGCAGCGACCGCGCCCGCAGGCAGCTGCTGGTGGTGGTGCGCGCGGCGCTGCTCTGGGCTGCGCTACGGCCGCTCCTGCTCTTGGTATGAGTTATGGCCGTGGGGATAGCGATGAGATCATGAGAGGGGTATTATGGATTAGTACAGTGGCCGGTCCCACATGTAAGGCCTAGTAAACGGCTGAAAACGAACGACACACGGACGAAATGGCAAGGGTGGCAAGAAAGTTCAGAGCGGTGTTACCTGTGTGCAGCCATCTTTTTTAATGGCTTCGGTGTAATTGCGATCTTTCTTAATAGCACTCATGTAAAAAGCTCTTATGTATTCCCCTCCTTGTTTAGTCCCACTCATTTTTATGTATTTTTAAGTTTGTACAACTTTGTTTCTATTTATTTCGTTTCCTATATTATCTTTCACATGCAAAAAATAATTTGAATAGCTACATTGGACTTTTAAATGCAATTGGTGAGCTAGAAACTTGTGCAATAATGGGCTTTAGTTTTTATAATGGTAGTGGTGAATAAAAAGAGAAATGGAAAAGATTTTGTGCAATAACATGCAGATGGCTTCACGAACGACATTCCCCTAGAAAGAGAATAAATCAAAACAACCTTCATTTAGAGCGTTAGCGCAGTGCCCGGTGGTGAGGGTCCCTTTGAGGGTTGACCTTGACCCTCGCCAAATGGGGACTCTCCGCTCATTTCCCTCGAGCATAAGAGAGAGAGGGGAGCAACCGAGGGTCCGACCTTAGGCGTAGCTAGGGCGGGGTGGCACGCCAAGGGCATCCCCCGACCCTAATAGTAGCCCATTGAGGGTTCGTGCTAGCCCAATGGGTTGAAGTAGCATTAGAAAAGGAGCAGGTCAAACGAAGCTAGAGCCCAAGGGTCCATGGCCCAAGCGATGCCCTGGCTCACTCAACCGATTGTGATGTACCTTAGGTGCTTTGGTTTGTGCACTTTTTGAGGATTTGGTTTGGGGTTGACATGAGGACGCGCTGGTGGAGACAGGTTTTCACGTGGAAAGGTGGGGTCGTTCCTTGGTTTCCATGATCATGCCACTTTTTGTGGTTTCATTGTGAGGGTCGGCACCCTGGTCATATAAATACGAGTGGTAGGTGGGATTCATTCTCCACTCATCTCGATTGCTCTTGTTTCTTTCTCTGCTTTTGTGCGATGGTTTC
Source organism: Microstegium vimineum (assembly GCA_022036555.1). NCBI lineage: Eukaryota > Viridiplantae > Streptophyta > Magnoliopsida > Poales > Poaceae > Microstegium > Microstegium vimineum. Next base: position 52,201,261 of record CM039133.1, on the reverse strand, counting down.
TTAAGGCGCAAAGGTTGCGACTTTTGTGATCATTGTTGGTGTGACAAGGGTGGTGTTGCTGTTGAAATCTAGCTATGATGGTTGCTTGGGTAGCATTATATTTTGGCGTGTATTATATGTTAGGGACACCCATTATTATGCTCAAGACCCAATTACATAGCCTAGGGTTCATCTAGGGATCCATTTGTAGCTCTTTAGGGACGCCCATTATTATGCTAAGGATCCAATTACATAGCCTTGGGTTTGTCTAGGATCCATTAGTAGATCCTAGTGGCATTTTTGTAAAAACAAGCCCACCAAGAAAAATAATGAAAACTTACCCTCACATCTACCCTATAAAAGAAGAGGGGAGTGAGAGGTAGACGGGAACTCACTTGCCCCTCATTTATTCTAATATCTATGTTGTTGTCTCGCATGTTCGACTCTCTCTCCATCCTCATATCACATGTTTTGCTAATAACAACACATATCTTTGCTAATAACTAGTATATAAGGAACAACAAATATAACAACTCACCAAGGTCATGGCGACCAAGAAATAGAAGATAATATAATTGAAGTCAACACAAAACTAATAATTTCATACTGAAACATAAAGCTATTTGATCAATTTTGTTGATATATGACACAACATCATCTGATCACTAATGGAAATACTACCTTAGTCGCACTCAGTATGAAAGAGAGTATATGAAGTTGTTTCTCTACATCCTGCTACTGATACATTATATGGAAAATGACATCGAGTTCTGGATATATATTCTGCTTTTAAGCTTTTTATCCATCCAATCACATCCACTATAATGTTAAAAAAAATTGGGTGAGAACAAATCACGAAATCAAAGAAGGAATTATTCGTATACGAAATTGAGAAAGTGTGAGAGATTTTGCCCTTGCTCACTCCCAAACCCTTGCTCACTCTCAAATTGTGTAGTCAGTTCAATACTAATTACACCCTCCAATCTAGAGGAGATTGGGGTGCAATTAGCGGAAGTGGATGGGGGCAGCGGGCGCGTTGGCTGCGACCCGAAGGGGTAGCCGTGGAGGCTGCGGGCGGAGGAGTTAGTTGCAATCATTATTTCTCATTAATTTGAGAAAACACACCTTGGGCATGTGACTTGAATTATTTCAACACATATGAGTTCAACACATAATACATCATACATGAAAAAAAACTATTTCTTTAGTATTATGATTATTGCTTCAATATCTTCTTGATATGACTGTTGAGATCAGGTTATGTTGGATTCACATAGTTTGATGTATGTGAATCATCATCAATATGGTTAAGCCAATTCATGATTTTTTATATCCTTTTTATTTTGGCTTGACACTCCTAATAATCACTTCAATATCTATCTTCATATGTTCATTTTGATCAAATAAATACACAATAGTTTTTAAATCTTTATGCATATAAGCAAACCAATGTAAAGACCATATTATATCCATTATATACATTATTTCCTTTGTCATTTGACCTTTTCTTAGTATTTCCTCACTTATGCATTCTTAACTCATTCTTCAATACTTTATCAAAGTTTGTCCAATATCTAACTCTTCTTGTTCATGTAAAGCAAGTCATTATTAAGATCAATCTAAAATCATCAACTCATGTTTTATTTTTGCTATTTTCCAAACATGTTTGCTTTCATATGATGCTATGATATCCCACAACATAGAAGTTATTTCATCAACTCTATTTGTATTGTTGTCTTCTTCTTGATCTAGATTTTTTTATATAATCTTCTAGCACAACAATACTCAAATTTGATCTTCATTTGAAAACAATACACAATTTTGACCTTCATTTGGATACTAAGTTTAATACCATTAAGTTTTCCTCCTTGTTGAATATTTAATACACTTCTAATTATACAATCTTTTAGTGTATGCGAATATACTCAATCTCTTGTTTACCACATAGCAAACTTGTTACACCTTTAGTTATATCGTCGTTCAGTCGTTCGATTCATCAAAATCCACTAAAAAGCATGATGCACTTTCACCGGGTTCAGGTGAGATTTTTTTTTCTACACAACAACACATCTACCCATCCCTGTATTAAGTCTAGTGGGTGGGCCAAAACCCGTCGGGCAGGCTGTACCTGACTCAATTTTCTCAGGTTTAGCTCACACCATCTAGTCGGCGATAATTTTTTTTTTGCGACAGCTAGGAGGAGTTTGTCAAGGTCATGTTGACTAGATGTGAAGGGATGAAAAGGTACTCTGCTCGTTATTGATAACAAATAAGATAAAAGGATATGTAGTGTAGCATGGTTCTTCGTTTATAACAAGCAAGATAAAGGGATATGCAGTGTAGCATCATATCAGGACCATATATTAACATCACGCTTCAAGTGTTGTTTTTTTTAATAATAGTACAACACACATTTATATTTATATTATTATGCCATTATTTTTCGGGCTTGAAAACATAGTCCTATAGCTATAAAAAGACCAAAAATACAGAAAAAACAAATAATAAATGGAAGAAAAGGACAGAGCAATAATATCACAAAAATATAACACAATATCCTAAAAATAAAGCTAAATATTGGAAACAATGGTTTCCAAATGTTATAACACAATATCCTAAAAATAAATCTAAATATTGGAAACAATGGTTTCCAAATGTAGTATTCCACGAAATCCGTGAAATTCACGACATTCATGAAATTCCAGATAGAACCAGGGTTGCGCACCTTAAACTTCCCTTCATTGTAGTTGGCGAGATTAAACTCGGCCGTGGTCAGAAGCCACACGATGGTTAAGAACTCTCCGCCGTTGTTGAGTTGCTTGGCATGGGACTCCCTGCTGCAGTGATGTGCCGCATAACACAACATCTCCACCCACACCCCAAAAACCACTCTCAGTAGCTTGCTGGACTTTTCTTCTTCTTCTTTTTTTTCTTCTACTGACTGTTTTTTTTCTTTTTCTTTTTTGTTGGGTAGTAGCAGTTGGTCGGCGAGTTTTGCCCCGAGATTGAGGGCTCCTTCTTCCGCAGCATGGATGTTGCTTTCTGATGCCGTAAACCAGCTATGGTATTTCAGCAACTCTTCCCTGGCTTTGAGATGCAGTGTGGGTCGAACTGGGGATGGCAACATGTAGGGGTGTTCCACAAAGAGGAACATCATGTAGTTGGAGACAGCCTTGGTTGCCTCCCCAAGCCCTGCATCTGTAGATTTTGATGAGTGCCTGATCAGGAACTTGTCGGTGGCAAGATGCCAGGCAAGGATGCTTTCATCAAACTCCATCCTCGTGCTCCAGGCGAGATCAAGATCCTTGAAGCATCCGTGGTGATCATCGTCGGCTGCAAGTCGCTCCAGCACGCACTGACCACGGTAGCTTCTCATCACGGCCTCCTCGCCTTTACATTCTTCCACCAGTTTCTGTATCTCTTGCAGCACCAGCTTCTTGGCACCCGTCGGAATCCTGCTGCTGCTGCTGCCATCTCTCCAGAAGGAAGCCATTTTGTGTCTCCCTGTCCCTGGACTATTATCAGCACCGGTGTAGGGGTAGGAGGCCAGCAAGCTAAGCTGACCTATGGAACCAGACCACCTTCTTGTTTGTGCTATCCTGACCCAGCGACGAAGATATACGTGCAGGCTGTGAAGGCGGTCCCACCTAAATTTTTACATTTTAGCCCTTTTTTGAATTATTTTCACGTTTGGACCCCTGGAGAAACTATATGCAGAAATGGACCCAGGGGCCCGGCGCCGTGGGGCACGGTGCCGAGCTAACACAGCTCGGCGCCATGCCCCACGGCGCCGAGCCCTTAGCCCGCATCCAGCGTGGATCCGACGTGGCCAGGGGCTCGGCGCCGTGGGGCATGGCGCCGAGCTAGCATATAGCCCGCCGCGGCGCCGAGCTCGGCGCACGCTCTCTGTCTCGCTCGCCTCTCTCGCTCTCTGTCTCACTCGAGCCGACCGCCGCCGCCGCAGCCGCCCGCCGCCCGCCGTGCACCGCCGCCCGCCGCCGGGCGCCGTCCACCGCCGTCCGCCTCCACCGACCGCCGCTGTCCGCCGCCATTCGTTTTTTTAGGTAATTTTTCTTTAGTGTTTTTAGTTTAGTGTTTTTAGTGCGAAATTTTAGTTACAAATTTAGATGATAGATAGATAAATAGGTAGTTAACTTATCATAGATAGATAGTTAGTTTGTTAAATTTATAACTAAATAGATATACATATATATATATATATAGTATGCTAAATAGATGGATGACAAATAGATAGATAGATAGATAGTTATTTTGCTAAATAGATAGATTGATAAGTTCATAGATAGATAGTTATTTATAGCTAAATAGGTATATGTATATATATATATATATATATGTATAGTTAGGTCATTGATAATTTAGTTTACCCATAATAAAATCTTTCGTGTTGTGCATATCAACTAGATGGATAACCTAGTGACCCTGTATCATAGAGGAAGAGTGGAAGAAGCGGAAGATGGTTTTGGTAATATCACCTTAGTTGGAATGCAAAGGGTGCCTTTGATGTTCGATGAGCGGCCGCTTTTTTTGGAGTTCTTAGCTAGGGCTCGTGATGAGCTTCATTGCAATTCCATTGAAAATGTCATATCAGTTGAGGGAGTAGTTCACCATGGTAAATCAGGCCAAATATTTAGGCGGTTGGTCCCAATCTCATCAGAGGCTCAATGGGAGACATATGTCAATACTGTGATGAAGAGTGAATTTCAATGTTTGGATTTGATTGTCCGGAAGCTCTCCAATGAGCCAGCTCCTCTTGGCCATTCATCTCCTATTGGGCATTCATCCCCTCATGGCTTGTCACCACCACAATACGATCCGTTACCATGTGATCCTCCGTTACACAATCAAGAGGTGCATGTGAAAGATGTGGTTGTGGTGCCCGATGCGTAATCCGCTCCAAATGAGGTTGGAATCTGCCCTAATGTTGTTGCACCTCATGTTGCTACGGCCCTCAGGAGATCCCTTTGACCCAAAATCATCCAAGTAAGTGTTGTAGTAACACTTTACCTTTTCTGAACCACCATTGTAATATGTTATTCCAATGATGACATCCTCATTTAAATGTAGGAGACATTCCTGATAATGTTGGCTGTCATCGTGTGCCTTCGTCATCCACTGCGGTGCATACAGGCTTCGCTTCTAATAGTGTTGATGTTCAGATTGATGATGGAGAGGAGCCTTATGGGACCGCAAGAGCTGTTAGTTCCGATAATGAACGTCCTGTGGCTGCATTGAGTGAACAAGAGATTGAGCTCATGAGGCAGTGTTGTCCCGATATTGATCCACTAGTGCATGAATTTAGCGATCTTAGACACTCTCATGGTGCTTATGCAGTAGCAAGGGAAGAAGAGTTGTTAGAGGCCCCTAATGATGGGGAAAGCATAGAAATTTTCAAGGGCATGATCTTTAAGGACTTGCCAACATTGAGAAGGTGGTTACAGGAGTACTCTGTGAAACGTAAAAGGCCGTTCAAGGTGCAGCATTCTTATGTGGAGCGCCGTTACACAGTGGTATGTCAGAAAAATGATTGCAATTGGAGGGTATGCGCGAGGAAACAGAAGAACAGTGAGAAGTTTAAGATCACCAAAATTGTAGGTCCACATACTTGTGCAACGACAGATCTAAAAGAGAAGCATCAACAGTTGACCTCTACCCTTATTGCTAGAAAATTTTACACAACACTGCAGAAACAGCCTAATTTGAGAGTGAAGTCGCTCATGGACCTAGCTGAGAAGCATTTTCAGTATGAGGTGAGCTATGGCAAAGCATGGAGGGCAAAGCAACGTGCCTGGAAGATGATATATGGTGATTGGGAGGAGGGGTACGAGAAGCTGCCTGCATTGTTCAATGCAATCAAGGTAGCTAATCCGGGCATGCATTACGAGTACATCCCAAAACCAAATGAATGGAAGGACGACAGAGAGATATTCTTCCGTGCATTCTGGTGCTTTCCTCAGTGTGTCCAAGCCTTTAGGCATTGTCGTCCTGTGTTGTCCATTGATGGTACTTTTCTTCTTGGCAAGTACATGGGCACAATGTTGATAGCCATTGGTTGTGACGCGGACAATGCATTGGTTCCATTAGCATTCGCTTTGGTGGAGAGGGAGAACAAAGACAGCTGGGGTTGGTTCTTGCGGCTTGTTCGGATACATGTTGTAGGCCCTGGGAGAGAGGTTGGTGTCATATCTGACAGACACCAGGGCATACTTAGTGCCGTACAGGAGCAGATTCCGGGGTACGCACCATTGCATCACCGCTGGTGCACTCGCCACCTTGCAGAGAATTTACTCCGGAAGGACAGTTCAAAGGACAACTTCCGCCTGTTCGAGGAGGTTGCTCGCATGCTTGAGATTTGCTACTTCGAAGAGAAGTTGAAGCTGCTGAAGACAACAACAAATGCAGAAGGTAGGCAGTGGCTACATGGTTTGATGAGTCAAAAAGATAGATGGTCAAGGGCCTATGATGATGGCGGGTGGAGGTATGAATTTCAAACTAGCAACATGGCCGAGTCATTTAATAGTGTGCTCAAGGGTATACGGGCCATGCCTGTCAATGCCATTGTGTCCTTTACTTTCTTTAGGTGTGTTGCATGGTTCAATGACCGACATGCATCAGCAATGGCACTACAGAGCAAGAATCAGATATGGGCACATAAACCAAAACACCATCTTGATAGGGCAAAGGAGAAGGCTAGAACACATGAAGTTCATTGCTTTGACCATAGCACGGGAAAGTATGAGGTCATAGAAAGGGGTTGGACAACCTCTGATGGTGAGGTTCGACCTTCAAGGGCTTATGTTGTGGTTCTTAGTAATTTCTCATGCATGTGTGGGAAACCAAGGCAGTACCACTTTCCATGTTCTCATTATATTGCAGCAGCTCAACATCGCAACTATGCATATGAGAGTAGGATGCCACGAGAGCTAAGTGTTGACAGCCTTGTACTTTCTTGGGCTCCCCGTTTCGAGCCTTACCTAGAGGAAGAGCAGTGGCCACCATACCATGGCCCGAGATACATTGCGGACCCAGGTGCTCGTTGGGACAAACGTGGAACTAGGAAGAGGACGAGATACAAGATGGTCATGGATCAGGTTTCAGGAAGATCAAAGAGGGGTAGAGCAACACCCTTTCTTACTGATCCCGAGCAAAACCAATGTAGCAAATGTGGCAGACTTGGGCACAATGCCCGTACATGCACTTGGGCGCCTAGCCAGGTGACAATAGTTATATATATGCTTTGTAATATTTATAAATGTTTACTCTTTGTTCGCTTTCTAATATTTATGCATGTAATTTAATTTCGTACTGACAATTTTCTTTTCTTCTAACAGGATGGCGACTTTCGACCTCCTCGATCCGTACTACGAGGAGAACCACCGAGGACGACGCATTTCCCAGGGGGAGGTAATTACTGCAGTTTATCTTGCTTAAGCATATGAGCTAAATTTGTGGTACTTACGTTAAAACACTTGTAATGGTTGCAGGTGCTGGCCCCTCTTCGTCCTCGAACCCATGACAAGTTCCACGAGATGCGGTACGACGAAAGGTACACGCCCTTACTAGAGAGGGCTGGACTAGACGTTGTGTCGTATCAGGTTCGTCGTGGGTTGCCTGTCATCAACCCTGTGGCGATCTCAGCTTTGGTCGATAGGTATAACCATATCCAATACTAATTCATTACTGCACACTGTTTCTTTGAAATGTAAGTAACATCTTTACTTATCTACGTTCTGTAGGTGGAGGCCCGAAACTCATAGCTTCCACCTACCTTGTGGAGAGATGACTATCAGTCTTGAGGACATGCAGAAGTGGCTTGGTCTCTCCATTAGAGGTATTCCTGTCATCGGGCACTGTCGGTCTGAAGGTTGGAGGGACAGGATGGAGGCCTTCCTTGGGAAACCACTACCTCCAGAGGCGACGCATTCTCGCGGCACAGGTGTTTCCATTACTTGGATCAGGGCTACCTTTGGTGTGTGTCCAGATGACGCAGACGCTGCCACAGTTGGGTCCTACTGCAGAGCTTGGGTGTTGCACTTGTTCGAGTGTGTTCTCTTTCCTGACGCGACAGGAGACACAACGTCATGGATGTATCTCCCCTGCTTGGGTAATTGGGACACTGCAGGCACATACAGCTGGGGTTCTGCAGTATTGGCATTCCTATATCGCCACCTTTGCGAGGCTTGTCGACGAGGTGCGAGGAACTCTTCAGTTGGGGGTTGTGTGTACCTTCTTCAGCTGTGGATGTGGTCTCGTATACCGGTTGGCCGGCCTACACTCCAGGCACCTCGGCCTTGGTTTGCGGTACACAACCCTCGCCGTCTTCCTACATATGCACATCTGTACGACCAGGTGACGGCCCCCTACTCGAGGACAGACCGTGCGTACATTCAGTACGCCAACGAGCTGGATGGTCTTACAACTTCGATGGTGAGTTCATTGTATATTGTTATTCATTCATTCTTATACCTTATGATTGTTGCAACTTACGCCCTTCAATTGCTCTTTTTTTAGGTCACCTGGGAGCCGTACAAGGAACTAAGTATGCAGGACTTTGGCTTGAGCAACATGTGCAGCGCGGACGAGGACCTGTACATGATGATATGTCCGCTCATATGCTTCTATGCTGTTGAGTATCACCTTCCTCAGAGAGTGGCACGACAGTTTGGCCTGGCTCAGGAGTGGCCAGTCCCGCCGTATTCTACTTTCATAGAGCTGCACAAGTAAGTACCACCTTCCTTAGAGAGTCACATAGTTGATCATTTAGTTGACATAGTCCATGTAGTTGTTCTAGTTGACATAGTTGACATAGTTATTCTAGTCCATTTAGTTGATTTAGTTGATGTAGTTGATTTAGTTGACATAGTCCATGTAGTTGTTCTAGTTGACATAGTTATCCTTCCTCAGATAGTTGATTTAGTTGATGTAGTTGATGCAGTTGACATAGTGCACATGTTTCAGGATTGATCGTCAAAAACAAAAAAAGACGGTGGAGTTTGAGACGCTACATCGAGTGCACATGGATGCTTGGGACGAGCAATATGACAATGTGTATCAAAACCAGACGCCACACAACGACTACAACTTTCGCCAATACCTAACTTGGTACCGGACAGTGACACGAACAAAGTTGAAGACTCAATGGACAAATACGGACTACGCAGACATTGATTCTTCAGATGACGAAGACACGTCCTATGATCTTGAAGCAAGACAAGGGACGATTGTCGAGGCTGCACCTGTCTTGGACCGAGTGGTAAGTGATCTTTAAAAAGTTCTGTAATTTCTTCATGGCAATGCGTTGTATATTACTACCATTATGACTATAATTTGTCTCTTTTTGCAGGGCAACACGCTAAAACAGTCTGTAGTGGAAATTGAACGGTTTCCAAGGACAAACGTGGACGAGGCTACGCTCAACAACTTTCTAGGAGTAAGTACTCATCAACACAACGACTATCTCGTCGACAATGCATATATCACAACGCTTAATATGCTCATGTTGTTATCACAGAGGCTAGCACGTAGATTGCGTCGAGCTGCGGCTCGTTGTGGTTGCGGGACTAGCGCGGCGATGAGGTATGTAGCGAGTCCACAAAGAACACAAAGGGAGACCACTTCTTCTCGCGGAGGTAAACTTTCATTACATGTCGTCTAGTTAAGTTTCTTTCTTTAATACACGTAAATGTACTTATATGCACATTTAATTGATACGTGACGTTGTAGGTTACGGCGGACAGAGCTCCTCTCGTGGTACTCAAGATACTTTCCAAGGTTACGCCACAGAGGAAGAAGAGGACCACGGCGGATATCAGGAACTTGGACCGTCCCAGCTAGATGATGCTCCTGAGACTCAGCCTTCGCAGCCTTTAGGAACTAGGAGACGACGTCCGCCAGTTCACTACACTCCAGGCACTGACCCTTTTGGTAAGGGTAAGGGTAGGGCTAGGAGGCAGTGACAATGTGAAGTTGAGCTAGTGGTTGTCTATTTTGGTTCACTATTTGAATTGTATGGACTTTACGGACCATTTGGATTGTATAGACATTATGGATTATTCGTATTGTGTGATGATGGTGATTATGGTTCACTATGTGGTTGTCTTGTGCTATTTGGATGCATATATGTTGGATCATATTATGTTGTCTTTGTTTGTCATTGTTGATGCTCCACATACAAGAGAAACTCTGGCGAATTTATTTCGTGAATTATTTATTTACTTTTATATAGGTTGATAACTACCATAGCAAAGTTAAAATGAAAATTATTACCAAAAGAAATGAAACAACAAGAAAGGCACAATTAAAGTTCATAACCTAAGTCTGTTTAAACTCAAAGTGCGGTACATGATAACACAACTAAAAGTTCAACAATACATGCCGTTATTCATGGATAAAACATAGAACTACTGAGTGCAACGAGGCCACTTTCCCTTCCTCATCGCATCGGGATTCTCCTCCATCGCTGCCTTCGCACGGCGGGCGCGCTCAACCTTCTTGTCTCTCTCCTCCCTGTAGGCTGCACCTCTTCTCTCTTCCTCCTCTTTTTCGTGCTCCTTCTCAGCTGCCTTCTCTTTCATTATCTTCTCATAGGCCACTCGACGCTCCGCGTCCCAGTCCTTCATACCTTGCAGAAGACGTTTGTCGGACTCCTTGATCTCAGTGTCGATCCACTGCTCAAAGTCACATAGCGGTGGAGGGGTCTGTAAATCATGCAGAAGTTAGGAACACAAAACAAAATCATTATTTAATTTGATATAAATCGATTTCCGTATAAGAGTAGACTCTCACCATTAAGTTAGTCCGACGCTGAGCAAGTGTAGGCTGAAAAGCATAATTTGAACACATTCAATACCTCTGCCTATAGGTTTCATGATCCTCAGAAATCTCCACCTTGCAAGGATCACCGCAAAAGCACATTGGAACCGGAACACCGCTGGGCAGAGGCTTTGGATCGAATGCGATGCCGATCAACGGGCCCTTCCTACAAATGAAAAAAAAATCGTTCTAGTAACCGAAACAATTAGAACAAAAATAAACCTAGCAGAGAATACCTTGCTTTAGTAGTTTTCCCACGCCTTGGCATCCTATGGTTGCAAAATACAAATAACAAATCAATAATCGTCCCAAACCCTAAGTCAAAATCTAACTAGGGTTTCAAAATACACCTAATATAGACCGAATCGATGCATAAAAAATGAGGAGGGGAAGAAGGATACCTTGGTCTCGCAGATCGGTGGATCAAATCCAAGTTTCCTAGGTCCAAAATGTCGATTCAAAGAGGTTAGGTGGGTGGAGGAGAGGAAAAACCCGAGAGCAAGGAAGAACAAATGGATGAAACCTCGGGTTGGTGGGAAAGCTGGCTGAAATATAAGGAACACAGCTCGGCGCCGTGGAGCGTGGCGCCGAGCTCGGCGCCGTGGGACGGCGCCGAGGTAACACAGCTCGGCGCCGTGATCTGCGGCGCTGAGCTAACACATCTCGGCGCCATGCCCCACGACGCCGAGCCCCTGGCCACGTCGGATCCACGCTGGATGCGGGCTAAGGGCTCGGCGCCGTGGGGCATGGCGCCGAGCACCTGGGTCCATTTCTGCATATAGTTTCTCCAGGGGTCCAAATGTGAAAATAATTCAAAAAAAAGGTTAAAATGTAAAAATTGGGGCGGTCCACTTGGTCACTCTGAGCATGGCGCATGTCCACGTCGACCCCATTGCCCTCAACAATGATGCTGTCTCCAGAATGAGAGCCCCAAGTACCAGTACGAAGGTGACACCGGCATCAACTCTTGTGTAGGCGTAGCGGCCATGCCCATTAGTAGCAGTACTGAACTGAAACAGAAAGAAGAATGCCATGGCAGTCCCAAGCAACGACAGGGCGCGGACGCAACGTCCATACCATGTGTGGATCACCGCTGCCTTGGTGTAGAAGATATCATACATCAGGGAGAGCTGCATCTCAACCAACTCGAATGTCTTGCTCTTCTCATGAAAAAGCTTCATGGCATTATTCTGAAACCTGGTTGGCCAGATCTTGTCATCCACAAACTGACCCATGCAGATGTAGAGCAGGTCATGGGCGCCCTGCAGAACCGATTCACCATCTGGTAGTAGTTCTGGCCCTGCTGTGCCTGTAACTGCTGCCGATTCAACATCCGCCGCTGGCTGTGTGCTTGATGCAGGTAATCATAATAAGACTCCAGATTTTGCTTGACAGAAACACCATCGAGGTACCTTCTTATGATTTCCAGCCTGGAGAAACCGAGTGCCCCTACCCTCTCTGCATTCTTGAGTACACCACGAGAAACATCAGGACAGCAGGCACAAGCAGTGGCTCGCGGCTGCCGATGTTCTTGTACAGGACATAGGTTGCTAAGAATGCCTGCACGGAGAAAGTGAGAAGGTGGCGCAGCCACAGCTGGTTGTCTTCCATGGCGTAGGCGGTGATGCTATCCTGGCCTCCGAGATGCACGAGGAGGAACGGTGCCCAGAACGCCATGAGCTGCTGCTTCTCGCCGCCTTTTTCCTTGCAACTGATGGAGATGTGACCCAGGGTGTATGTCGCGGTGTACTCAGCCATCAGGTAGGTGAGCCAAAGTAGGACCCTCACAGGATCGGAGATGCTGCGCCGACGCATCCACGCGAAGCTGAGCAGCAACACCTGCAGCGCGAAGCTGACAAGGACCAGAATTTGGATCTCCCATTTGTTCCAGAGGTGCAACATCCCCGCCATGGCCATTGCTTGCTTGGAAGCTCTGTAGTGATGAATTACCCGATCAATCAGTCACTGAAACACAGATAAGGACCCTAATGAGCAATTGATATCAATTATACTATATATATACACGCACAACAACAGAAAACAAAATACTCCAACCAATATGAATGAATAGATATGCTTGAACTAAGAGCATCTCCAAGAGAAGGCTAATAATCTTCCCAAAACTGAAATTTGCGTGGTTAACCAATTCTCAAGCTTTACTCGCTCTGAAAAATTGAGCCCGCACCCCTCATATCTGCAAACACACGAAGCCCCCAATCCCCTGCTCCGACGCTGGTCCAGGAGTTACGGAGGAACGGTTGGCCGGATAAAAAAGTCACGCGGACACCAAATAATTAACGATGTGACAAGCTAATAATATTTTTGGGTGCAAAATATTGGGGAGCTGCTGCGGAGGAAACCAGTTTTTATGAAACAATTATTTGAGAGAGCCCCTAATACAGAGTTTTGGGGGTTATATTTTTGGGGAATTCTTGGAGTTGCTCTAACCAAGCCACAACATGTACTCAAGAATATGAAATAAGCACGAGTACAAAACATTATGTTCATTATGATAATCAGAGTGAAGTGTGGAAGTATATTATTAGCATAAACATGTGACATGAAATATAAAGATATGAAGTAAAGCATACATGTCACAAAGCATAAGTAGCATCACACACATATAATACAAATGCAACGAAAACAATAAACGTGATGCATGATGAATGAGTATATAATACACAGCAAAGAACGAATCCTCTCACATCCCCCCCTATGTCTAGAATACTCGACCCTTGGTACCCGTTGGAGCAACCTTTATTCCCCGGTAACTTTGGGGCGGGAAGGTTGAAGTCGCGTCACTGCGTTGAGGAAGACAGGGCCGCCACCTCTGATGACGCCTTGGCCCGCCACGACTCCATCCACGAGGCTTCCACATTGTTTTCATTCCTCATTCGTAGAGCCCGCCACTAGGCGTTGACACTAGTTGAGCAGCCTACCCATCGCTGCACCTACGGTCTATATATCATCGTCGGGCCTCACCAGTCCAGGCGGAAGGGGCCGACACGAGCGGACGCCGACGTCGATGCAGCCATGAACGATCACGTCCCCAACTTGTTCACAGGCTCCCCCGACAATGTCGGGAGGACACATGCTACCTCCATTTCACAGACCACGTCGACGCACCCATGTGCGCCATGCTGCTTGACGCCGATGGCTGGCAGCACTTTCTGCCAAAACCATGTCAGGAACAGCCGCCCGAGTCATCCTATGACCATCATTTTCCGACCGACCTCAAGGGAAGATGCCTCAACTGTTTGTTGCAGAGCCACCGTCGCTCTAATTGCAGGCTACTGTCGTGGTGCTTGCGTTGCAAAGGCTTTTGTCACATCGCCAACGACTGCAACTGGCCATGATGTCAAGCACCACAAAACACTCAAGAACGTGGGGATCCTAGTGGGTCCGTCCAACACCCGGTGGCCACTCTAGGGACGTCGAGCTGATATGGTCGTCAGTGCCGGACCACGCAGTTAGGTCTCATGCGCTCTTGCACAATTCGACATGCTCTAGAACGCAATCAACAACGAGTGACCCACAACAGGAGTTTGAGTCTTCCTATGTTGTCCAGGGCCAGGACTACCAAAGTAGCTTGGATCATGGTTTTCTTCATTGAGTAAAGATTATCAAAAATTTTGTTCTATCCATGAAGGTATTGCTTTTCTTCCTCCTCTCGCCCCGCTGTATTAGGGTCTCACTGGCGACGCCCTACCACGCCCATGTAAAAGTTTCTTGTTTGGTTTTGATAATTGAATGACAAACTAGGTGGACTAATATGTGTTTATGTGAGAATACACACGAAATTAGTTAACAGATACTTATGTGATGAAGGAGACATGGCATGGAGTCACGTGACTAGGTGAAGAAGATCAAGATGAGGTTTGGCTTGATGGATTGGTTGCAAGAGTGAAGGGAAAGTTGGAGGATTTAAAACAATATACCGCATGGCGGGAAGCTTGAGCAAAGACTTGACGCCGATGAACCAAAGCAACCACAAAGACCAAGTGGGTTTAAGATCGGTGAACCAATACGATCACGTGATGATTTGAAGTGGATTGTATCATTTGTGATATAGTTGGTGCACTAGTTGCATCTCCATTGGAGGAGATGGAATGGGAATGTGTATGGCAAATGTATAACTTGTAGGTATTTTATTTCACCGGTCAAAGGTTGTGTACATAAGTGCATGACCGACTTTAGGATAGATAGTCATACTGTAAACACGAGAAAAATTTTAGTTATAATGGTTATCTAGTGCCACTAAGTGCGAGTTTTATTTGCATATGCATTGTGTTTAGTGACGTGGTAAGATGCATGAGAAAGCTCGGGAAATTTCTTTCTGAAAAGCTATCTTGAATGCTAAATTTGGTTTGACACTTTTTGGAAGAGATATCATTTGAAAAGGCTTTTTGTGCAGCCTAACCAAAATTTCTTGTTCACGGAGCTTAAATTTCTCAGCAAGGGTGATCTACTGGTTTGGTGTAATTAGCCGGAATTTCTAATGCGGAAGTCCTCTATGCCAACGGTCGGGAGTGAAGCATCCACCTGAGAAATTCCAAGCCGCCATCTCAGATTTTCAACACAGGAGTCCGACCAGTGCCGATCGTTGGAAGAAAGAGTCGTTGGGGGCATTTGGCTGATCCCGCACTGGAATTTCCAGGCTGCACCGACAAGAAATTTCAGTGCTGGTCTGTTTATTCAGGGAGGCTGTACGTAAGGGGATAAAGCTGGCTCCTCCCATCCTTCTTCCTCAACTCTGCCATTCTCCATTCTTGCACTGCTAGATTAAGATCTTTTAACCCCAAGTCCCGGTTGGTGGAACCGGGGCTAAAGGTCCTCCCAGGATTAAAAAAAAAATCTAAGCTGGCTCCTCCCATCCTTCTTCCTCAACTCTGCCATTCTCCATTCTTGCACTGCTAGAGAAAGGGCTTTTAACCCCAAGTCCCGGTTGGTGGAACCGGGGCTAAAGGTCCTCCCAGGATTAAAAAAAAAATCTGCGCCGCTTGAGATTCGAACTCAGGACCTCATGCATGTAGCTAACTATCCCACCTACTTAACACATCTATCAATAAATTGGACACTTTACTTTTGAACCACACGACGAGGGACCTTTAGTCCCGGTTCGTAACACCAACTGGGACTAAAAGGTCTATCTTTAGTCCCGGTTGGTATTTTCAACCGGGACTAAATGTTCTGGACATTTAGTCTCGGTTGGTAACACCAACCGGGACTAAAGATCTATTAGTCCCGGACGCAAAAAAAAATCGAGACTAAAGCTCATTTTGGACATCGACGAAAGGTCTGTTTTCTAGTAGTGTTGCTCTTAGAGTAACTCCAATAGACTGGCTAAATGTATTCGTGAAGCTATTTACAGCTATTATGTTCCAAAACATCACTCCAACAGCTTGTGTATACCGTTTTCTATTTTACCCAACTGGCTATCCCATCATTCTCGCTGGCTATATTTACCTAGCGAGTCATGTTTGCTATATGAGTTTTTCATTTAGCTAGACTGTTGTAAAGCTCTACATTTTAGATGAGCTTTTTATTTTACATAATGGCTAAATCTCATAATTTAGCATCTAATTTTAGCAAGTCTCTTGGAGATGCTCTTAGTGAGCTATGGCTCCTCTCTCTTCTCTCCATTGCTGTGCCAAATCTTGAGAGAAGATTGAGTGCTCTTTGTGGGTGTGGTGAGAGATTGAAGATCCACCTCCTCCTCTTTCTCCCCTCTCAAGCTTGGTGCCAATTTGAGTGAGGGAGTGAGTGACCTAGTGAGTACATTGGAGGATTGCATTGGTGGAACTAGGAAATCTTTGTGATTGGGGATTTCTTGTTACTCTTGGTGATTGTCATCATTTAGATGGCTTGGTGGATTGTGATGTATGTTGTGAAGCCCACGTGGTGATTGTGTGTGGCTCTAGAGAAGGATTTGCGAGGGGTGTTGTGCTCGTCCCGCAGGAGACACTAAGAGCAACTCTAGTAGAACGAGACGTGAAGAGCATCAAGTGGTCCGGCAGTGTCAAGTGCTAAAGCTTGTGGTGAGCACTCCACGTCAGAGAGTGTGACTTGAGGGTCACCACTAGCAAGAGGACCGACAACATCCTTGAGATTGTCTCAAGGGGGATTAAGTGGTTTGGAAACCACCGAACCTCGGGATAAAAATCATGGTGTCATCAACTTCCCATTGGTTTGCAATATCTATACATAAGCTTATATTTACTTTTATATATAGTCGTGCTTGTATTGTTGCTGTTGCGCTACTAGTTTACTTGTACAGTTTGCTAGTAGCTTTCTTTACTTGTGTAGCTTAGTAGTAGACCCCTTGCGTAATTAATTGACTTGAGTACCTTTGTTAGTCACTTTGCTTAGCTTGTGTAGCTAAGTAAGTTGAGCTCTATAGTTTGGTTTATGTAGCATTACTAGTGAGCTTAGGAGCTTTGTGTTTTTGTTTATTAGTTTGTGTAGGAGATCCCGGTGATTGAATTACTAGTTGCATATGCTTGTGTGACCTTACATATAAAATTGTTTAGGTGAGCTCTTCCTAGCCCAACACCTTTGTTATTTTGTAAGGATTTTTGTAAAGTGATTGAGAACTTAGATAGAGAGGTGTAGTCTTGGCTAGATTGATTAGTTTAATTCTGCATTTGTTTTTGTTGACTGGCATGATTAATTTAGAAAGGACTATTCACCCCATGTAGTCCACCATCTCGATCCTACACCGCGGCGACCTCCTTCTTTCCCTCCCCACCCTCCACTCCTGCCACCACCACCATGGCCATGGTTGTCGGCAACCACAATGCCCGCGTCCTAACATGGCTCAGCCGTCGCCGTCAATGCCATGCTCTCTAACCAGCTCTATGGGGGTCTAGCCGTGCCTAGGCCCCTTTGTTGATTGTTTAATCAATGTTTAATTTGCCTAATCACCTTTTCCTTTAGAGTATAATAAGGCTCCTGTGAGATTCTAATTTGGGGTTAGGGAATCCCTAAGGAATTGTTTGGATTTTGTCAGATTTGCCTTAAACATACGTGTTGAGGTGGATTTTAGTGAAATTTAGGTCAAGTTCCACTCCAATCCATCGTAACCATATGTAATTGATATGAATGCGACTATATCCAAACAAGACACAACGGTATAACGAGGACAACGAATAATTATTATCTGTTCTCAGCTTGGTAACTCTTGACAAAATTAATATTTTCCTAACACTCATTTTTATTTAAACGTTGATCAGGATCTAGTACGACGGTATTTAATAATTTCTAGATTCCAGTGCCCTCGTGTTGCCAAAAAAACATGCATTTAGAAGTGAAAAAAAAACTTAGATATGTGCTACTGCTCCGTGACCACATCCGGGACGGGGTAGTTAGGGGCGTCCTTGGGCCCGTACGGGCTGTGCGACGGAACAGGACCCCAAACATCATGGACCTCCAAATCTACTAAGTATACTAAGTATATATATAATAGTTTTAAACTTTGTTTAACTAGAAAATCAGCCTAAGTTATCTTATTTGGACCAAAAACTGGTCTGCTAGAGTACAAGTCAGGCATCGTGACTTTAGTCTGTAATGCAGCGGCCTGCAATTTCAATTTTTCACGTAACTCTTCCGTAACCCTTCCCTGGCACCTGGCGGACTTCCTGTTCCTGGTCGCCGTGCCCTCGCCATTATTCCTTCTTGGAGATCTAAGTCACAATTCAAACCCAGATCAGAGATGACGAAAATCGCCGGGTAAATTTCATGTCCAGCCCTTATTTTATTTAGTTGTTCTTTTATGCATAGTCTTCGTACGTATCGTTTTTCAAGTGATGGTTATATAACAAGTGTATTTTTTATTAAGTTGTTATATTTTGTAATATAGATAATATATTTGCTATTGTTTCCGTGTTTTTGCATTATATATTATTAGACCTCTACTTAGTGTTTCGAACTGGGCCCCATATTTTACCGGGACGCGCCTGGGGTAGTCATCCTCATCCAGTCCGCTGCATAGAGGCACAATTCCATTCTAGCGATCGTTCACCCGTTCACAATTGGGCGAACGATTGGACAGGACAAGCATGTTAGCCGCCCACATGATGGACTGCGGCTCCTGTGTTCAGTGTTCCTCTCCCCCATTAGCTAACATGATCATTGACATAGGCAAGAAAAAAACATTTACTTCAAAATTAAATGCTATAAATTTTGAACCGTGTATTATTTTTAATTTTGTCTACACTGATTTGTTTTACGTGGCGAGATGAACAAAACTAGATCCCACTTGGATAGATTTTGAAGAATTTTTTCTAGTAATAATTTATGTGTATTAACTTATAACCTACAACTTATGTACACAAGTGTGTACTTGAATAGCTTTTGCTGGTTGGATTCGTTCGGAGGCATAGCTACCCCTACACCCGTACTTTTCTTTTTTGTCAACTATTTTTCTCCTATTTATTATATATTTATAAGTTATATTATACAAAAAAATTGGTACATAATTTTCATATTTCTACTAATATGTTGTGATATTAATTTGTATATTTAATTTCTTTAATATAACTTATACATCTACCTTTACATCTAAGCCACTCTTTAAGTTATGTATCTAAGTTATATAAATAAGTTATTATAAGTAAATATTTTATGTATAATTTTATAACTTTCTATGAAAATGTTAATAAATTTGTTTCACAAATATTATGCATATAAGTTATGTGTATAACTTTGTCATGTAGTAAGTTGTGTGTAATTTTATCACGATGAAGGTATATGTTGAAGTTATGTGCATAGTTATATGTATAAGCTATGTGTTGAAGTTTGTTTCAGAAGTTACACATAAAAGTTGTTGTGATCAAGTTGTAGAAATTTATTTTTGTTATAAAATGGAGATCTTTCCAAAAAAGGAAATTTGCGAATTTTTTGTCAAAAAAGGAAAGTTGCGGTTGTAGGAAAATTATTCACTGGATGGATGTGAGCGTTCCCAATTAGTACAGCTCAGGTGTGGGGCTTAACGGCGAGGCAACGCGGCGCTCGGAACTCCTTTTTTTCTATTATATTTAAAGCTTTCAGGCCATCGTAGGTGCCCCCGGCGACGGACTGTTTATTAGTGTAGAAGGTATATACAATTTCAGTGTTATTCTTGCACTTACGGAATTAGTATTTTTTTTTAAAAAGCAACAATTCTCTATTTTAAATTATAAGATCTTCTGGCTTATGACTTATTAGGATAGCATATAAATTGCAAGAATGTGGATTTAGTGTCTGAATCAACGCACTTCAGTTACTAAAACTATATATTATCAATTGGCCATGTATTAATTAATCAATATAGATTCTTCATTAGCTTAAAGAAACATTGTTTAAAGTGCCACAGATAGAATAGGACGCACCAAGCAGTATATATGCATGTGTGCAGATATGGACGTACGACTTGGAAATATCTTATATTTTTATGTATAGAAAGACAAGAATGTGGAGTACGTACTTTGAATCATAGATAGAAAAAAAAAACCCACACCATTGCTAGAAAACAATTAATACAAACATAAAAGTGAAGGAGTTCTGTAGAGAACAAAAATGTAAGAAGAAAGTGAGGAGGAGGACATTTATAAGATACAAGGAACAGACATGTGGCGCAACGTGGATTTATATTGTTTAGTACATAGACGATCTATTTGTGTTACGCGTAAATAGATCGTTTATTTGTACTTCCGTCACTATTATTTATGTGTGAGATGGATAAAATTGAGCTTTATGGGGCTCAGAATTTCAGAAAAATAAATATCATTGTTCGTAAAAAGAAAAAGAAAAACAAAGATCATAGAAGCAGCGGATCGGAGCAAGCAAGAAAATGTTTACCTTAAATTTAAAATTGAACAAGGGAGGCTCTAGACACGTAAGAAGTTGGTTGTTTGGGCTGATGATCTTTCAACCAGACCGAGATGGATAGCCTCGATCTGCCATTTGCCTCCACTGATCGACAATGAAGAAGAACATGTGTGTAAGTGTAATTAAGGCTGATGATCGAAGAGCAGCAGAACAGGTAAGAAAAAAAAGGGGCAGGGGCTTAATTACCACAGTTGCAGATGACGCGAGGCGAGCTATATATATATGTTCACTCCCGTACGTAATAACAGCCAATTGGCTATGATGATCCATCGCTCCATATATAATACTGCAATCAATAAAGACATGCACCCACCCGGCCCATCGAGGGATCAGATTCCTTGCCCACATCGAGGGCCAAAGCTTTACTTTTGGTCCTTATATGCCTGGCCTGGGACACGCAATGCTATATGTCCGCTTGAAGGAAATTAGACGGATAGTATTTTTTTTTAATTTTTTTTTTGTTATTTTTGTCCTTAAACTATTACTCAAGACTCAGTTTCATGTCTATCTATAGACTTTTAAAACGACTGTTTTTGTCCTAAAACTCTACTTTTAGGCTCAATTTTATTAAATCTAAAAAAAGACTCAATTTCAATCTAAAATTATGATGATGATCGTTTCAATCGTCCAACTTTGCATTTTAGGCTCAATTTCATCTAAACTATCAAAGTTGATTTTCGTCTTTAAACTTTTACGTAGCGTTTGATTGATTGAGAGAGTCAATGTGGGGTGGGACACTGGGGGCGGTCCGATCTCTGGTTTTTAGGTAGCGTTTGATTGATTGAGAGAGTCAATGTGGTTTTAGGTAGTTGAATAGGGATGGGAGGGTTTAGTCTCGAGACATCGAACGTGGAATCACCCACTGACAAGTGCGGTCTATTTGCCAGTTTTTTCTTTTTCTTTTCTTCCTCCTCTTCTTATCTGTTTGGCCGCTCGCCCACTTGCCTGCTCGGTGGCAGGGCTGCAGGGCCCAAATCGTCCGCTAGCGGCTAGCCCAATCGGTCGCCACGCGTGGAGTTTGCTAGGCCCACGTACCCACGCGCCACCGCGATGGGGCGGTCCGCCATGATGGCCGGTGCAACACCACCCGCAGGTGATGGGTAAGCCGTCGCCACCACGCCGTCAACATTTATAGTCATATTTAAAGATCAATATAAAATAGATCTAAATAGTCTTAAATATGAATTGTTGTTAGCCTATGGGTAAAAATATTATTGTATACACGAATGGTTATTAGTTGAGCCTAACTTGAGAAGTAGCTAAGGAAAAAAATCATAGATCAGGGGTATTCTTGAAAAATAAATAGGGTTCCAAGCAACTATAATTATTGCTCCCACAAACTAGGAAGAACCCGTGGATCGGAAGCCATGATTCAGGCAAGTCCCAACATGTCAGAAACTAGGAAGAACCCTCATACCAACTTATAGCTCTAGCTGTGCCATGTTGATGCCCTGTGCCATCAAGTTGACTTCAAGTTTTCAAGTGTGATTTCCACCCAATAATCCAGGAACCCCGTGTTAGCATATGCAGTAATGCAGTTGTAAACTCCAGAGAAACAGCCACACTTTATAAGCACGCACACAAAGGGAATGCATGTTAATGGAAAGCAAATATATATATATATATATATATATATATATATATATATATATATATATATATATATATATATATATAGGCACAAACAAAGAAAATAGAACATGCAAAGGATAGCTAGTAGTCTAGTACATTGTAGGATCAACACCGCCTACCGTACAGGACAAGGCCGATGAAATTACATGCCAAATTACCACAGACAATGTCTTACTCACTAATTAACACTACTACAGGATTCATTTACCGCAGCGTTGGCATTTGGAGCCCGGAAGCGGACATCTTAAGCGTCCGCTGTGGTAAATCAATTAACCGCAACGGACATCTTAAGGTGTCCGCTGCGGTAAATGAGCATTTACCGCAGCGCTGCGGCATAAGGCGCCCGCTGCGGTAGATCGATTTACCGCGGCGGGCATCTTAAGATGTCCGCTGCGGTGCCCGCTGCCGCAGCGGGCATCCTATAAGGCCCGCCACGGTTTAAGGGCGAGGCCCATAGCGGGTCGAGTATATAAACAGAAGTTAGGGTTTAGCACCCACCACCTCTCTCCCAGCCTCCTCTCGGCGCCCCCACCTCCTCCCGAGCGCCGCCGGCTCCCTCCCCCTCCCCTCCCCTCCTCTCCTCCCTCCCCTCCCCGGAGACTCGGCGACGCGGCCCGACAGCTCCGCGGCGCCCCTCCCTGCCCGCGCGCCCCTTGCCTCCCCTCCCCGACAGTGGCGGCGCGCGGGGTGGGGCGTCCTCCCACTCGGCGCGCGGATCGACGGCGCGTGGATCGACGGCGGGGCGTCCTCCCACTCGGCGCGCGGATCGACGGCGGCAACGGACCCCGGCGCGCGGATCGACAGCGGGGGCACTCTGACACGTCGTCGGAGAGCAGCCGGTCGGCGATGTCCTCGACTAGGTCACATGTCAGGTTGGCCCAGTCGACTCTCCATTCCTCAGGACCGGTGGCGGTGGCCGGATCTTGTTCACGTACTGTTCGTCCCTGATCGAGCGCTCGGCTAGGAGGAGGCGCCGCCGCCACGCTCGTGTCATCATCGGCCCCTCAGATGCGTGGGTGCAGCTGAATGAGCGGTACGGTTGTTGAACAGAAGCTCCGTGTCCCATTATTCCTTCCCATGGGGGAATCGACGAAGCTCCGGCAAAGATCGATGATCAAGGCACGGTCGGCTGAAGCGGGGAGGAGTACGTGGATCCATCCATATATAGTTGTTGTTAATTGGGCTTGGTCGATGCAACATTGAGCGTCCACAAGTAAATTCGGCGGCAAGTGACGAGGGTACGGTGGGCCTTGTTACACTTCCGTGCTCGAGGGGGCTGCAATTGCTAGGCCTTTACGCCGACCGACTGACGGTTCCAACGTCGAATTGCTAGCTGACAGTCCAACTCCGTCTCTATTCTATTAATTAAATTTTTTGAGAACATGCAAGTTCATTAAGCAGAGTTAGAAGTTTTTTGAGCCCTTATACGATAATCCAAAGATTACCGACACATCACACAAACCCATCTCATTACTCGCACGAGGTTGTAATTATATAGTCAACATTTTACTCCAAGCACGTGCACGCACTAAAACACGCCAAGCCTTCTTGCGTCCAAGGCACTCAAGCGCCGAAACCCAGCCACTGACCAAAGAGCACCCTCCTCCAGAATCACCGAGAGCAATTCGAAGACCGATCTTGACGGTCCACCAAACGTTCGCGTATTTCTCTCCTTCCACATCATCCAACCCACTAACATTACAAGTGCATCAAAAGCCCGACGGATCACCTTTGGCAAGGGACGCCTTGACTCCATCCACCATTATTCCATAATGTTCTGTTCATGCACCCGACACCCGAATGAGCCCTTGCAATATACGAGCATGTTTTGGACGGCTCCCTGTTGCAATATACAAGCATGTTTTCTCCCTGGCTCTAATATTAAAGTTTACTAAGGAGTTATTCATTGGCATGCCAAGAATTAGTGTGTTCACTAATCTCCCCTATAATTGCAAACTTCTCCAGGCCACTTTTATCCTTCAAAATTAACGACTCACAGCACACCTACCACGCACCACGTATCCAACGGCTGAGATTAAAAAGTTAGAAGGCGTCTTACCCTCCCACGCTCCCACCATAATCCTGGAATTGTCTTGATTATTCATATTTTTTCTTCACCAGCGGCAGCGGCAGCGGCAGCGGCAGCCGCAAGCCTTCGCCTCCTCGAGTCGACTCTCGTCTGCCCCCACGGCCCACGCGCACGCGGCCACGACTCAACGACTCCTCGTCTGCCCGACTGCCCCACGCGACGCACGGACGCACGCAGGACTCGGCAGCGGCCAGCGGAACGCGACCTGAATGCGACGCACGCAGGACTCCGCGGCCGCGCGCTCGGCGATCTGCGGACTGCGGCGACCGGCGGATCACGCATCACGCCAGGACTGCATCACGCACGTAGGTTTGTCTTTTTTTATTCAATTCAAGACTTCAAGTAATCAATACTTATATTTTATCTATATATTTATATTAGTGATTTGTTTATATTTCAGTTCAATTGTTCGTATTGATTTCATTGAATTCATTCAGCAGATCAATATTGAGGCGACATGTGATTAAGAAAGCGGCGGATAAATAAATAATAATGTAAGTCTTTTTCTATGGCTTTATTTCAAACTATTTGTATTTTATTTGAACAATTTATATTGAGATTTGTCATCATTTCGAGCTTAATCTTAATGTTTGAATTTAAAGCTTTTGATATAATAAAATGTATATGGTTTTGCCGAATTAGAGTATGGTTTTACCAAAAAATAAAATTTGAGGTATACCCTGAGGTAAAATCCTAGGTCCGCCACTGGTGTTGTCCGGGCAGAGTAACATGGCCGGCCGCGGCGGCGTGCACCGTCGGCACTGGGACGGCGTGGTGCCGCCGGA
Source organism: Microstegium vimineum (assembly GCA_022036555.1). Classification (NCBI taxonomy): domain Eukaryota; kingdom Viridiplantae; phylum Streptophyta; class Magnoliopsida; order Poales; family Poaceae; genus Microstegium; species Microstegium vimineum. The sequence goes on along the minus strand of CM039133.1, from coordinate 52,176,076 downwards.
GTGTGCGCCGGATCCGTCTATCCTCCGCCTCTCCGCGGCGCTGCAGTGGGAGGAAGCCCGCGAGCCGCTCCACGCCGACATCGACACCACCAAAACGTGCGGCATCAGGCCCGGGATGGCCTTCGCCCGCGCTGTGTTCCCGCGCCTGCAGGACGACACCCTCGGAGCGAGTACCCGGACCGGGATCGGTCTCGTGCCGTGCACCGTTGGCGGGACGGCCATCAGGGAGTGGGCTACGGCGAGATATGATCGAGGTCGTGCTGTGGTACCAGGGGGAGAGCGACGCCGAGTCCGATGCCGACACATCTGCCTACTTGGAGAACGTCGAGAGGCTCATCGGTAATGTCAGGGCGGATCTTGGGATGCTGCAATTACCCTTTATTCAGGTGAGATCTTTTTTCACGCTCCTAGCATCCTCTTCTCTGAGCTTCATTTATTATGTTGCATTTCAATAGTAACAATATTTATATACCTCACATTTTTATGGAAATACACAGGTTTAGTAAATAACTCGTAGCGTTAGCACGGGCAAATATACTAGTGACTGTGGTAGGAGACCTCTCTTGATTTAACACACGGCAACTTTCACTGAAATTGCTGGGATATATTTGTATATTCATAGATTCTTAGTTGGACCATCAACTGATCTAGAATTTAATAAGAATATGGTTTCTTTTTAATAAAAACTACATCAACAACAACTTGAGAGTGAAAATCTGTATTTCTAATGGAAAGGTTAACGATTGAAAGATCCCTGAACTTGAAAAATTATTTCTCATGGAAAAGTTAATGATTTAAAAAATAATCTGAATAGGACGAATGGTAAAACATGATAGCCAAAAGTAAAAAAAAAAACACTATTAATGGGACGTAGGGAATACTACTTTGGATTGTCTCTCAGCCCAGACCTCAGAGTACATAAATCAAAAGATTGTAACCATGCATAACATAGACCACAGGTACTGAAAAATGCATGCACCGGCTTCAGAGCTACGGTTTCCAGGAAATCGCCAAAATCCACAAAGTTCATCACATTCCAGAATGCTAGGTTGGACCCAACCTAACTCACTTCATCTCCAAACCAAACACACAGGAGGAGGAGCTGGGCGGACGCCTCTAGCGGCGGCGGTGGTTGCAACGCTCGCCCACCCTAGGCGGCGTCCCGCCGAAGGATACAGTCATACGTGCGATGCCGTTACTCTCCTCCAAGCCTTCAAAAAGACGTGCCTCCTCTGGACATCGCAAGGGGTGGGGTGGGGGGGGGGGAGGAGAGAGAAACTTGAATGAGGGGAGGCAGCGTCGGGGTGGAAGCGCTGGTCGATGGGCAAAGAGGGCCTCTATAAATTTGCATGAGGACGTTTTTATGCAAAAATGAAGGAGATCTTATCATCATCTATATTAAAATAAGTTTCAAATTAGAGTCTTAAATGTAAATTAATTGAACATGTTTTCTATACACAACCCTACCAAATTAGACTGCGGGTTTCTTTACGTGAACTCAAAGGGTGTTCCTGGAAAAAAGAGCCTATGCAACGTGATCGTGCACGGATAAACCATGGAGTTCACAATGCTCTGACTCTGGTGCGAGCGGTTTTAAACAACCCTGATAATGACATTATCTATACTCTTTCTATCCGTAAATATTCGTCGTTTGTGTTTAAAAAAAATAGTTTTGACTAAATATATATTAAAAATTATTAAACTCTGATGGTACATAATTAGTACAATTAAAAAATCTTTAAATCTAGTTATTTTAATAAATTTATTTGAAGATATAAATATTAAATGCATTTTTCTACAAATTTATAGTACACACTAACCATCGGCGATAATTATTTAATGTGAATTGTACTATCTCCATCACACGAGAAGGCGACAGAGGCCCAGCTCGTATAAGTCATCATCAATGTCATCGCCAACATGAAACTGACATCTCATAACCACATCATTAATATCCATCTTGTTGGCTTGAACAAGTCTCAGCTTATTTTCTGGCTAAAGGGGGCAGCTGCCCATAACTGCCCAGACGGACCGAATGGCCGTTATAGGCCCTCAAAACCCGTAGGAGATGCATAATGGTGTGAGGAACCTGTCATAACGGATTTCACAAAATCCCTGAAATCCACGAAATTCAGGAAATTCCAGAAGCCACACGGCCGTAGTAGACGCGATCGAACTCGGCCGTGGTCAGAAGCCACACGGCGGTTATCAACTCTCCGCCACTGCTGAGCTGCCTGGCATGGGACTCCCTGCTGCAGTGATGTGCCGCGTAGCACAACATCCCCACCCACACCCCAAAAACCACCCGCAGCATCTTGTTGGACCCTGCTGGCTTCTCCATGCGTAGCAGTTGGTCGGCGAGTTTTGCTGCAGGATTAAGGACTTGAGCTTTCTTGTTCTGATCAGTAGTAGCACCTTTGCTGTGGCTGACTCGCTCCATGAACAGGGGCGAAGGGCGAATAATTCCATTGCCGCAGCACTTTCTTGGCTTGGAGATGCAGTGTGGGTCGAACAGGGGATGGCAGCATGTAGGGGCGTTCCACGAGGAGGAACATCATGTAGTTGGAGACTACCCTGGTTGCCTCCATGAGGGAACGAGACGGCCCTTCATTTCTTGTACTAGAGGATGACATTGGTCAAACATTTTTAAGTTCGATTGGATTGATAAAATAGTTTTGTTACAAAAATAGATTCAATGATCTATCTAATGATATTAGTTATTAATATTTTCTTATATATATCCGGTTAAAGTTAAAAATGTTTGACTCTTTAGAAAGCGAGAACGACACTTTATTTGGGTCGGATGGAGTAAACTCACGGTACCAAAATAAATGCATATCTCATACTTGTAGGAGTCAAGGAGTCAAGCAAACTTAATCTTGTATAAACCTACATAAAAAATACTAAGATTTATAATATCAAATAATTATCATTGAATTAATAATATCATATATTTTTATACTAACCCTATGTAGTGGTACAAATATTATTATTATTTTCTATAAATCTAGTTAAACTTGACTTCTTGAAGTGTGTAATGCGTACTTAATTCGGAACAAAAGGAGTACAGTGAGCCAATGGATGGTACATGTCGATGTTTTACCACCGATAGCCTGCCACGGGGTTACCCGGGACAGTTGTTCGGGCTTCGACGACGAATAATGAAGTTTGATGGTTAAGCGCAAAGAGACACGATTTATACTGGTTTAGGCCCTCGACGTAGTCAAGTAATAACCTTACGTCCAGTTGACGTTAGCTGAGTCGCTTATTATTGCTCGAAGTATGATTTATACTGGTTCAGGCTCTCGACGTAGTCGAGTAATAACCTTAAGTCCAGTTGGCGTTAGCCTGAGTCGCTTATTATTGCTCCTTATTATTGCTCGAAGTATGTCGTACCTCGAAGTATGTCGTACAAGATGTTTGTATGTCGCTCTGTCTGTAGTGTGATGTATTGTTCTAAGCCTGTGTTGGGTCTTGGATTGTTTTTGGGTGGTGCCCTTGCCGGCCCTTTATAGTCTAGGAACCGGTCGAAGGTGGGATCTAATCCTACTCAGGTACAAGTTCAGAGTCCTAAACTACACTTCAGTCTTCCTCCCTTGCAGTATCCGAGTCATATCTGATCTTGTGCGTCTGTCTTTCTTCGTGGGCCACGTGACCGAGGCCCATAGCTCGGTAACCAGGTCAATGGGGAGAGCCCATAGGACATCCCATCGACAAGCCCTCGAGCATCTCATGATTTTGCTTCAAGACGCCGGGTTGTTGAAAATGAGAACCGGGTTCTTCTTGAGGTAATCGTGAGATCCAGGTCAATGAGGAGCCCATAGGACATCCCATCGACAAGCCCCGAGCATCTCATGATTTTTCTTCAAGACGCCAGGTTGTCGGAAATGAGAATCGGGTTCTTCTTGAGGTAAAATCGTGAGATGATCTTCTGTGCTTCCTTCTTGAGGTTGGTATGCACTTTTTGTGGAAAAGGTACACTCATTGAGTGTAGCCCCCGAGTCTCTGATTGTTTGGTACAAGCATTCGGAGGGTCAGGCTTTTGAAAGGGGTGCTTTCTGGGGTAGGTATTTCCAGCAACCGAGCCTTCGAGTTCTTTTATGATTAAAAAAAGTCGGCAAAAGGGTCTGAAATACTCTCTTCTGTCTGGTGTGTGTCACGGGTCGGTACTGTCTTCCCACATGTTATGAGAAATTTTCATTTTGTTGTTGTCTTTTCACTGTTTGCTTTCCTTAGCTTTATTCTTCTCCTTTCTCGTGACCTTTGGTTCTATGTGTCCTTGGTTTGTTATAAATTCTCTCGTTGTCCGGAATGTGATGTACTGAGATTTGCTAACAATAGTTTCTAGTAGCGTTTTTGCTTTGATGGCTAGGCTACTGAGTGAAGTTGAGCAGCCCCCAAGCTTTCATCTAGTTGTTGGTAGTTGAGTTGGTGGGTACAAGAATTCTTGTGAAATGAGTTAGAGGTAAACTAACTCCTCGGTGACATTTTCCGGAGAAGTTTGGTAAGGCAGGTAGAAGAAGTCTTGTGATTAGGCTTCCATGACTTCTCTGTTTGTGTGAACACATGGTTGATATGTGCCCATGATGTTTATTTTTATGATGAGTGATTGCTCAACATGTGAGTATTTCAGCTAGAGCGTGTTACAACTAATCCATTGCAGAAGCATAAATGTGCTTGTCTATTGGCTTGTGGTGTGTAGGTGTCGAGTCAGGAGACGGTAGTCAAAGGCGAGGTGAAGGTCAAGTAGAGACATGTCGTGCCGATGTTCTAAGAGCGGTAAAGGGCGGACGTGAGGATCGGACTGACGGACCAGAGGAATGGAGGACTAGCCATGGCGGCTGGCACTTGGCATCGTCAAGTGCGAGAAGACATGGAGTAGACCGTGTTAACCAAGTCAAGACAGTGGTCGTGCAAGTAGAGTGTGAGGGACGCGTATGGAGTACGATACTCGGCTCAAGACTTGGAGACTGACTGGGCGAGGAAGCGGTGGCACGTGTCGAGCAGTTTGGTAGTTTGGGCCTCAAAACCATCAGATGACGGTTTCCCAGTTTGGGCCTCAAAACTCGGGATTTGGTGGTTGAGCCCAAAATCACCAGTGGACCAGTTTACGGGTTTGGGCCTCAAAACCCAGGCGGAGCTTATGAGGAAGTGGGGGCGACACGTGGCGGAATCTTGGAGGTTGCGTCGAGGCGACGACAAGTCCAAGTAGGAAGCGGGGCCGTCTGATTGAAAACCTAAAAGATATTTCGGGAGCTTTGACTTCAATGTCTCAGAACTAGGTAATCCACTTATATATCGAGGGGCTAAGTGAAAATGTTCACTTAGACCTCCTTATTAGGGGATGAAGGGTTATCTTCGTACCCACCTCTTGCATTTGCTTATTCCACCCCTCTTTCCTAGGTTTTCCCTCCCTAGATATGTTGATCCAAACATATATGCTGATGCACAGGGGTGTAAATTAAATATACCAGATCTGCCTTTCCTCGCTATTAAGACATATTTAGTTCAACAAATTAGCATGCATATGGATTTTAAATCACCAACATAATAAATTCAACAAAATTTAATTTAAACCATGTTTGTATCACTAGACAACTAAAATAGATTAATTTAAACCATGTTTGTATCACCAGACAACTCAACAAAAAAATATCTGAAGTCGAAATTCAGTGTGGATGTCTTAGGTAGTTGAAGCATCTCAGTCATTTGACCACAAACGTTATTGTCTTGATCCCTAAACATATTAAACGACTCCTCAAATATATGTGGCATTTCTCCTAAGAATTTATAGTGTATGACCACAAAACCATTCACCGAGCTGCACATAAGATAAAATAAATAAATTTATATTTCCTATAAAATTGCAGATGCGACAACTCGAAGTTAAGTGAAATTACTTGGTATGCTAATTTTTTTTGGGTCGAGTTAGTATCTGCTTGACACTGATAGCTTGTATAATGAATTCTCTCTGTCCCAAAGTGAAAAAAATAGTACTAGATATAAACCACTTGTATAATGAATTCTCTCTGTCCCAAAGTGAAAAAAATAGTACTAGATATAAACCACTCTTACAACTCTATTACCATCATTTTTCAGGTTACCATCATTTTTCAGATTCAAGGCTGGTAGTATATAGACTCCTTCTACAAAAGATAGATCAAACATATTAAGTTAATGAACCTCTAAGATTATGCATAGAACTCATCTGTATTTATCAATGTGCAGATATATTCTCTTAATTTCAAGTCTTTAATAACTTTAAACCTCAAACTGAATCTGTTAAAACCTACATATGAAGATAGAAAATATTGCATCAGAAATTCAAAATCACATCTTCATATAACAAAGTCTAAATAAAATTTAACTTGAGCATAGAAAATTCACCTAGACGATTTAACCCATGTACACCATAGCCATTGTAGTCATTGTCGTTGACAGCCTGCTGGTTGTCGCCACCGGCCAGCAAGACAGAGGCAATGGGGGCGACTGGGGCCAGCGGGAAGGAGGTGGCGGGACGACTGGGGCCGGCGGGACGTAGGCGGCGGCGGACGGCTAGACGAGGGCGATAGGGGGCGGTGGGACAGAGGCTTCGACCGCCGACTGTACAAGGGCGACGGGGCCGGCGGGGCGGGGTCGGTGGAGGGCTCCATACTGTGGTCAGTGGCCATCGTGGGGATCCATGAGGTGGCTGGTGGGAGATCATCATCATCATCAAGGGTTTGGTGGGGATCGTCATCATCATCAATGGCTGGCAGGGGTTTGCCACTCTGCTGCCATGCACGTAAGCCTAGCCTTTGGGAGCGGGGCCTTTGCGATGGGGGTCTTTGTTGTGCTTACCCTTATCCATTAATTTACCCCCTATAGATGCTTTGCTGACAATAAAAAATTGACACATACATCTGCTGATAGGCGAGTGAATGAGGAGTAGACACCGAAATCGTAGGAACTCTTTGGAAGAACGAATAACCACAGTGCCCCAATGGAGCTGAGATTCAGAATCTATCCTCCTTGCTCGTAAGCAGTAAAGATTATATTTCTCCACCAAACTGAAATTAACATAAGATCATCGAGGTCTTTAGGTGTCCCAGGATCATTCTCCAAAACCTGAAGTATGACCAACAACTCCAAAAAAACAAATATTTATATTTATAACATGTGGACATTGATCAGTAAATATTTATAACTAGTTATACAAAGAACCATCCGATCACATCTGATCAGATTCAACTAGTCAAGAAGCCAAGGCGACAAAGAAATACTAATTGAAAAATTGAAATAATACCTTAACAGGATTTAGTATGAATGAGAGTAGCTGGAGGTGCTTCTCTGTATCCTGCGGCTGATGCATCAGATGAAAAATAGCATCAAGTTGAAATACAGTCCACTTTTGAAGCAAAGTTTGCTTTATCCGTTCAATGACAACCCTGCACTATAATGTTAAAGAGAGAGAGAGTGAGAATGTCTTTACAAATCACGAAATCAACGAAAGAATTATTCATGTACGAAATTGAGAAAGGGAGAGAGATCATGTCGCATCTGCCTTGCTCACTCCTAGTCAGTTCAGTACTGATTACACCCTCCAATCTAGAGGAGATCGAGGTGCAATTAGCGGAGACGGTCGGGGCAACGGGCGCGGTGGCTGCGGCCGAAGAGGTAGGGGCGGAGGCTGCAGGCGGAGGAGAGGACATGAGCGACAAATTATGGCCATCAAACATGGCGGCGGCGGAGGCGGCTGAAGGGGTAGGCGTGGAGGCTGCGGGCGGAGGAGGGTAGATCAGCGATGGATTGGGGTTACTGCAGGTGGGCTGGGAAGGGTGCGTAGGGCTGCTGGCGGAGGAGCACGACCATCAGACATGGCAGCGGCGGCGGCGACCGAAACCTAAAATGAGCTATGGTGGAAACCGAGCCGAGGCGACGAGAAACCGAGTGGAGGTGACCGTGGAAAGGCTTCGGCGTGGAGAAGGTGGAAGCCGTACGTTTTGTCTTCCCTTTGTTGAATCTAAACCATCCGATCACATCTGACGGCTCATATAACTCGCATTAAACAGGCCAGTGGGATTAGGCAGCTTAAATGCAATGCAAGGCCCAGGTCGAGGTTACTAGGCCTGATGCTCTGAGCTAAAAGCGGCCTGCCTTAGAGCATCTCCAATAGATATGATATCCTTGTTCTGTATTGTATATTTAGATTTTTACAGAGAAAATTGAACTCCAAAAGATTTTCTATTTGATTTTGTATAATAGCAAGTATGTTATTCCTGAAATCTCGTTGGACATAAATAGCAAGCGAACCTGGTTTGCCATCTTGTGATGAGAAATAGCAAGTCTATTGGAAAACTCTTCTTTTTGGGGACTTCTATGTTTTACAAAAGAGCCAAACTATATAATTTAGCTATTTATTTTACCATATCCGTTGGAGATGCTCTTAGTAGGTTGTTTTTATAGTACCTAAATAACTATGAGTTTTAATTTTCGTGCGGTAAGTTTAACTAGATTTGTAAAATATATGTACAATATTTATATATCTAATAAATTTATTAGAAAAATAGACTCAACGGTCTATCTAATAATATTAATTATGTGTTAAAAATATTAATACTTTTATATAAAATGAATTAAAGTTATTATTCGATAAACGAGAACTGACAAGAATAGTTACTATAGATAGCCTATAAATTGTAAAATCAACTTCAAGATACGGGCCTACTTATTTTCAGTGTATTTGTTTTGATTGTGCAAACATTGGTGTTTTGGCTCACTATGGCATGAAAGACAGGAGGACGAACATTAATGATTTCGGACTCCACCACCCGTCAATCTTATATTGCTTACGTTTTCTTTTCAAGACTGATTTTTCTACAAAACTTACCACAAGTGTCGTTATCAAATATTATGTTTATGTCCCCCGATATTGTAATTATTTCAAAGGTATGTTGCAGGAGTAGTTTTCGAGTGTATGTCAGGTGTTTTTTTTCGAGTGTTTTATAACCATGTTTCACATGTCTTCAGATGTATCTTGCAACCGTTGTATTTGAATGTTTAAAAAGTAGATCATGCGTTGCATCTTTTCTCCTAGAGCCGGCAAGGCATCCATAGGACGACGTGGTCAGGTCCTTCCAAATCTGAGGCGTCGCATGCCATTCATAAGCATGTTTCTGCTTCATCTTTTCTAAGCCAAGCTGGAAGACTTGAAATGGCTAACTCAGTAATCATTGTTCTCCCCATCTTTGTAATGTGTACTTTCAGTCTCCATAACACAATTTTGAAACAGATTGATAAATATAGAAGGCACTGCATTTGGAGAGGGGCAGATTTGGAATCAAGAGAACCAGCAAAAGTAGACGGGGACACAGTAAGAAGATCAAAATATCAAGGAGGGTTGGGGGTGCTAAACCTCAAAACTCAAAATGAAGCATTACTCATAAAATTTGTCCACAAGTTCAAGAATAAAGAAGACATCCCATAGGTCAATCTAATTTGGGAATCACACTACTCGGAGGGAGGATTTATTAGTGAAGGTACAAAGAAAGCATCCTTTGGAATGACATTATAAGCTTTTAGACAAATTCAGAGGATTGGTCATGGTTGAGACCAGTAATGGGAAAACCTGCAGATTATGGGAAGACTTATGGAATGGCTATATTCCAAAACTACAGTTCTCAGAACTCTTCTCATTTATAAAAAAAGAAGGGAGTTATTTTCAATGAGACAAAAGCTACAGATCCTTTTCATACAACATTCCATCTGCCCCTTTGAGAAGAAGCCTACTCTCAATATAGAGACCTTAGTGAAAATTTAGAAAATATTGTCTTATAGAATGATAATGATAAATGGACATATATATGGGCATCAGACAAATTCTCTTCAAGGCAGGTTTACAAACAGTTGAGTGGTTATTGGCCATGTAGTACAATTTACAACAAATTATGGAAAAGCTCCACCAGTCAGAATAATCACAAGGTTTTTCTTTTGGTTGCTCTTGAATGACAAACTAAGTACTAGAGAGTTATTGAGGCGAAGGAACATGGAACATGCGGAGAGGTGCGGCAGCCTGATGGCAAGGCAGGACACATGTGCTCCATTTGTGTAGTTGGAGACGGCCTTGGTTGCCTCTATCAGGGAACTAGACGTCCCTACATCTGTAGTAGATTCTGAGTAGTTGAGGAACTTGTGGGTGGCAAGGTGCCAGGTAACGATGCTTTGATCAAACTCCATGCTCGTGCTTCAGCTGAGGTCCTCCTTCAAGATGAATCGATCTTCACCACCACTTGCAGGTTCATGGTGAAGGTGCTCCAGGTGAGGTCGTCGTGGCTCCAGCGCGCACTGGACTAGTTGTTTTATTGGATATTTGTGTTGGAATTTATATGGGTTTGCCCAATAACAAATTCAGAAATTCCTAATAAATCTCAAAGGTCCATACATGAAAGCAAGAGGGGATGTGAGAACTATTTAGTACTACATTGCTTATGGAAGTGGAGGTATTGGTTGGACCGGACTATATAACCAGACTATCGGTCACGCCAATAATATCATAAAATTAAGAGCTAGAGTCTACCTCTTCTCGCTGTTGCGCCACCGTAGCTACTCCAGTCCGATCGTCGACGTGCACCGGCGACCGGGCGAGCAGGTCTCCGGAACCCTCGTCTTCGTGATCCTGCAACGGGAGAAGGCGAATAAGGTTTTTGGGAAGCGCTCTTCGCGCGACTGCTCCCAATCTTTATGACGGGTCGTCTTCCATCCAAGTCAGACGGCGCTACGTCCCGGCGTATTCGTTGTCAGCTGAACCGAAGTCTTTCGCCGCCGCTGATCGACATCGTCTTCAACAACCTGAACGTCACTCCATCGACACCCGCATCTTCGCCATCTTCACCGTAATCTACTACTCCTACAACTAGCAGGTATAAACATTGTGATCTAATCTTATCGTTCATACTATCCAATCTATCTAGTAGACAAGCTATATCTATGCTAGTTAACTTGAACATGCTGTCGTACTTGTTCTGTCACCAGTGAAAGAGTAGTAGAAGTACGTCCAGCAGGTTAAGCTCGCCGATGGAGTCAGACCATTTTCTTGCTTGTGCTATCCTGACGTACCGCCGAAGAGACACGTGCAGGTTGTGTAGTCACGCCCACTCCCTCTCCCTTAGCAAGGCACATGTCCAAGTTGACCCCATTGCCCTAAACACCGATGCTGCCTCCAGAATAAACGCCCCAGTTACCAGTATGTAGGTCACAGTGGCATAAACTCTGTTGTAGCGGTCTTTGCCAGTACTGAACTGAAACAGAAAGAATGTCATGGCTGTTCCAAGCAACGAAATGGCACGGAAACAACGTCCATACCACGTGTGGATTACCGCTGCCTTGGTGTAAAAGATATCATACATCATGGAGAGTTGCATCTCGACCAGCTGGAATGTTTTGCCTTTCCCATGGAAATGGTCCATGGCGTTCTTCTGAAACTCGGAGGGCCAAATCTTGTCATCGACAAACTGGCCCATGCATAGGTAGAGCAGGTCATGAGCACCCTGCAGAACCGACTCATCATCCAAATCCAACTGTTCCATGCTTCCAGGCTTACTACTACTATTGTCGTCAGGCGTCTTCGAATTCGTTGGTTTGCGCCACACAAGGAGACCTGCTAGTGCTAGGCCCAGCCTCTTGTGGTCGTCGGATGGTGTTGCCCGGGGCTGCTGGTGGTGGATTATTTTCAAACAATCAGCCCCAAGGTAACCCCTGTTATCTTGATCTATAGAAACACTGTCCATATACCTTCTTATGATTTCCAGCCTGGAGAAACTGAGTGCCCACTCTCTCTGCATTCTTGAGTACACCCACGGTAAACATCAGGACAGCAGGCGTGACCAGTGGCCCGCTTCTGCCCATGTACCTGTAGAGGACATAGGACGCCAAAGCTGAGCAGGTGTCGCAGCCAGAGCTGGCTGTCCTCCATGGCGTAGGCGGTGACGGTGTCCTGGCCACCTAGATGCACGAGGAGGAATGGTGCCCAGAATGCCAAGAGCTGCTGGTGCTCGCTTGCCTAGCTTGGAACCAATGGACATGTGGCCGAGGGTGTATGTCGCGATGTACTCAGCCAGTTGGTACATGAGCCAAAGGAGGATTCTCTGACCGCGGGAGATTCTGCGCCGACGCATCCACGCGAAGCTGAGCAGGAACACCTGCAGAGCGAAGCTGGTGAGGACCAGGATCTGGATCTCCCATTCGTTCCAGGATGCAACACTCCGGCCATGGCCATCGCTTGCTTGGGAGCTCCGTAGTGATGATTGATGAATTACCCGATCAATGAGTATTTACTACAGAAGGATTTCATGCTTGCCACTAAGAAGGGTGACCCACCAACTGCTTGAGCACCATTAAACGTTGTTAGTACACCTTGTGCTCGTAGTTACCAGACAACGGAGAGTGCACTATTTAATACGTTGCACTTTATCGATCATATTATTGGATACAAGATCGGTGACCTACATACATTTCACTGAATTGAAAGTGCGAGAAAGCCAAATTCATCAATGAACTATTATAAAATAAGATATATAAATTAGGATGTATCTCATACATTATATTTGAGTGTGATATGTATCTCATCAATGACTTCACATACATTTTATATTTTGGTGTTATGATATATATCTCTGTAACATATATTAGCAACGTACAATATGTATACGAGTAACTAAATTGAAACTAAAATAAATTGAACAAAAAAATGCAATAGAAGAAATAAAAAAGAAACACTTTTAGTCTCGGTTTGAAACACCAGCCAGGACTAAATGTGTCCGTCCTGAGGAAAAGGCTAGTGGTGCCTTTAGTCTCGGTTAGTGTTGCCAACAAGGAATAAAATCACACCTTTAGTTCCAGTTGTCAGAACGGGAACAGGGTTTAAGGACGGGAAGGGGGCCTTTGAATTGAAGTCCGTTTCTGCAATAATGCACGGTACCGCGGGAAGCGCCTGAGGCTCAGAAATGTCATCGCCTACATCAAACCGACGCCTCGGAACCCCACGTGAACCGCGGGAGACGACTGGGGCCGGAAGTCACCAACAATGCCATGGCCCACATCAATCTGACGGCGATGCCCTGGTTCGAAGAAGTCATCACCACTGTCATCGCCCTCAAACCTGTTGTAATCTAGTGTTGAAGAACAGTAGAAAGTAGAAGATAGAAGTGACAATGTAAAGTGAATCAGTAGTCCTTTATTGATGAAATGATGTACATATATATACAGGCCCAAAGGGCATGTCTGCACTCCCTGAAGGGATGTGGTAACTGCCTAATGCAGTTACTAAAGGTTCATTTGTTGATTATAGAATATATAGGAATATTCTTAACACTCCCCCATAATCAACAATCTTCTGGATGCTTCAATGTTCATCATAATCATCAAATATTATTAATCCTTAGAAAAACCCTGTGGGAAAAAATTAGGAACACATTGATATATCAGGATAAAACTCCTTAAAACCCGATGGGAAAATATAGAATAAAACACCATGATAATCATATAATAATGTCATAATATATCATCTCCTAAAAAACCCCGGTGGGGAAAAACTAGATGATATGACATACACAATGCTGATATTGCCTCGTTAAAAACTTTATATGAGAAACCCTTTCAAGGTAAAACTCATACAAAGAAAAAAGTGCAACATGATATGAAATGGATTAAGTATCAAGAGATACTCCCCCTGATTTCTGCAAGTCTCTAAGTCTAATCATACCAATTCCTTCAACACATTTATGAAATGCAGAATATGGTAGGAACTTTGTGAATAAATCGGCAAGATTATCACATGACTTAGTTTGCATAATCTCAAGCAACATTATCTTCAAAGATAATCGTTGGTGCATCAAGTGCGCCAATTCCACATGATTTTAATATGTGTTCTACCATTCTGTGAAGACATACGCATTCACGTGATGCTTCTTATAATGCAATAATCTCAGAATGGTTGGTGGATGTAGACACTAAAGTCTGCTTGGATGATTTCCAAGAAATTGCAGTTCCACCGTTTAAAAATATAAAACTAGTTTGGGATTTGCCATTATGGGGGTCAGATAAATAACCAGCATATGTATAACCCAATAAACTTTGATCTTGATTCTTTCTATAGAATAACCCAAGATCTCTTGTGCCATTGAGATATCTAAAAAAAGTTTTAACTCCAACCCAATAATGTTTGGTAGGAGCAACACTATGTCTTGCTAATAGATTAACTGCAAAAGCAATATCCGGCCGGGTACTATTAGCAAGATACATTAGTGCACCAATAGAACTTAGGTAAGGAACTTTAGGTACCAAAATCTTTTTATCTTCCTCCCTTGGTCTAAAAGAATCTTTCTCAACTTCTAAAGATCTAACAACCATGGGGGTTTTACATGGGTAAGCTTTATCCATATTGAATTTCTTCAACATTTTCTGAATATAGACAGCTTGATATAAAAAAATCCCAGATGAAAAATGCTAAAGATGCAAACCTAAGCAAAATTTGGTTTGACCCAAATCTTTCATTTCAAACTCCGCCTTCAAATGATGACGTGATTCATTGATGTCATGTTCGTTACCTATGATATTTATATCATCAACATATACAGACACAATGCAAAAACCCATTGTGGATTTCTTAATGAAGACACACATACAATCATCATTATTTGTGTATCCCTTATATTTAAGGAATTCATTTAACCGATTGTACCACATTCGACCTGATTGTTTTAAGCCATATAATGACTTCTGCAACTTAACACAAAACATGTTGCGATTTGCCTGAGAATCTGATATACTGGTTTCGTTAGGAACTTTCATGCATATCTCAGAATCCAATGACCCATATAGATTTGCGGTCACCATGTCCATCAACTGCATAGATAGACGATTTTGTACTGCCAAAGATATTAAATATCGGAAAGTTATGCCACTCATAATAGGAGAATAAGTTTCGTTGAAATCAACACTAGGCCTTTGCGTGAAGCCTTGTGCTACTAGCCTTGCTTTGTATCTCACCACTTCATTGTTTTCATTCCGTTTTCGGACAAAAACTCATTTATATCCAACTGGATGGACACCAGGAGGTGTTGGCACTACGGCCAAAAACACTTCCCGTTTAGTGAGCGAGCCTATCTCTGCTTCTATTGCAACCTTCCACTTGTTCCAGTCCGAGCGCTTCTTGGACTCTACCATGGATTTTGGATCTGGATCATTTTGAAGGATTTCAGCAATCTTTTCAGAGAAAAAGATGTCAAAAGTTGTAGCCTTTCGATTATGGGATTCTCCAATCTCTATATAATTAATAGCAATTTCATCAACCCTTAATAGATCATCATGATTTCCTAAAACAATAGATCTCGGGTCTTCCGATGTCCCAGCCTCAGTATTTATGCGCATGTCTGGGCTAGAAATTACATCAAATCTTTCCAGAATATATTGATTAGTAACAAGGTGATTTATATCAACATTTAGTTGATCATTGTTTACCACTTTTTTATGTTTCTTATCTTGCACCTTGGAATTGCCTCTCCCCCTCTTGCATCCAAGAGGGACAACTTGAGTGGTTACCTCCACTCTTTCTGGCACATTCTTTGCAGGATAGAAAGATTTAACAACACCTTTGTAGTTGGTAAACGCATCTGGCAGATTATTTGCAATATTTTGCAAATCTATAAGTCGTTGAACTTGATGTTCAATTTCCATAGTACGTGGATCAAAGCATGAAATGTCTTCCGCATTCCAATTAATTTCCCGACATTCATTTTATGGTACAAATCTCCCCTAATGCCGGAAAATGATCCTCGTTAAAAATTGAATCAGCGAACCGGGCAGTAAATAGATCCCCGGTGAGAGGTTCTATATACTTAATGATCGATGGAGATTTAAATCCTACATAGATCCCTAATTTTTTGTGTGGACCCATAGAAGTCCGCTGAGGTGGTCAGATGGGTAGATAAACAACACACCCAAACTTACGCAAATGGGAAATACTTGGTGAATTTCCACGTACTAATTCCATGGGAGAATTTTCATGATATGCAGTTGGTCGTAGTTGGATTAATTCAACAGTGTGCAGAACTGCATGACCCCAACACGAAGTAGGCAACTTGCAATTCATCAACATTGGTCTCTCAATGAGTTTAATTCTCTTAATCAATGATTCAGCCAAACCATTTTGAGGATGTACATAAGGTACAGAATGTTGAACTTCAATTCCCATTGCCATACAATAATCATAAAGGCATGGGATGAAAATTCAGCAGCATTATCCATTCGAATTGATTGAATCCGATGTTCATGATAATGTACTTTCAACTTTATTATTTGGGACAATATTTTGGCAAAAGCATGGTTGCGTGTCGATAATAAAGACACATGAGACCATCTTGTAGATGCATCTATCAACACCATGAAATACCTAAAAGGTCCACATATAGGCTGAATTGGACCACAAATATCTCCTTGAATTCTTTCAAGAAATTTTAGTGGTTCAGACCAAGTGAATTGCAGATAATTTTTCTCATCATCCCAATTCCAGGATGACCAAGTCTATCATGCCATCTTTGTAATGAATTGACATTTTGAAAAATTACCTTATATGCAACATTAGATATAGGTTTTATGTATATATAGTACAATCCAGTTTCTAGGGAGGGAATTTTCTCACAAACTTGCTTGCCACATCTAGTAAGTCTGGTGAAGAAAATAAATTCTTCTTTATTATCTACATGTGTTTCAACATGAAGACCATTCTTATGGATATCTTTATAGCTTAGCAAGGTACGAGTTGATTCTGAATACAATAATGCATCCTCAATCATTAATTGCGTACCCATAGGGAGAATAATAGCGGCTCTACCAGAACCAACTATTAGAGCATCACGACCAGCAATGGTCATAACATTTCCTTCTCTTTTCTTAAGAGTCTGGAAATATTTCATCTCCCGAAGAATAGTGTTTGTAGTTCCACTATCTACAAGACATAATTCCTCCTCAGGATTGACATCAGAAGACATCTATAGTAAAATAAGAATGCAAAATCTCTTATTGAACATATAGGGTTACATACATAAACACAATGTATTACAATACCAACATACAAGTATGATATTACAATACATATTTGTTCTCACAATACTACCATCTCTAACAAGTTTGTACAACTCAAAGAACATAGAGTTTGCACAACTTAAATTATTACGACACTTGACTTGTTTAACATAATAATTAAACAGATATCAACTACGGATCAAGATCTTCAATTGAAGTCCCCAAACATGTCATTTGAGTTGAACTCCACGAGCATGTCTTCCGTTCCAAGAAGTCCCTCATCTTTGTGAGCATCGTTGTTCTTTGGTTCCTCATGAGCCTTGTTTGAACAACCCACTTCCTTGGTAGCCTCAGAAGCAAGATTGAAATGAGTTTCATATCTTGTCTCTTCCTCTTTGCTTGGCTTTGCATCCTTTAAGGACTTTTGATAAAGTGAAACCAAATGCTTAGGAGTACGACAATCCTTTGCAAAATGGTTGAAAGTACCACATCGATGACATTTAGTGTCATTCTTGGATTTGGCATCGCCATTTTGCTTATTTTTAGCATTTGTCTTTTGCTTTTTGTTGAACTTGCGCTTACCAGGCTTGTTCTTTGGATCATCAGAAGAAGATCCTTTGAACCTTTTATTATTATTATTCTTAACTTTATTCTGAACATTATGAACTTCAAGAAGAGGTGCTACACCAGTGGGGTGCTTATGATGATTCTTCATAAGAAGTTCATCATGTTTCTCAGCCTGAGTCAATGTATGAATACGTTGAGAATAAACAGTGTAATTACTAGCCCGATATTGCTGCTGCAAGACTCGGTCAGCGGGAAGCATGGTAGATAGAGTTTTCTCTATCTTATCAGCATTTGTTGGCTCTTTCTCACAGAATTTCAACTTTGAGCAAATTTTATGAACGACATGATTATAATCAGCAACAAACTTAAAGTCCTGTAAACGCAAGTGGTTCCACTCATGATTAGCCTCAGGCCATATGAGTACCTTTTGCTGATCATAAATCTCCTTAAGAGCAATCCACAAAGTATGGGGATTCTCTTACAATAGGTACTCTTGTTTGATATCTTTATGGATGTAAAACCTTAAAATCATTAATGCCCCGAACTTCTTTTGCTCATCAATCACAGCCCCCTTAATGGGTTCATTGATATATGCCAAAAATCCACAGGATGTAAAGTTAATTTTGATATCCGAAGCCCAAGTAGGGTAATTGTTGTCATCTAAGGCGAGTTCATCGAACTCCTTAGTTAAGGCCATAGCCTACAAAGTAGGATCATTTGATTCATTAAATTTACTCTTGGTAAATTAAAATTCAAATGATAAAGCAATGTTGTAATAAATGCAAATTAATTTAAATGACATATCTCAATATGATAAATTGAATCCAAGGTATACAAATAAAATATGTAAACCCAAATTATTACTCTCATCGATTTATTATATATGGTTAGATAGTCTCAAATGCCAAAAGACATAGAGTAGATCTTAATAGTAGGCAAATAAATTGCTACCTAAGCACGGTCTCAATGTTGAATAATTCATTCTTGAATTAAACGCAGCCAATGCTTAAGTCTCTATTACACCATATATAGCATAATGTCGGTGTTATGACCCGGGGGTCAAGACCACCGGCTAGTAAATTTGTATATTACGTGCTCCCTCTCCCAGATGTGATGCAAGAAGAACACAAGATTTATCCTGGTTCGGGCAAAGAAGACCCTACATCCAGCGGGGAAGGATGGATTGTATTATCTTGCACCGAGGTGCTCGTACAGGGGGGGTACAAGCTGATTTACACGGGGGTGCTCAGGATGAGCTGAGGCCTAGGGCTAGCAGGGCTATCCTAGGTGGTCAGTTGATTGCTTGAGATGTTGATCAAGCAATCGGGTGTGGTGTATGCGACTTAGCTCTTGGTGTCTGAGTGCCTAAGCCGATACGAAATGAGCCTGCCCTTTCTTCTATCCCGGCGTCCCCTTTTATAGATCAAGGGGAGGTACGGGAGTACAGAGTCCTAAACTGTAGCGGCGTGGGAGGCGTGTCCGTGCTCCATTCTTGCGGTGGGACGTCGACCACTGTAGCGGCGTGGCCTTCTGTAGACGAGTACGAGTCCCATAGTTGACGTTGGACGAACTGGACGGGAGCCATGCTGGAGTGGTTGGGGACGATGGTCGAGCCCCCTGGTCGAGGGGGGGTCGAGGCCAGCGTGACCCTGTCGTATCCCTGAAGACACGATCGAGGGCTGCCTTGTTCATGGCTCGAGGGGGTGCCTCTGGATTCCGTACCTGCGACGTGGCTACAGCAGTCGCACGGTTGACGGAAGTCCCGGGCATGGGCGGTGAACCGATGGATTTGACTGTGGTAGTGGGCGCCCATGGCGTTAGGCGGGGGCAGGTAGGCGCATTGGATCCCCTTTACCCCATACCGGGAGCAGGTGAGCTGACCGAGCCTCCTGCGCGCGGGTCGTTCGATCGACCCCTGTCCATCATTCGAGGGGTTGAGGCGGAGGGGTCGTTCGTTCGACCCCTATCCGTCAATCGGGGTCAAGGGGTTGAGGTCGAGGCGGAGGTGGAGGGGTCGTTCGTTCGACCCCTGTCCGCCAGTCGAGGTAGACGTGGAGGGGTCGTTCGTTCGACCCCTGTCCGCCAATCGAGGTAGATACGGAGGGGTCGTTCGTTCGACCCCTGTCCGCCAGTCGAGGTAGACGCGGAGGGGCATCCTTCCTTCTGTGTTTCTAGTAATGGGCCGGCCCATGACTGGTCACTGTTGTTGGTGAGGTCAGCCTTCGTTTGATGGGCCTTCTCCCACTGATTGGGCGGTTGATTGGATCCTGCCTTAAAAATGGTTGCTATGTTAAGCATTAGATTATCACAAGTTTAGGGTACCCCTTACCTTTGTACCCGACACATAAAATGATGATTAAACAATGGTAATTACTATAAAAGTAATAGCCAAAAGTAAAGAATAATATTTTGAGAACAAAACATCATATAGGTAATCATCTAGTCCAATGGACATGATGTAGACCTTTAGTAATAGGTGAATAAATCACAGCCATGGCACGGTCTCTGGGCAAAATAATCCAAAAGATTAAGTGCAGCCTTTGACTGGACTCTATTACCTAATGTTTTCCTTCTCAAAATAATATAGAGATATTCATAAATTAATTGCAATCAGTCATCAGTAATTAAATACTAATGAAAACAACGTTAAGATGAAGTATGTGACTAAAATTCGCAATAACGAAATAAGTATGAAAATGCAAAATTAATTACAAGAACATACTCGCATTCTACATTAGAATTCGAAATTACATAAGTACCATGTAAATAAACTCATTTGTATATTCACATGAACATGGGATGTCTAATATCATAAGGATATATACACTAAAACATTGAGTAGCAGTAATTAACCAAGTCTAAACACAAGGATTTAAGACTAGAAACTGCTAGTAATCTGAAATTCGGAAATAAACAGATTAAAGAAAAAAAACACTTCTAGCCCACGAGCAAATCGGCCAGCCCAAACTAGCAGTGATGCAGCCGGACTGGGGGGGAGGAGGAAAGACCTCCACTTGGGCTTCCAAAGAAGCCCATTCGTGCCCATATAAAAAGGGCAGCAGTTAGGGTTGCCAGCCCCCAGCCACCAGGCGGCTGCTGCCGCCGCTTGGACTCGTGCGCGGTGCGCGTGCCCCATGCCAAGCCGCCTTGCGGCTCGCGCCTTGGCCCCACACGCCTCGCGGCTCGCGCTTCGCCCGCGCGCCGAGGCCACCCGCACGCCGAATCGCGCCTGTGCGTGCCCGCGCGCAGCGCGTGTGTCTCGCGCTGCCGCTCGCCCATGGCTCGGCCTCCGCTCGCCCCGCGCAAGCCAGCGCCCGGCCTCAAGCCCGCTCCACGCATCCGCAACAGAAGCCGCGCGCGGAGTCGCGCGCCGTGCGCCATGCCCGGAGCCGCCGCTGGTCCTCGCGGTCGGAGTTGCGAAAGCCGCTCGGCCTCGCGGTCGCCCTGCAGCCTCGCGCAGACGCCGTCCACCGGTGCCGAAGGTCGCGGTGGCAGTTCTCCATCGCCGGGAAGCAAAGGATGAGCGCCGCAGAAGGTACATAGAGGGTCGGAGATATCTTCTACCTTGATGGATGCAGCGACGATCCAAGAGTCGGCCTTCTCGATGCAGCGATCCAAGTCTTTGGCCTTCTCGCTCAGCAATAGAACACTGATAACGTGTTGTAAGAACGCTGATAACGTGTTCTAATCTAGTGTTGAAGAACAGTAGAGAAAGTAGAAGGTAGAAGAGACAATGTAAAGTGAACCAGTAGTCCTTTATTGATGAAATGATGTATATATATACAGGCCAAAGGGCATGTCTGCACTCCCTGAAGGGATGTGGTAACTGCCTAATGCAGTTACTAAAAGTCCATTTGTTGATTATAGAATATATGATTATAGAATATATAGGAATATTCTTAAGAAAACCCACTCCGCACCCTCGGGTCATCAGCAATCGGCCTGTTAGTTTGGCAGGATTATGCACTGCTGGCTGATTTTTTTTTGAGAGAAAAACACTGTTTTGATTGGATTTAAAGCTGGCCGTGAGACAAAAAGTAATCATCAATGTGATCACGGGGTGTGCTGCTTGTCAGAATGGATTTCACAAAATCCCTGAAATCAAATTCCAGAAGGATCCATGCCTGCGCTCCTTAAATTTTGTTTGGCTGTAGTAGACGCGATCGAACTCGGCCGTGGTCAGAAGCCACACAGCGGTTATCAGCTCTCCGCCACTGCTGAGCTGCCTGGCATGGGACTCCCTGCTGCAGTGATGTGCCGCGTAGCACAGCATCTCCACCCACACCCCAAAAACCACCCGCAGCAGATTGTTCGCCGTTGCCTCCATCTCGCGTAGCGGTCCCCGCAGCAGATTGTTCTCCCATGTCAGCACCTCCATGCGTATCAGTTGGTCGGCGAGTTTTTCTCCAGGATTAAGGACTTCAGCACCTTTGATGTGGCTGTCTCGCTCCATGAACAGCGAATAATTCCATTGCCGCAACACTTTCTTGGCTTGGAGATGCAGTGTGGGTCGAACAGGGGATGGCAGCATGTAGGGGCGTTTCACAAGGAGGAACATCATGTAGTTGGAGACTGTCCTGGTTGCCTCCACGAGGGAACGCGACAAACTAGATGACAATGACATTGATAAGTGCCTGAGGACCTTGTCGGTGGCAAGATGCCAGACAAGGATGCTTTGATCAAACTCCATGCTCGTGCTCCATGAGAGATCCTCCTTCAAGAGTCCACCACCACCACCAGCATAGTAAGGTCGCTGCAGCGCGCACTGACCACGGTAGCTCCTCATCACGCCCTCATCGCCTTTGCATGCTTCCACCACTCTTTGTATCTCTTTCAGCACCCACTCCTTGGCGGCCGTTGAAAAAATCCTGCTGCTGCCATCTCTCCAAAAGGAAACCATTTTGCTGCCTAGGATTGTCGCCTTATCTTTATATATGACCCTGTTTGAATCATGTAGCTCGGCTAGAGCTAGAGTTTAGAGTTAGTTTGTAAACTAGCTCAAACTAGTTCTAACCAAAAAGGTGTTAGGATTCAAGGCTAGTTTGATAATAAATTATTTTTACAAATCATCTAAATATATCCATGTGAGATCTTATTTTTAAGTATTTATTGTACCGAATTCAATGGTGTAATCAGAATTTTATTTGGATGTTTGGTTTGTTAGTTATAATATTTTTTGTAGTTGCATATGAGGTGGGTCCTACGTTCCACCACAACCAGCCCAAACTAGCCCAAATAATCATCTCTTTGGTGAGCTAGTTTTTTGGGTGAGCTAGTTGCGACTAGCCCAATCTAGCTCTTTTGTTTGGATACTTTTAGGCTAATTGAGTATAAACTAACCCAAACTAGCTCTAGCTCTAGGATCCAAACATGACCGTCAGATCCGTAGCCTCTGGCTTTTCCCCAGTCTGGTTTATGGCCCCAGTCTTGTTTCCCCAATGATCATGCTGGCCTTCACCTTGCAGGCTATATATATGCTAGTTTTGCATGCACAGGCAAAAGGAGATAGCTGTTTTCTTAGTTTCAGTTAGCGCGCAAGGTGTCGTTTTCTTAGTTTCAGTTATTAGCTTGCAAGGTCGATGTAACTCTTAATTAGCAGTTTCTTCTTGAGTTGAACCAGCCAGCGTTACGTTTATGTGTTGGAAATACTTTTGATGTGTGTCACGATTTCCCAAATCAGCTTTAGTCCCAGAAAAAATTACACCCGGGACTAAAGATACTTTTAGTCCCGATTGGTGTTACCAACCGGGACTAAAAGCCCCCTCCCAACGGCTACGGGCGTCAGGCATTGTCAGAGGAGCTTTTAGTCCCAGTTGGTAAACATCAACCGGGACTAAAGGTCCACCTTTAACCGCGGTTGGTATTACCAACTATGGTTAAACCTTTAGTCCCGGTTTAAGCCACAAACCGAATCTATTTCTATGCTTTTAGTCACGGCTGGTTCTATGGACCGGAACTAAAGGTCCCCCGCCCTATTTGAACTCTCTTCCTCCATTGTTTGAGCCCGAGAGCTCCATTTCTTCCTCTGTGTTCTTGCTTGTTCTCCTCCTCCTCTTTGGTCATTGCTTCATTTGATCATTTCTACGCCTCCATCGACTCGTTGAAAGATAATCTTCAACCTCTCATGTTTTAGCGGCAGCATATGTTGTTTCTTGGTCTTATGTGTGATTTTTCTTTATGATTTTATCTCTTTGCTATTTTAAGCTTCATTCTGTCGGGTACAAAGGTAAGGGGTACCCTAAACGTGTGATAATCTAATGCTTAACATAACAACTATTTTTAAGGCAGGATCCGATCAGCCGTCCGAGTCAATGAAGGAAGACCCATCACGCAAAGGTTTCCTTCACCGGTAACAGGGACCGGTCGTGGGCCGGCCCATTGCAGGTAAAACAGAAGACATGATACCCCTCCGTCTCTACCTCGACTGACGGACGGGGGTCGAACGAACGACCCCTCCGCATCTACCTCGACTGACGGACAGGGGTCGAACGAACGACCCCTCCGCCTCACCTTAACCCCCCGAATGACGGAAGAGGGGTCGATCGAACCCCCCTCGACCTCGACTGTCGGACAGGGGTCGAACGAACGACCCCTCCATCTCCGCCTCGAACCCACGTGACGGACAGGGGTCGAACGAACGACCCCCCCCCCCCCCCGCCTCCGCCTCGACCCCTCGAATGACGGACAAGGGGTCGATCGAACGACCCGCGCGCAGGAGGCTCGGTCAGCTCACCTGCTCCCGGTATGGGTTAAAGGGGATCCAATGCGCCTACCTGCCCCCGCCTAACGCCATGGGCGCCCACTACCGCAGTCAAATCCACCAACTCGCCGCCCATGCCCGGGACCTCTGTCAACCGTGCGGCCGCTGTAGCCACGTCGCGGGTACGTAATCCAGAGGCACCACCTCGAGCCATGAACAGGACAACCCTCGACTGTGTCTTCAGGGATACGACGGGGTCACGCCGGCCTCGACCCCCCCCCCCCACGACTAGGGGGCTCGACCATCGTATCCAACCACTCCGGCAAGGCTCCCGTCCAGTCCGTCCCGCGTCAACTGTGGGACTCGTACCCGTCTGCAGAAGGCCGACCGCACTGCGCCATGACGTTCGACAGCGTCCAGTCTGCCATCACCATACCCTGGAGTCCCGGAAGGACAGGGAGGTCACGCCACTACAGCGATCGACGTCCCACCACAAGCATGGAGCACAAACACGCCTCCCATGCCGCTACAGTTTAGGACTCTGTACTCCCGTACCTCCCCTTGATTTATAAAAGGGGACGCCGGGATAGATGAAAAAGGGGCATTGGTATCAGCTCACACATTCCGACATCAGCTCTGACCCGTATACACCAAGAGCCAAGTCGCACACACCGCACCCGATTGCTTGATCGACCTCTCAAGCAATCCACCATCGACCACCTAGGGTAGCCCTGCTAGTCCTAGGCCTCAGCTCATCTTGAGCACCCCCGTATAAACCAGCTTGTACCCCCCTGTACGAGCACTTCGGTGCAAGATAATACAATCCATCCTCCCCCGCTGGACGTAGGGCCTTCTGTGCCCGAACCAGGATAAATCTTGTATTCTTCTTGCATCACGTCTAGGAGAGGGAGCACACAATATACAAATTTACTAGCCGATGGTCTTGACCCCCTGGGTCATAACACCGACACATTCACTTGACATTGTTTGAATATTTTTAAAAAGACAACTAAAACTAGTATTCTAAGTATACACCTTTCATTTCTACTATGTCTACCATATTTTATGGTTTAATTAGTTGAAAATAGATATTTTAGTGTATTATTTAATTTAATTAGTTGAAAAAAATATAAATAGATTTATTTTTCTAATAGAGATTTTAGGGTATTATATGTTCTACATTTCAAGATTAATTTATCTTAGTTTGTGAAATATATATTTTTAGGATATTATTAAATGAGGAATTTATGGTGGATTGTTCTTGATTTATATGTATGCCACTTGAGCTCAAAATAATTATATATTTAGATGAAAAAGGTAGGTACTTAGAATACTTTAGTTGTATACATGACACATTTGATGATTTTAGATAAATGTAAATTTTAGTTGTTTCATTTTCTTTGTTTAGAATATGAGGAATTTATAAAATCTAGTTTGAAAAATAAGTATAGAGAGTAGATGACAACTACTTCGGGGTACTCGCCCTTTGATCGGGTTCCAAAGCGACTAAGGTCAGACTTCCCTCTCATTACCCGTGGCAAGTGTATGCAAAAGACTGTGAAAGAGTACCGAGTGGGGAAGACGGGTCCCAACAATGATCGGATCTTCTATAGTGTCCAGATCGCAATGTGAGTTATATATTTTGTCTCATTTGATGGTTATGGTTAATTTGTACTCCCTCCGTTTCAAATTATAAGACATCCCAAGAATCTTGGAGAGTCAAAGTATCTCAAGTTTGACCAAACTTATACAACAATATAATAATATTTATGATGTCAAATAAATATCATTAGATTCGTTATCAATTACATTTTCATAATATGTCTATTTGATTTCATAAATCTTTATAGTTTTTTATATAATTGTTGGTCAACTTGAGATGCTTTGACTTTTCAAGATTCTTGGAATGTCTTATAATTTGGGACGGAGGAAGTACCTATTATACCTGATGATTTTGATTAAAGTGTTGATTTTTTATTTCTATTTTTAGTGGGATGACACTGGATGTCACGGCTGGTACTAGGAGGAAGATTATGTTAAACATGTGGAAAGCTACGTGATGCTCAGAAGAGTTCTCCACTATTGTACTATGACCGCACTCTCCAAAAGGCAATTAACCAGAAAAAAGAGCACATAAGGGTGTCCCACAGCTCGGGGAACAATCGAAGCAATTAGTGTCCCACTAGTTGTTGGGAATCAATATGGTTCAAACATGAGCGTGCTAGAAGACTACAGTGGAAGGCTCAATTATGATTGTATGGAAGATTCTTGTTAGGAGCTGGTATAACCGCGAGACAATTTCTAGAAAATGCACTCATCGAAAATGCCACTGTAGTCGATGAGTGGAAGAGAAATTATGTACGTGGCAGAAGTCCCTACGGCCCTCAGGGAACTTGGTACGTAAATACGCTCGTTAAACTCGTGGTACATGGAGGCATGTAAGAAAAGCCCAGATGACTGGATTTGCGTCAGAATTAGAGATGAACATTACTTCCGGGGCGATGACGTTATATTTGTTCCGTTTAGTGAGCTCTACCAACTATGTCATATGGACGCTCTAGACAAATCTCTTATCAGCTGCTACTGTCTGTAAGTGATCATTTCTTTTAGTAATCTGACTATAGCATATGTATATATATATAGTAACTAACTATCCTCAAACATATATATGCAGATTCTTGATGTTATTGCTCAAACGGAAGGGAGACATATATATTGGTTTCATTGATTCATCAATCATATTCTCGGATCCAAACACTCCCCGCGATCAATGGATACCTCAAACAGAGAGGAATCTTCGGAGGTTCTTGGTGAACCAAAAGACTAGACAATATATACTCTTCCCCTACAACTTTGGGTGAGTGTTGTTATCGTTTGCACAATTAATCTTACTTCAAATCAGCATAAAGATATATATGTTGACTCTATAAACAAATGCAGTTTTCACTGGATACCCATTGTCTTCGATATGACTAGAAGTCAATTGGTAATCAAACTACTGGGAGATTACCAAGACATGATAGATATTATCAAGGGGTAACTTTGATCTTTAAATATGGATGCATGCTCTTTAACTACACTACAATAGTTAATTAATTAATGATCCAATTATTGAACAGGGTTTGTGCTTGGTTTGTTAAGAAACACCGTCGGGATCTAGAAGTGCCACTAAATGGTCATATCCTGCTAAATATAAGTTCTACTAGCCCTCATAATCTATTATCTTAGCATGCTTTAACATATGCATATGAGCGATGACGATAGTAATATTTTCATATCTTACAGTGGGTTCTAAGGCAGCCACCAGACAACAATCTGTATGGATACTACGTTTGCAAGTTCCCCACGGTGTATGCAAGACAAACTATTAATGAGACACTAAAAGTATGCCATATGTATATATAATAATACATCCATTTTATTTAGTTGTTGCTATTAACTAAATCTTATATATATATATATTAACACTTGTTTGTTTATAATGCAAAATGATGTCTCTATGGTTGAAGAACCAAGTGTTGCAAGATGTCCGCCTCAAGGGAATTCAAGAGACCATTGTTGGATTTCTTCTTGAAAAAGTGCTCAAACCGCAAGGCGAGTACTATTTCGACCCGGTCGTAACTGAAGCCAAATCAAGACGAACATACGTATGATATTTAAGTGGCGAGAGCGGTTGTGTCCTAAGTCAAATATGAATGGAGAATGATGTAAATTTTATGTGCATATATATATATATATATATATATATATATATATATATATATTATACTTATGTATATATAGCTCCATAATATATTTACATATAGAGTTTCATAGTTTATTTGTGTTTAATGCTTGAAACTAACTTATAAGTGTGTGAATACTAAGGGTGCGTCAGGTGGCTCGGGCCCGGACCTCCGAACCGGGACTAAAGGGGGACATTTAGTATCGAATCCTTAATCCCGGTTCAGGCACCGAGACTAAAGTTCCTTACAGACTGGAGTTAAAAACCGATTTTGTACTTAGTGTATTGGGCAATGAGCATGCCTGCTTGTAATCGATCTGGTGAAGAACTGAACATTATAATTGTATTTTTGCATTCAGCAACCCTGGTACTAGCGGCTGTGTGCAGTTCTAAATCTAGCCGATGGGTTTTCAGGTTTTGTTACTGTACGTTTGCAGTTGCTATTCTGCTTGTTATTACTTGATTGATCAGGAGAAAACTGAAAACGGATTACAAAAAGTCTGTCATCTCTGCGCCTCTAAATCTAGCTAGCTAGCCGATAGTTTATATTTCAGTTTTCTGCTTTAATCATGTGTGCCTTACGTAGTATATATTCCTTCACTGTTTGGCCGTACGTGTATTTATTTTCTACTATATTCAGTACAAGTTGGAGCATTTTCCTATACTAGTATCTGACTATAGTACGTGTTCAATTTTCCTCCCTAAATTTTGGTCCGCGTCCGTTTTTCCTCCTTGAATTATGAAACCAGAAATCTTTTTTCCTTCAGCTCTGAAAACCGTTCGTTTTACCTCCTTGAGCAGTTTTGAACAGTGGTTTTGTCTTTTTTTTTCTTTTTATTTATTCCGACGACATCTTTGGAAAATCATAGTAAATCACAGAAAAATCATAAAATAGGAAATCCAATTTTTTTAGACTCCACATGAGTAGTTCTATGTAGTGAATATATAATATGATATGCTTTAGTATAATTTTTTATTGTATCTTTGAATCTATACTTTTCTATAATTAATTAAAAAAAGTTTATACTAAAGTATACCATATTATATATTCAATGTATAGATCTAATCATGTGGAGTCCAACAAACTTGGATTTTCTATTTTATGATTTTTGTATGATTTAATATGATTTTTTAAAGATTTAAGCAAAATAAATAAATAAAAACAAAAGACAAAACCACTATCAAAACCACTGAAGGAGGTAAAATGAACGGTTTTTAAAGTTGAAGGAGGAATGATTTTTGGTTTCATAGTTCAGGGAGGAAAAACGGACGCGGACCAAAGTTTAGGGAGGAAAATTAGACTTTTTCCTATCAAATATCATGGTAATCAGCTCAAGTTTTTGTCTAGAGCATACATGACGGCTTGCGAGTTTGTAAACTTGTTTTTGTCGGTACAGATTTTCTATGGGTCGATTCTGAGTATATCTACGGGCCGATTCTGACATGGCCCATAGCCGGGGCCCTTTTATCCTTTGTCTTTCTCGTTCTCCCTCTTATTTTTTTGAATCTATAAACAAAGTTCAAATTGAAATAGAACAAGTGTGGCTAAAAAGGAAAAAAAATCAACCGGAAGAAGCGCTTCATTGAGGAGTAGAACAGGCGCATGTTTGGAACACGAGAATGCAAAATAGAAGAAAGAAAAAACCGCAAGAATAGGATAGTGTGTGAATAGTGAAAAATCACAGGATTCTAAAATTAATATAGGAATAATTGAATAAATACTCTGTGTTGTTTGAATTGCAAGAATAGAGAAGAACGCATGCAATCGTGACAAGCCAGCCAGCATGATTCCCATTGGTTCTAACTTCCCTCTCAAATGCACATAGCTTGTTTCCTTTTCTCCGGAATGGAAATCTCACGTTTGAACCACATCCACCTACTCAGTCCTACTTCGTTTCCTTAGAAATGACATCTTCTAAAAAAATCCTGTAAAAATCCTACCTCCGTTCCTAAATGGATGGATGGAGGGAGTACACTCCAAAACAGCACCCAGAGCCCAGAGGCCAGACGAGACCCAAAAGGCGGCGCGTGCGGCTTCTACACGCATCCGCTTCCGACGGAATCACGTTCCCAACGATTTGCCGCTGGAGCAGGAGTCAGCAGAAGCCGTCCGTACTCCCGGAGGTAGAGATGAGATGACTGGTCCGCTGTGCGCTGTGCCTGCGTGGCGTGCGAGCCTCCCTCTGTCTGTGTGTGGGACCCACATCGTCTATCGTCTCCACGTCTTTTCTGGTACGGTGGGGAGGGAAAGAGGAGACAGTGGCGACTAGGGTTCGGAGTCCGGCAGCGGCTCACCGGCCGACGATCCCCTCCCTCCGCCGACGCAGGCGCGGCTCCGGGCTCCCTCGCTCCCGTTTCTCGCGAGGTGTGGTGTGGTGTGGTGGGGCCCCAGCAGCAGCGGCGACCATCCTCGTCCCTCACCGCGGCCTCCCCTCCCGTACGTGCCCCGCCTGCCTGCTCCCGTCGACGCGGAGGTACCCTTCGCTGTTGCCCACCCCACCCTCCCTCCCATCCTCTCCGTCTGGTGACGCCGTGTTGGAAATGGATGGATCCGTGCGTGCCTGCGTGCGTGGCGGGTCGGGGCTGCTTCTCTTCTCTCGGCACTGGCCGCCGCCATTTCCGCGGGCTCTAACTTGCGTGCGTGCTCGTGTGGAATTCGTGTCGGAACAGAGGATGTAGCGAGTCGCCGATTCTCTTCTGAAAGTGAGCAGGACACGGACTGTGAGCTCTCTTTCAGTGTGCTTGGATAATTGGAATGATCAAAAGTCATTCCGAGCTTTTTCCCCCCTTCTCTTCTCCTGTTATTGTCTGCAGTCTGCAGTGGTTTAATTGGTAAGGAGAGGAGGGGCCTTTGCTGCTGCTATATGTTCATGATCATGACACAGGGAACCATCATTGGTTTGCTAGGAACTTAATTGACCATAACAATTAGTTTAGTGCTTTGCAGCCATTTTTTTTTACCAGTCAAAACTTAAATTCCCCTGATATTGTTTTATCTACCTCGTAGTTTTGCCTGGTGGATTTCTGATTGTAGGCTTATGATGTGCAGCGAGTGAGCCGGCGCAAGAATGGATGGGAATGCTGAGCCAATCCAATTCTCATGGGGCAAGCGTCGGGCAACTGGTGGTGTTAAGAGGGATACAGTGTTCTATGGCTCCTTCACATTGGACAATGTCAATTATTCGTTGTTTGACTGTGTCTATCTATTTAAGCATGGTGATACTGAACCGTACATTGGGAAAATAGTGAAGATTTGGGAGCAAAATGATGTTAAAAAAGTTAAAATTCTTTGGTTCTTCCACCCTGATGAGATTCAGAATTATTTAAGTGGCCCTGTGATGGGAAAGGAGATTTTTCTTGCTTGTGGTGAAGGTACTGGGCTTGCAGATATCAACCCACTGGTATGTCTCTCATAACTTCACTCCTTATGTTCTGTCTTATTTACTCTTTCTTTATCATCATCCTTAAACTTGTGCGTCAGGCGTGTTGTATATCTGGGTTCTTCTTAATGCAATGATGTGCAGCTCTTGTGCGTATTTGATTTTGATTAATAAAAAAGTGTGAACAATTTGTAAAGATCAATTGCAATATTACACATTTCAGAAGTATATTTTTGAAAATAAGTAGGTAATAGCCAAGCCTGATTGAGGCACCAAGGTTTGCCACACTTCACATGCTCATTTTTAAAGCCCGAGCAGTGCTAGCTTGATTGGCATATAGCAATCATATAATCATTCTAGATGGAGGTGAACAGTTAAAGCTAACATTTGCCGAGCTATTTATGAGATATGTGAATGTTAAATCTGTCATCTTTCCATTTTTGGATTTCTGTTACTATTAAAAGATTATAATGGTTATATGTTTATTTTTCAATTAGGAAGCTGTTGCAGGAAAATGCACTGTTTTGTGTATTTCAAAGGACGAGAGGAATCGTCAACCTTCCCCGCAGGAACTGGAAATTGCTGATTATATCTTCTATAGGTTCTTTGATGTTAAAAGTTTAACACTTTCTGATCAGTTACCTGATAGAATTGCTACATTGGCAGGTCAGCAGAGGTTCTATATTTGATTTGTGCCCTCCAATTTTATCTGGTAATGTTTTCAATCGAATTGTATATCTAACTAATGTCCTTGCAGTTGATGTTCTGCTGAATCCAAAAGATGAGCTAGTCATATCCAGTCCTGGTACAAATGTTCCGCTGAATCCAAATGTGGATGAGGGTCTGGTTGCCACAGTCCCTGCACCCCCTTCAGCAGTTAAAACAGAGGATGGAGGTCAGGCTGCTGCACTTCCCCTTCCGCAGCCAGCATTTAAGGAGGTGGATGAAAATCCGCCTGCCACAGTTCCCCTTTCCCACTCAGAGGCCAAGGAGGAACAGAAACCAGCCATTGACATTCCCCTTTCCCAGCCTGTGGTCAAGAAAGTGGATATGAAATCAGTTGCTGACACTCCCCTTTCCCGTTCAGCAGTCAAGGAAGATGAGAAACCAGTTGCTTCAGTTGCCCCTCCACGGCCTGCAGTTACGGAGAACAATCCCAAACGCAAACAGTTACAGGA
Source organism: Microstegium vimineum (assembly GCA_022036555.1). Taxonomy (NCBI): domain Eukaryota; kingdom Viridiplantae; phylum Streptophyta; class Magnoliopsida; order Poales; family Poaceae; genus Microstegium; species Microstegium vimineum. The sequence goes on along the minus strand of CM039133.1, from coordinate 52,143,469 downwards.
TGCTCACGCTGGGGAGAGGCTGCCAAAAAAGTTGAAATTATCCCAAGTAACTACAGAGCAGGACATAGCCCCAGCGACTGCTGAACAAAGACCTTTGGAGCTACCGCCAAAGAATATTGTAAATTCTCTGGACTTACTTTTCTTATATCCAACATGCTAGTATGCTACTCCTGTTTTTACGTTTCATTACAGGAATGCAAGTGTGCTCCCTTTTTTATTTAATGTTACAGCCTTTGGAGAAGAATCATAACTGCATCTTTCTAAATTGCCCCATACCAAGTTTTGTACTTGCTTACACTTTTCCATACCCATGTTTCTTTATTTATTGGTCTCCCATGATTCTTTATTTATTGGTCTGAGAGGTGGAATGACCGAATGAGACATAAAATTACAGTTATGAGCACAGCACAAGTTCAGTAGGGCATATGGTCCTTGTGCTGCTTTCTGTTGATTCATTATTTGCCAATGGTCGTACTTTATGAACTTTGAACTGCCAACCCGAGTGAAGTTTTATCCCATACCTACTGCACACAAACAATATTCTTCCTGTTCATGGATCATTTATCTAAACCATTCTTTCTGCCTTTGCTTTATTATATTTTTGAATTACTATTTACATAGTCTTTACTGATTTTCCATGTTTCATTTTCGCTAACACATTGTGTATTCTATTTAACAGGACAAAAGCAAATGGTTTAAAATTGTGAGTGACCTTTCCTACCTATGGTCTCTTGTACATTTGTTATGATTGTACTGAAGCATGCCATACCCATGCTTGATTATTCATTAATCATTATTACTCAAAATTACCACAAACTAATTAATATTTTCTTTGGCCTTGGATGTATTATGATGATTTTTTTATGGAATTTCAGGAATGGGATGACAGACTAAAGATGGCTAATGATAAGGAGACTCTTGTCTATATTCAAAATCTTGATATTCGGTTTGGACCTGCTGACATAGAGGTAGCAAGTAGCATCCTGTCTTTTTGGTTGTCATAAAGCCCAAGCCACTTCTCCTTTGTATCCCTGGCCTAGTATTTTTCAACTATATGTGAACATCTTCTGCTGTCTGTTCGGTTGCAATTCTACTTCTGCCCACGTAACTTATGATTGTCTCATACAGTTTCTCTTTCAACAGTACATTCATTCCTTTTAATCTCAATGTTCTTACTCCTCTGTTTGTCCTGTCTTTTTGGTTGTCATAAAGCCCAAGCCACTTCTCCTTTGTATCCCTGGCCTAGTATTTTTCAACTATATGTGAACATCTTCTGCTGTCTGTTCGGTTGCAATTCTACTTCTGCCCACGTAACTTATGATTGTCTCATACAGTTTCTCTTTCAACAGTACATTCATTCCTTTTAATCTCAATGTTCTTACTCCTCTGTTTGTTTTGGGCTTTGTTATTACAATCTGGTTGGTTTCATTTACTCCTACTTTAAGTACCCCTTCAACATTTTTCATGATAACCATGCTTGCAGGAGCTGGTTCATAAAGCATTACAGCTAAGTTGCACTGCGAAGCCCATTAACCACCCCACATTTGATGATCCAAACAATGGTGAGTTGTTCACTAATTAAAGGAAAAAATGCTATATATCTGTTGAATGAGAGACGGTGAGGGTGGGGCCATTCAGGGGGGGGGGGGGATAGGGGGGGTTAAGGTGACTAGTCCAGCGGCGATGGTGGAAGACCACTGATTGGGTGGGGCTGTATGCTGTGGTGATATACCATCAAAGTGGTTAGCAAGGGAGTGGGCGGCAAGCGTGGATCTGGTCTGGTGAGGGTGGGGCAGGGCCATCTCACTGGAGATAGATAGGAGGCCAATGCAGGCAGGAGATGTGTGATAATACTAAAGGAGGGAGGGAAAATGACCAGTTGTGGAGGTGTTCACTGGCAAGCCATGCTGGTTACCAAGGATGGTGATGACAAGGTTGGGGTGGCAATGCTGTGTAAAAATGACCTGGTATTATCTAGTTGATGTAGTGAAGGGGGAAGGGACTGGACATCTGGATCTCCATCCTAGCATCCAATGTCTTCTTGCAATTTTACAAGTGGTTTTCTTATCTGTAGGCAAAGCATATGCCATATTCAAAACTAAAGATGCTGCTGATGCTGCCATTTCAAAAATCAATTCTGGTTTGATTGTTGGTGGAAGGTATGCGTTTGTAGTTGATGTAATCTACCTTGTATCTTATTCTGTAATGATTTTTTTTCTTTAAGCGGTGTTCTGTTTTGTCAATTGTTGAACTCTCCTGGCAAATAAACTGTTGGAATTTATAAATTAGAACAAAGTGTCTGTCTTAGGTGATGCTCTGATACATTGATTCTTCAATCAGTTTTCTAACACAAGCAGCATTTTCCTTGAGACCGCTTTCTTATTGTTTGCATTAGAATGCCTTTCATATGTGCTTGTTGGAAGGAATTCTCAGAGTAGCCTTTGTTCGTCTGTAGGCAAATGTGCCAGTAGTCAGCTATATATAACTAACTTTGGATAACTTCCAATATATCAAGACTTTGCAAGGGGGCAAGAAACCAAGAGAATCCAATTAAACTACGCAGCTTGGCTGCAATAGAAGAGCTGAATATAATGTGGTTCGAGTCCTCATAAAAAAAACTGAATTACATTCTGCAGCTTGGCTATAATATAAGGATAAGTGATTGCTGGAACTGCATGACACAATTTTGAGTGTGTAAACTAAAGGGAAATTTTCACCATTATAAATCTTATTTTTGGCCGAGTAGTAGTTTGTTGATAAAGTTTGTCTGGCATGATTTTCTTGGTTGGCTACTGAAAATTCTTGCCTATTGTTTAACTTGCAGACCTCTTTACTGCAGCAAAGGGTTACTTGAGGTTCCGAAACCTTCAAAGAATCTTATTGGGCACCTCTCTGCACATGTCAAAATTGGTCAAAAGCAGCGTGAAGAGCAGGTGGGCGCTTAATGTTTGGGTTTTTTGGATTCCTACCATTACAATTAATGTTTATAAGCTCTGCTATGTTTTGCATGTCTTTGGCTTGATATTTACGCAAGTACTATCCTTTTTGCAGAAGAAGTCTGTAGCAACCTCGCATTGTTCCCAGCCCAACACGGTCGAGTATGACTTGGCCTTGGACTGGATGCTTCTTCGGGAAAAGCAAGACCAAAGCTTCAGAATACTTCACAAGGTAGCCTAACACAGTTCTGTTGAAGATATTGTATCCATGCCATTGTCTTGTGCCTCGCATTCAGACATTGATTTGCGTGTTGAATCGGTTTGTAGAAGCACAGAGAAGACCGGAAAGGGTTTGCGAGTCTGGGAAGCAAAAGATCAAAGGCAGAGGAATAGCAGGCTGGTTCTTGGACCATATCAGATGGACGTCTTAATTACCACGTTTCAGAGCATGGCGCGGTATGACCGCAAGTTTCTTCTCTGCGGAAGAGGATTTGTGCACAGAGGTTTTCTTTTTGCAACAACCATTGAATTCATTGGGTTAGTTCGTGTTACCAGTGACTGCTGATCTTAATTAGTGTTTGGAAAGGAAAAGGAATGAAAGTGTAGGACAGCTTTTAGATGTCAGAGCAGACCAGGCATCATCAATAGCCGATGAGCATGTTCATGTTCGGTGGCCATAAGTTGTTTTATATGGTTGGTTAGCAAATTCACAGATTGTAAATTTTTTTAGTCTTTCTTCTTTTATGAACCTTCTGCTCTGCCATCGGATATATTTGTCGATGAAAGGATAATAAGGCGTTTATGATGGTGGAAATTGAGAGTGGACATGCCAGCATTTTTTAGGCACGAAATAATAATATGATGGAAGCCGATGATGTTCGGTTCAGGGTTCGTTCTGAGTTGCTTTTTTTATTATTATTTTATATATAGCTCTGCTGGTGCTTTACAATATGTTGGAACCTCTTATGTCGTGTGGAACCTCTTGCGTTCGAACATTTAAGAACCGTTCTTCTATACTATTGCTCTGCGCCTTTTGCACAGAAATTATGCTTCCATTTGAGCACAGCGTTCTTCTGCCTAGGATTTGTGTTTCATTTTAGCCCTACTCAACATAGTGTACACAACTGACGAAACAATTATCAGCTATGTGCCTCTGTCGATCTCATATTTCAAATCACCTGTCCCATTATCGGATGCTGCTTAGTGTGCAATCTGATGCAAACTTTCGCGGTTACGGATTCAGTTCTACATACACATGGAGCGATGTCATTCAATGGACATCCATCATGGATCAAAAAATGACACCAGGCACAATTTTCTGTTGCGTTAGGACGTTAAATTTCTTTACCACTGATCAGTGACCACAAACGTAACTGAACACCAGTCATGCCCGTTTGCCATCTCTTTTTATTGCCACTGAAAGGAAAGATAGCAAATTATTACTAAAAACAAGACCATGTCATGGTAGTACAGCCTAACACAAACCACGCCAATACAGATTGTTCAAAGATTGCATGCTACACATAAGATCGTTACGGTTATGCACATCTAATTCAAGTGGATATAAGCTAGATCAAGTCTCGTCTCCTCTCATCAAGTCTGCATCCTCCTCACATCTCAATATGGTGAGAATGGCTCTGGACATCTCCTTGGTTGTCCAGGGGCATGTACTGAGCCATGATGGCCCGGATCTCCGAGTCCATGTATCTCTGCAGGCAAGAACGGCATTAGATGACACCTCAAAGTTTTCACAAGGTAATGAACAAAGAAATATCAGCAGATACAAGCTGCTTATTTCTTACCCGGATCCTGTACTTGTACACTGCATATCCTGCAATTCCTGCTGCAACAAGGCCAAAGAAGATGACCCACAAGAAGCCCCAGCCTGCTTCTGATCCTCCATTTTTGCCTGAGTACAACAATCACCCAATTAGCATCACTTGAGTGCCAAGTTCATCCATGACTATATTCAGCATAGTTGCTACTTTTGAGCTTTGAACTATCAAGGTTGTCAGAGCAAAAATCCAAAACTACTCATGCGCCTCAAATAGGTGAGGTAGTTAGCAACTTCTGCTAACTTATGACCACTAAGGTTAACTAATTCAACATGAAAACTGTGACTCAATAATAAGCTGATAGTGTACATGTATGAGGGCTACATACTTATGCATGTATCATGCTCCCTCATGTAAAGCAAGTCTCCACTGCAGCCACACTCATAGCTTCCCCATGTGTTTTTGCATTTGCATTCTTTGCATTGACATGCAGTCTTTTCCTTACATTCATCAACATCTGTCACAACATGTTTCACATCAGCATCACAATGAAAGTGCAAGAAGTCCAAAGATATATGATATGGCAAACCAGTGAAAGGCAATTCTGAAGTGCATTACAGTAGAAGCTGTGGAGGACAGGCAAGCACTTCGGAAAAAAATAATGGGCCTCAGAAACGTCTCTTACCTTCACATTTGTGCTTACCATCACCCTTGAATCCATCTGGGCATTTGCAGCCATCATCCTGCATATCACAGACACCAGAACCAAATTATCAGATTTTATAAGCACTTTTTACTTAAAAAAAATGGACAGGATCCTACTGATAATATGGCAGAGCAAAACCTCAACTGACACTTACATTACAGGCAGAGTATGTCCGACCATTCTTGGAATCTTTCCAGCATCCTCCATTGTTAATTTCACATCGCCCAGATCCGGAAGCTAAAAGAAATCACATGTTATAATTCGGAAGACATAATAAAAGAAACTGCCAAAACATGAATCTCCTGATGCCTTGTAGTATACCTTCACAGTGAGTATAGCCATCACCAACAAATTTTACTCCTTTCACAACTGGACACTCGCAAACTCTTCCACGGAAGGTATCCTGTATATAAACAGGACAAGTATTATATGCATGAGCTAAACAGAATAAACATTTGATAACCCAAATTTTCAATTTCAAGGGAAAAAACTAACACCGGAGGAAGTACCTTGCATGCAGTGATGTTAGCAGCCTTATCTTGCCAACAGCCACCATGGTTCTCTAGGCACTCATTTGTTTGTATATCTAAGGTTGAAATAGAATGAACATTAAAAGCATGCTACATGCAAATTGCACTTGAAAGTATAAGCTAGATCATGTAACAGCTGAATATGAAAAAATTAGGGAAACCAATGCACCAACCTTGACTCAAGCAAACAGTTGGCTCAGTGGTCTCCCTAAAACCAGCACAAAGTGCTTTAAGAACTGCTCCTTTGTCAAGCTTCCCTGAGAAACATAGATTCGGATAAGTTCATCTGGTGATCTCAGCAAACTCCTTATCGTAATTTATGGGGTAGATAGAATAGCACATACCTCTGTATTGTCTATTGTTGATTACCAGAGTTGGTAAGATGGTAACATCACCACGAGAGCCCTTGCCAATCTATAAGAAGTGGGTGATAATTATGTGTTCAGATCAACAATAGGATGAACAGAAAAGATCATACAATAACATTGAAGTACTAACCTGTGCATCCTGTTCAGCTTTCAGAACAGGGTTTTCTTCATCAGCATCTGGATCACCAATACATTTATCTATTGCTTTATGATCAAGACCTGTAAATTATAAACCGGTTCAGCGGTTTAGTATAAATACTGCAGATCTGCATCTCACCATAAAACATAGAAAAACAGACGCAGATACAACATACCAAGCGACTTGATAACCCCTTCAGCACACTCCTTTGTGTACTTCTTTTCCTTCATTGGGCACCGAATCGCAAAATCAGTAACATAGTCCCACCACAACCAAGGCTTCTTGTGCTCCTTAGCAACCTTAAAGACACAAACTTGGCGCAAGTTCTGGACCACCACATCTTTGCCATCATATCCTTTGCTAAAATCCTGTTCCGGGTCAGGCGCACAGTATCTCCCATGGTTAATACACTGGGACTTGCACTGCTTGCTCAGAATGAAGGCCTCCGGGCAATACCAGGTGATGTAGTGAGGAGTGAACTCCGTATAGCCTTTCTTCTCAAGCACCTGCGCTGCTCCTTTAAAGCTCTTGACAAAATCAATCTGGTTATCGCACTTTGGGCCACATTCATCATTGCTGTTGGTCCAAAACTCATACTCAACACGCTCATCAGGATGGGGCAGGGCCTCTCTCCAGTCCAGATTCACATTAACCATGTCACCGTTGTCAATTGCTTTCTTAAGCCTATCCCCAAAGCTCTTGGTTATTAACGCCGAAGGAATAGTAATGTTCTCTAGATAATCCGTGTTGCCACTCTCCTCAGGGTTGTCCATTGTAATTAGAGGCTCGTCTTTGTCATCAGCGACAAGGATCGCCGCTGCTCCTGCTTTCTGTGCATTCCATGCCTTCTTTGCAAAGTAGCAATCTGTAAGCAACAACAAACATTGTATTGTATTATTATATATATGCAAATCCACTGTCTATTTTAATTAACCATAGTAAGATGCAACATCCGAGAACAGACAGGAATGAGTGTTAAATAGCTAGCATGTTGGCTAAAAGCAAAAACCAGTGGAACACAATAGGACATTCTATAAAACCAAGACAGTGACAGTTAGCTAAGCTCTCAGGTTAAATTCCCTTTCTGCACACATCAAGGTCTTTGTACCAAAATCAGGTCAAAGCAACGCATGTTCAAAGTAAAGATCTAATCTTCAACGCATGCATCTACCTGAAGACCACACGATTAATAATAAACAGAAAATTAGACAGCTGTGGTCAAACTTTCCTTCAGCTACACTCTATCCAATCCAACCCAACGGAGCATACAAAGTCTTCCTCGCTACTACTACTAGAAATTAGTAAACGCAAGTCCACGCATGGGTGACCTAACTAACAGAGACCAACCGCCAGTCCGGCGGCCGGAAGGAGGATGGTGCTGAGATTCTGCTGGCTCGCTCACCTCCCCTGTCGACGAGCAAGAAGGTGGGGAACGCCCCAGGCTTGGCCTTGTAAGAGATGTCGAAGTCATCGAAGCTCTTGCAGGCCTTCCTGTTGGCCTTAGGGTAAGCGACGAAGCCGACCATGGTGCCACCGTACTGGGGCACACCGAAGTTGCCAATGGCGCACTCGTAAGTGCCCTTGAGGTCGTCGGGCGCCGTCACCTTGAGGCTGTTCTTCTCCACCACGAACCTCCCGTCGCAGCATCCCACCAGCAGCAGCGCCGCGCACACCAGCAGCCACAGCCGCAGCCGCTGCGCCGCGCCGGCGGATCGGGACCCCATGCTCCCGTCCGTCCGCGAGCCCCGGCTACTGGGGATTGGATTAAAACTACTGGTGGTGCGTGTCTGCGGCTCGATCCGCGCTGGATTGATCAATCTTGCAGTTGCAGCCGTGCAGATTCCGGAAACGGCGGAGGGGAGCGGAAAGATTGGATTTTTTTTTACGGCCGAGGCCGGGGTAGGGCGAGAGAGTTCTACACTGCTCGGGGGATTGAGGAGTTGGAGTGGGAGGGGTTTGGTTTGGTTTGGTTTGGTTTGGGGAGAAGTGGGGAGAGAGAGGTGGCGAAGGACGCGGTGTAGAAAGCCTCGTGGTGAACCAAAACCAAAAGCAGAAGAAACACGTGATAAAGCCAGGCCCAGCAAGGTAGCATGTGGTTTCTTTTCCTTCGCAGTGAAGCAGCTTGAGAAGAAGGGAAAATAAATCTAAAAATAAAAAGAGGAAGGGAAAATAATGAATTAACCAACATGGTATGTGTGTGTGGAAAAGTCTAGTTTAGAGTGTGTTTGGCCAGGCCTCTAGAGGCTCCAGCTCCTTCTAGAATAGCTAGTGTAGCATAAAGTTGTTTTTCTCTCTCCTTACGAAATAAACTTAGAACTAGAAGAAACCACACTTCTGCCAAAGAGAACCTTAGTATATTATAAACTATAATATTGAAGGAAACTACCAAGTTTTAATACACCATGGATTATAATAGACTCTAGATTCTTAAATAGCTACTGATGTAGTTAGAATGTTGTTTGAATTCTAGATTGTAAAAGCCAAGATAAATTGTTTTCTTTAGTAATGTTATGAAATGTTCTTATATTTTGACTTTTTATGCTATTATTATTGTAAAGGTGAAGAGAAGGTCTAAAGAAGTTGGCTTACCACCTTACCATATTCTATGAAGTGAACTTCTTTTGACTTTAGTTAGAGCATCTCCAAGGGTTCCCAGTGAAATCTCCTAATGTAGATTTTTTTTGACAAAAATAGGAAAATTCATATCAAGAGTTTCCAATCCACCTCCTTATCTTTTGGCACTTGAAAAAATCACCGAACAACGTGGATATATCTGCGCTTCTACCACGCGTGTATCGTCGATCAATCTAAAGGTGAAAGGGAGAAAGATAAAAAGCAGAAAAGAATTCCTGATGCAAATGCATAAAAGAAAGAATATATAAAAGTGATTATGATAATTTCGAAATAGTATAAGATTCTTGATATAAAATTTTCTTCTATATTTTAGTAGCGAACTATTGAAAACTATTGGAGATATTCTTATTTATTTCTCCTAGTCCTTTTTGGTGAGTTGGAAAACTTTATAGTTTTTGGAAAAAGTTCTTAGTAACTCTTGGGATGCTCTAAGCTGATTAAAAAGTATACATATATTTTGTGCCTTACGGTGGATTCTTAAACTATCTACAACGTTTCCCTAAAATCCAAGCAAGCTTTGTAATGTTTGAGCAAGCATATATTTTCACGATTATTCTTTAGTGCTTTTGTAAGACTAAAAGTAGGACTGTCGAATTATAATAAAACTTTGTTGGTCATCTTGTTAGCACCTTTTTTATTGCACATGTGCCTATGCCAGTGTGTCTCTTATTTTCTCTTTTCTTACATTTGTGTGCTATTAACTTGAAAGAAACTACTCACGTCCAAATTATAAGTCGCTTTGACTTTTTTGGTTCATCCATATTGCTATGTATCTAGACATATTATCATATCTAGGTACATAGCAAAATGTATGTACCAAAAAAATCAAAGCGACTTATAATTTGAAATTGAGAGAGTAGTAAACATGCTCATGCGTCATAAAGGGACATACAATTCATTGTGTGGTGTACATGATATTGATAATGAGCTGGAATTTTTGTATTGGATTTAATTTGGGCTTAGCCTAACTTAAAATAAGATAAATTACAAGGTTCATAATAAATAATCATGTTTAAAAAATTGTTAAGAGATTTAAAAATCATGTTTAGAAAATAAGTCCCTCAAACTCACCCTCGCTAATTTTCGTTGCATTTCCTCTTGCTTGTCAAACGCATTATTATGGAAAAAAAAAGGTCAAAAACCGATTAAACACCAAGGTCTAGCGGGCACATTTTTGGGCCTTTTCTACTGGTCCAATGACTTGACAGTTTTGTTCCAAGTTCACTATCAGGCCAGGTTAGTAGGCCCAAATTTGAAATCATGCAAGGCATGCATGTTGTGTTGATCGTACCCATATAGTATTTCCTATACTTCCTAATAATAACTGGCGCAATTTCGTATAATCGATGGGACACTGGGCTAGTCTTTCGTGCTGTTGGACAGAAGGCAAGCTGGCCGGCCCCATCTGCCGATCAGCTCTTCCTCGCTCTAGCTGTCCCTGTGTGTCAGTGTCACACCACGATGGTTCTTCATGCTCTATGTTCTTCTCCCCCTTGCATTTAGCTCTTTCCTCGTGTCTTTGTTTCTTTATTAAACATATTATAGATGTATGTAAATGATCACATATGTACATAGCATAGCATTTAAAAAGAAAACACGACTTTGGGCAAATCCTGATTGCGCTAACGATAGAGATTTTATTGTGCATCACCTAGGGTGAGTGTGCACCTCTACTTGGTGTCCTACCACTAAGCCACAAAGCTCATCTACAGCATATCATTCACGTTAACGATCGTCACACGCACACATGCTCTACCTAATTATCTCTATGAATATTTTAATAAGATTGACAAAGTACCAGACCCGGTAACAAGATCAGTCTTATCAATTGGCAATGTTGTTATAATCGCCTCGCTTACTATTTGAAATATTAATTGAACCGATAAATAAATCTTAAGATTGGTGAAGTCATTGTCATCTTTTCACTATTGATAGACATGCATGTCAGCTAGATCTTGTAAAGCTTTTGCCGTGCTTAATCGAGAGATTAGACAGAGCAGAGTTCCTGCCTCTTATATTTAATTAAAGAGAAAATTTAAGAAAGAAAAAGGTGGATGCAGTCTGTGGGCCCTTGGATCGTCGATCGTGGAGCAGCGTGCTTTCACATGACAAAAGCGAAGACTCGAGTGCAGGGCTCGAGTCTGCTGCGTAGGCGTGTAGCAACTGCGGGCTGGTAAAGAGAGAAAAAAAAAAGACCTGCAGGTCCTGTATAGTATACTGCGTTCCTTTTTATACGTGTCGCTAAAAAAAATGTATTCTTCTTATAAATACACTTTCCTAGCGATACTTAAAAAGAACGGAGGAAGTATATATAAACTAATAATCTTATAAAATTGAAACACAAGTGTGTAGTCTGGATGACTACCGGTATAAGCAGCCGTCGTATAGATTCATTCTACACACTACTTGATTTATACTACTTACTACTAGTAGTACATTGCACATTTGTTTATTTGTATATGTATATATGCACAAGAATTATGAGGACTACAATATATACTTCAAATGGGGCTTTATTTAATATATACTCTCTCCATCCCATCCCATCCATCCAAAAAAAATATCTAGCTATGTATTTCGTCCATCCCAAAAATATGTCACTCTAGTTTTTTACGGTCAAAACATCTAAAGTTTAACCATTATTTACGACAATTAGTAACATTTATGATATCAAATAAATACCAGTACATCTTCATTAATTATATATATATTTTCATAGTACCTATTGATGTCATAAATATTTATACTTCTCTTTATAGTTTTGGTCAAACTTGAGGAGACGCTTTTACTCTAAAAAAATCGAAATGTGACTTATAATTTGAGATAGAGGGAGTACATTATTAAGTTAATTTATCTTCAGTTTGACCAAATTATTATAAAAAATAATATTTATAATATCAAGTAAGTATTATTATTAGATTTATATACACACACCCTAATAGTATATTATATATATACAATGTCAGACGTACTACAGAGGCCGGCCGTCGTCTGAAATTGAAAGTCGAGAGAAATTTACTCGCGGTCCTCTAACTTGGCAGCAGGTGTCACCTAGGTCCCCATTCTTTAAAAGTGCAACTTCCGGGTCCCAAAACTCGTCCCGGGCGCTACGAGCGGTCCAAACGGGTCACGACCCGGTCTGCTTGCATTCGTGACATTCCAGCGTGGCGCATGGCGTGCATTGCCGGCCAAAAAAAATTCAGACGCACGCGGCCTCCATTCCACTGCTCGCTCTCCTTCAGTCACGGGATGCAGAGGCGACACTATTCCCCAATCGCGCTCGTCGCCGGGAGCAGCGGCACCGGACGCATCCGGCCGTGTCCGCGGTCCAGAGCAGCGGCTTCTCCCGCGTGAACCACATCGACGGCAAGAGCATCCGCCCGTTGCTCCGCTTGGCCGGGCTGGGGGCGTCCTCGCGGCCTCTGGAGGCATGTGCGGCCACGCCGGCGGCGGCTGAGGAGGATAGGGAGGCTCGCTGCCGCCAGGAAGGCCCTCGCGTCCTCCGGGCTCGTCGTCGGCTCCAGAGCGACGTAGGTGGCCGGATCCAGATGTGCAAGGATTGTGCCGACGTGGTCGTGAGCTTGAACATCAGTGGCACGACCTGGTGATGAAGGCCATATCCCTCCTTCAGAGAAATGTTGAGAGACACTTGAAATGTAATGAGATGGTTGCCAGCTATGTAGAATTGTCTTATGTGAAATGAAATGGCTAATTGGTGCTGCTTGCATCTACACGACTACACCTATATTTTTCTGTGATGGTTGCCAGCACTCAGATCAATCTGAACATATGCTGAAATGCATTTATGGGGCCTGTATTGTGTTTCAGAGCTATTTAAGGATATAATTGCTTGAAGTATGAATTACTTGCTCATTTTGCCTCTGTTTCTATAACCTTGTAAATTTTAGTTAGCCCAAGAGAAATTCTTAATATTTTCTAGCTTTCTCTTGTACATATATAGACAGCCATGAGCTACAACCATAAAACACATATTAGTTAGTGGTCTGAAACATGTTAGCTGCAACCATGACCTACAACCAATACAGAGTTGCAACTGTGGCACTGGTACATATATTTTGGTGCCATTCTACAATGTTCTGATGCTACCTTACAAGCATCGTTCTCAGACATAGATGCTACATTCACACAGACTAACTATTTCTCAAAGGTTGTGGCATTCACAAAAGAGCAAAAGTTGTCATGATTAACTAATACCCAAAAGTTGTCTTCAGTAACTAATTTTAGTTTGAAGTTGTCTTCACTGACTATTTCCCAAAAATCCTTCACTAACTATTTCCCAAAAGCTGTACAGATCTTCACTAGATTTTTTTAGTTCTTGGTTTTCTTTGGAGCCTTTTTTTGTTCTGGTGCAGTCCTCTTCCTCTTTGCTGTAGTCTTGCCTTCCTTGGTGACTGTTGTTAGAGGTACTGGCCTTCCTAATGGCCTGTTGGCGTTGATGAACACTGAATCTGGCAGTGGCTCTATAGCCTGATATGGAATGGATGAATGCGATTCCTGCCAAATAAATATGGTGACCTACATTAGTGGATTCAACAAACAAGAGAATTGATAACAGCAAACATGTGAAGTAGATAACCTTTTGCATCATTTGCAGTAACATGGTCGAACTCATATTAGACATAAGTTGGGAGTATATTGGTGCATCACCACTTTGTGTCAGGTGGTCATATGTTAATGCAATATTAGTAGGTTCTTCATGGCCTTTTGTGAACATCTGAGAATTTTGTGGACCTTCATGGCCTACAAACTGAGATTCTAGGGAATCCTATTGGTTTACAAATGGCAATATGTCATCAAAATAATTTAAATGGCAAAAATTAGCTGTAGTACATGATCAACAGTAGTAGCAGTTTACCTGAAATGTTGTACTATATTCAGTCACATAATCCTCTGGATTGATCCCAGCCTTCTTAAGAAAACAACCTCTGACATTGTGATTTTCTCCTTTACAGTAACTGCACTTGATGACCACTCCATGTTTAGAAATTGATGGTCCGTGTTTTCCTTGAATTTCCTGTGGCTCCTTCCTCCTACACCTGGGTGGTCTTCCTACTCTTTTCTCATACTTAGGTGGCAAAACTGTAGGACCATTTACATTTTCCCACAGTGTAATGTCTCTGCATGGAATGATTTTACTTTCATATGCTCTGCTAAATGCTTCAAGAGAATAGCACTCATGGACAACACTTTCAACTGGAATTCTTTCATGCCTTAAGCATGATATAGCGTGTTGACAGGGAATTCCTGTGAGATTCCACTTTCTGCATTCACAGGTCTTTGCTCTAATGTCCACAATGTACTGAAACTCCATTTCAAGTACTTGGAATAAACCATTTCCAGATGGCATAGCATAGCATATGTTGGCAAGTTCTGTATTCTTTGCTACTTTCTTCCTAATCTTAGGACAGATAGGACCGACAAACTTCTCAGACAATTCCTTTTGCTTGTTATAGTGCATAGTCATTAGTTGTTGTTTAATCTTTTCTAACATGGAAAGAATTGACAATTCCCTAGCTTCCAGTATGTAACTATTAAATACCTCACAACTATTGTTTAGAAGCAGGTCAGTTTTAGGAAATTCAGCAAAGTAAGCCCTTACCCATGTGTTAGAGGGCATCTTCTCCAACCAATTAAATGCAGCTTGGTTCAGTAACTTTAGCTTGTCCATGTGATATTGCCACTTTTGCTCTGTACTAGCTCTTGCACAGGTCCACAACTGTTTTTTCAGTATTTCACCTTTGAAACCTGCATCTCTGAAGTTTGCATACAAATGCCTCACACAGAATCGATGCTCTGACTCAGGAAATATTTCTTGAACTGCTGGAATTAGTCCCTGCAACAAGAGATGTGAATTAACAACCAAATAAACTTGGAAAAAATTGTTGTTGTGCTTAAGTTTAACCTTTTGTTTATCAGTCATAATGGTCCATGGGTAAGTATTCTGAATGCCCAAGTCTTGTTTCAGAGTTTGTAGGAACCACTTCCAACTGGCCTTGGACTCTACCTCCACAACTGCTAGTGCAATAGGAAATATGCAGTCATTGGGATCTATACCAACAGCTGTCAATATCTATCCACCAAACTTTGTTTTTATATGGCAACCATCTAAGCATATCAAAGGTCTACATCCAGCTAGAAAGCCCCTTTTGCAAGCATCTAAAGACATGTACAAGGTAAAGAACTGAGTATTCTCAACATTCAAAAAGAAACAGCTTCCTGGATTGCTCCTTCTTAATTCTTGGCCATAGTTCCAAAGTTGATTGTACTGTTGACTCTCATCACCATATATCTTCTTTCTTGCTATCCTTCTTGCTCTAGCTAACTTGGACCTTGAAGGAGTCAGGTTCCAATCCTTTTGAACTGTCTTTGCAAAACTAGCCAAGGTCATCTTATCATTAGCCCTAAAAGTGTCAGTGTACTTCTCAGCTAACCAATTAGAAGTACATCGTTGCAGCACCCATTGCTTCTGACAGTTGTGACTACCTACATATGTCTTCACCATAAAGGTCTTCACTCTACTATCATAAGAAACATATAAGGTCCAGGGGCAACCTTCAGCGCAATGTGCCTTGATTCTCCTCTTATCATTCCTTGGCATCTTAATTTCCACCATATTCTTCATGTTGTACTCATTGATTGCAACTCTAACCATTTTCACTGAATCAAATACCATGCCCACTTTAAACGTTGGATTATTCAAGTCTTCATTTCTAAAACTACTAAATCTCATATTAATTTGGCCCTCTCTTTCATCAGCTGGTAGTTGAAGCTCTTCACCTTCACTGGATATATCACTTAGATCATCAGTTGGTGTTTTCGATTTGTCCCCCTTTAGCCTGCTTCCTTTGGCCTTCTTTGCCTTTGCAATCTGCATAGCTTTATTCACATCATCATCTGTGAATTCCTCATATAAGTCATCATCTCCTTCATCCAACTCATTCTCACTGTCCATAAAATAGTTTGAATCATCACTATCATCTTCGTTTCCACTGATATTATCTGCACCTAGGGTTGTCTCCTTCCTCAAATTACTATAAAATGTAGGCAATTTCTCTAGCCTCTTTTCCAAGTGCTGCACCTTTACAGGGCTGATCACTTTGGGTAGCTCTGTCACTGGGTTAAGCACTACATCGTCCCACGAAAATCCACCAATAATGTCGTCGTGGTCAAAATATAGAACCAATGTCTTCACCCTATCAACCACTGAACGCATAGCATTTGTATCTGCATCAGTAACCATAACCCTCAAGCCATCTTGCATCTCCATTCCTGGCAGCAACCAATACACCTTCAAGGCAGTGCTCTTCTCATAGCCAAGTTCTTGAGCAATGTCATCGAACCACAAAGTGGACCAAGTATCAACATCACAATAATCAAACCAACCAATTCTCTCATTCACATAGGACCTCAAATTTCCCGAACCAATGAACAATCCACCATGATGAACTTCAACAGTGAACTCATTGTTGCTACCTACAGTCAAACAAGTGTGCAAATACACTATATCAGTACTATGTCATGGTCATTATTTCACTACATAAATTACATTTACATGACACTAGTGTATTTCATGGTACCCATCTTAACCCTACCCCATGAAGAAAACCCCAACTTTCATTGAATCGCACCCTAAATGTCAAACCCTAGACCCCAAAATCGAAACTTTACAAATCAAACAACCACGAGTAATTTGAAACCATCAGTTTGGGCACTGAAAATTGAAGATTTTTATCATCCCAGAACTTACCATAACAAGGCGGAGGCTCCCCCTTTGCTCGCAGCTTCAGACCCATTGTTGTTGCCTCTGCGTCGGCCACCTGCTTTCCTGCCGCCGCCTACTACACCCACGCAATCCCTTTTATTTCGATCCCCTTCACCGAGAAGCCGGCGTCCAGCTACGCCTCGGCGAACTGCCGTGGCCACTGAGAAGAACCCTCCCTTTCGAGACTGAAGGAGAACGAGCAGGGGAAAGGAGGCCGCGTCCCGCGTGCGTCTGATTTTTTTTTGGCCGGGAATGCACGCCATGCGCCACGCTGGAATGCCACGAATGCAAGCAGACCGGGTCGTGACCCGTTTGGACCCCTTGTAGCGCCCGGGACGAGTTTTGGGACCCGAAAGTTGTACTTTTAAAGAACGGGGACCTAGGTGATACCTGCTGTCAAGTTAGAGGACCGCGGGTGAATTTCTCTTAAAAGTCCAATCACACCATCCTCTTTTGTACACACGCTTACATATACTCCACTTGTTTTGTGACATGCAGGTTTATTTTCTTAACTTTGACATCAATGGAGTGACACTTTGTTTTGACATCAGCTGCTGTTCGTCACGTACTATTTTCTACACGCGATGCACGTACATGACCAATAATTTTCTCTACTCGCGCAATCGCTTTCCACAAGAACTTCATACGTCAGCAAGTTGACGTGGATATGTAGCTTCCCGGCCATGTGCAAACACAAAATTATTAGCTACTCCCTCCATTCCAAATTGTAAGTCATTCCAAGAATTTTAGAGAGTCAAATCATTTTAAGTTTGACCAAAGATTATAGAAAGAAATATAAAGATTTATGATATCAAATAGGTAATAGTATGAAAATATAACTAATAAAGAATCTAATGATACTTAGTTGGTATCAAATATGTCATTATCATATTATATAATTTGATCAAACTTTATAAACTTTGACTCCCCAAGATTTTTGGAATGACTTACAATTTGGGATGGAGGGAGTATTTCTCATCGCCTAGCTAGTGTCGTGGTGACAAAGAAACATAAAAAATATATCTATATACGCTTCTATATATATTGTAGTGATGCCCGTGCTTTTATATTCTTTTTTTCAGCTATTTTTGTTTTCCATTTCCCTTTCAATTTCTTCATTTTTTTGGATTATTCAATAATAATATTTCATCGAAGGCTTCTCCTTTTTTAATTTCTTCCTCGGATTTTTCTAGGTATATAGCTTTTGCTAAGAACCTAAATATATACTTAGAAAAATCTCTACTAAAACGATTTGTGGAACCTAAATAGCTTTAGCTAAGAATCTCTACTAAAACTTTAGGGACTCTCCCCATGTCATTTCCTTTGCTAAGGACCATGGCATTGCTTACAACTAGGCTGACTTTACCATTTGTGGAGAGGTACAATTAGTTATAACGTGGGATGTACCATGTAAAATTTAGTACCTAGATACCAAATCTTAAGTTGTAATTGTGGTACCTCCATGGCTCTAAATAGCTTACTATTGGTCTACTTCAACATGATATAGCTCCACTACAACATTTTCAGAGGTATAATACCACTATGATATCATCAATAGTTGTGCTACACTCTACAGACTTAACTTCGTTAAACACCGTTCTTTGCTCAATATGACTCTCTGTTATATATATATGTTGTTTACTTAATAAAACGATGCATTGAACCATTGAATAATTCTTAAGTTGTTTGATGTTGAATGTTGTGAATATGAATGTTAATTACAATCATGGTTAAACTGATCAACTTGCTATGAAGTAAAGAACCTAGAGATATGTTATCCTAGAGGCTAGAGGCTTGTATTATTTGAGTATTGGTGTCCTTGTAATTTTGTTACTTCTATGTTTATTTGCATAACTAAATGAGAATTTTTATGATTTCTAAGAACCGATAAATAAGTACTCACCGCTATGGTCAACTATAGCTTTATATTGATTTTGAAGGAGGCCACCACTTAATGGCTTAGCCCGCCACTTGAAACCTTATTAGGCATATCTCTCTCCAAGGACAATAATAAAACGCCCAAATGTACAGTTAGGCACCAGCAAACCAAAACACATAAGGTGTCGGACATTATATATCAAATGATCATTTGTTTTACATCTCATGTACTCCTATCTTACTGGATTTATTTATTCTGAACACTGAACTGCTTTCAGCTTATTTTAACTTGTTTCAGTTTATTCTCTCACAAAACACTATTCAATCAGCCGGTTAAACAGAGCCACAGGAAGATCAAACTATATACTTCTACTCTTATAAATCTTGTTAATTAGGTTTTAGATCCAGCTAGTACTATTAGTCCATGAAAAGGAAACGCTCGAGATCATGGAGAGGGTCATTATCTTCAGTCGCCACCATGTCTCCAGAATACACATCCCAGCTGGTCTCGCCGGGCATTTCACCATCTTCGTCTCTT
This sequence comes from Microstegium vimineum, assembly GCA_022036555.1. NCBI lineage: Eukaryota > Viridiplantae > Streptophyta > Magnoliopsida > Poales > Poaceae > Microstegium > Microstegium vimineum. The sequence continues at coordinate 52,124,182 of CM039133.1, read as the reverse complement.
AAAGCACCACAGAACTTCTGCTCCATACTTGCACATAGCAGCTCTTGGCACTGTGGCATTTGCTCACAAGGAAAGCATGCAGAAGTAGGCTCGAGCTCGACCAGAGGAGGCAACAGCAGCGGTGGTTCTTCTTCTTGCTTCATGTTCATGGCCACCATCGCAGCAGCAGCATGCCCAGTTGGTTCTTGCTTCATGTTGTAGCAGCCTGCTGCTAGCAATGCAGCGAGGTTGTTCCTGCTGCTGCCGGTGTTGTTGGGTGCTGCAGCTGCAACAGCTTTGGCCCTAGTAGTGTTGCAGCAGGTGTGGTTGTTGTTGTAGGTGACGTGGAACATGGGCGGGTCGTTGTTGTTGTTGTTGTTGTTGTTGTTGTTGTTGTTGTTGTTGTTGTTGTTGTTGTTGTTGTTGTTGTTGTTGTTGTTGTTGTTGTCCATCTGCTGAACGTGTTTGGTGGCCAGGCAACCGGCGTCGTCCTTGTAGGTGCACCGGAAGTAGCTCCTAGTGAAGAGCGTCCCGTTGATCCTCTTCTCGCCATACTTCCTCCACTCGTAGCCGTCGTCGTAGGGCACGGCGGTTAAGGTCGTCCATGATGATGATGACGACGAGGTCTTCTTCTTCTTCCCTTCCATCGCTACTGATGATCTACAGCAGTTTCCAGTTTCCATTGGAAGCAACAGTCAGCGATCAAACTAAAAGGTTGAAAACTACACAGAGAAAACATAGTATACGCCATGTTCGCTTGGCTTACCAGTCACTAAAACAACAGTATTTTTATCTCACAATAAAACAACCAAAAACGATATTAGTCGGCTTATCAGCCACCGAAACGATCAGGCGATAACCGATCGAAACCGAAGTCGAAGGATCCAGCAGTGCTACACACCTTCTTCTTTTGGCGCCTCTTGTTGTCGTGCTGCCTGCGGCTATGGCTGCTTGAGAGTCCGAAGACGCCGGGCTGCGCGGCGAAAGTTGATGGGGCTCAGTTTTGACGCTTATTATTGGTGTCACTGGTGAACCGGCAGCAGCAGACTGCTGCTGCTTCATGACGGAGAGGGCGACGTTGAGGGCTCGCAGCGCCTTGCTGAGGAGGCTCTGGGCCAGCTGCTGGGTCGTCGACGGCGGCGGCTGCTGCGAGTGGAGGAGGAGGAGAGGCTGCTGGAGCTTGATGAGCTCGTACACCTGCGCCACCTCCCTCACCGCGGCCTCACGGTCCGCCACGCAAGCCATCAACTGACCGGACCTTGCTGGAGTGCGATGACAGTGAATTAGTGTATGTTAACTCATTCATATGGAAGCGCGCTCTTGACGAGCTTATATATGCAGCTAACCTCTCCATGTGTGGGTGGTGGACCAGACTAGAGACTACCAGACCGCGTGCAATCCATGGATAGATTGGTCGTTGAGCATGCAGGAACAGACCGGGAGCAGGTGAGCTCACTAAAGTGTATGTGTTCAGATGGTGGATTATTATATTGTGGGAGCCTCCAGCAAAGCAGGCACTAACAGTCCAAGAAGATGCCCAGAAGGCCGGCCGGAAGTAAACATCTCTGAAAGACTGAAACTGAAATACTTCTTCAAAACCGGCCTTAACACTTTTCTATTCCGTCAGTACGTAGCAGCACTGCAGCAGTGGCACTCGATCTCTCCGTCCCGAAAAAAATTAAGAATATACCTGGCTGGACTCCTGGCCGGTCCTCGTCAGTGTTGACGACGCGTACCGTGTGCATGCGCAGTCAGTCAACAAGTGGATCGATCAGCTGAGGACCCCAAGTTTCAGCAGCACAAACGAACTAACGGCCAACGCCTGCGCACGCATGCTGACAATAAGCAGAGAGCAAATTATGCAATCAGAGTCAGAGTTCAACCTGCAGGCTGGGGTGGTACAGGTAGGGTTCATCCATCAGTCGTACTATATCCACTGTTCATCAGGTTACACAAACACAGACGACATGAAGCAACAAATGTTCGCTTGGTCGTTTTTAGCTGAGAAGTTGACTGATGTTGTTTTTGACCGTTTTTCTATGAGTGAAAAACACTATTTCGGTAGCTGATAAGCCAGCTTATAAGCCCAACGAACAAGGCGCATGACTATATGAGTATATCTGATACCAGGCCAGCTAAAGATTACAACTAACCAACACGTGTTACACGTAACACAGCTTTGTTAATAAATCTTGTCTGACCATAGGTTCGAATGTAATGAAACGTACGACTTTGTGATAATAAAGAAGCATGCAGAGAGTGATGATCGGTACGTGCCGTCCATGAAATAATACTACCAACTTGCTCCGTATCTTATTTCCATAATTAACTGCATTACGTATGGGAGCGATCAGGCAGTATAAACTACTGCGAGCAACCAGTTCAGTCACGTGTCACTATATAGTTGTAGTTGGGCTCTTAGACCTCTTGTTTTTTTCACGAATCATGCTACAACGCGCAGGCACGTACTTATTCACTACAGTTGTATATATTAGTCGGCATCGGGCATGTCATCTACCATTGAAATAATAATAACACCGGTAAATCCTACAATAGATAAAATAAAATACGAACATTCATATTGATCAAGTCGAGGACTTAGGTCCAAGAGTACGCAAGCTTCACTAATAGAAATCCAATCAGTTGAGCTACACTTAGATCATGGCTATTAGACCTCCTTGTGGAGAAACATTGCTAACAAAACATATTATTGCACACAAAACATTGAACACCACCTCATGTATGATGAACCAGGAGACCCTTTGTCCGGTCTAGCTGTTGCACGCACATCAGTCGTCGCTCCCGCACCGGTGGTGCAGCACGCGGCTGAGCTCCTCCTTGTCGTTGGGGCCATCGCTCGTGCTCCTGCTCGCCGTCCTACTCGTCCGACATCATCTCTGCATGCGGAGGGGGTAAAAGGGTCTTGGACCAACTCGATAAAAGTGTGGTGAAGCTACTATTTTGGGCTTCATCTCACGTTGCTCACTTGTATGACCGTGTGAAAGGTCCTAGATGGCTAAAGGGGGGGTGAATAGCCTAATAAAAATTCTACAAATCACTAGAGCAAATGATTAGATAACACTTGAGCGAAGCTTTTTGCTCTAGCTCTACTTGGATGCAAAGCCACCTATCCAATGCAATTCTAGTCAACTAAGTGCTTGTCAATCAATAGCAAGAACTTAAAGCACTTAGCACAAGCTAGTAAGAACAACTACTAAAGAAGCTAACTAGACAAGATATGAAATAGTAAATACAAGATAGGAGGTGATTGCTATACCGATGCCTTGTGATGGATGGATGTCAATAGAATGAACCAATCACAATGAATATCAAAGAGTAGCCGGGAGACAAGATGACAATCGATTTTTCTCCCGAGGTTCACTTGGTTGCCACCAAGCTAGTCCCCATTGTGTCGACTACTCAAGTGGTGATTCGGTGGCTAATAGGCAATGACAAGTCTAGCCCACTAACTCGGGCACCACAAGAATCCACCCAAATGAGAGTAACTCAATGACACGAGCAATCCACTAGAGTTACCCTTTGGCTCTCTGCCGAGGTGGATACAAGCCCTCTCACAATCACCGAAGTCGGCCGCAAACAATCACCAATTGCGCCGAAGCTTCTCCACAATCGCCAAGCCGTCTAGGTGTTGGCAAACACCAAGAATAACAAGAAACCACACGGCGATGACGATGACCAAGTGCCACTAAGATGCAATGCACTTGGATCACTCAAACTCTCACAAATATGCAACAAGAGTGAAGAGAGTGAGTTGGGGGCTATCTCAAGCAAGCACAAGTATGTCAAATGAATGGAAGGTGCAAGAGTATGTTCCTTGAGCCGGCCAAAACATATTTATAGCCTTCCACAAAAGACTAGCCGTTTTCCCCTTCATCCTTGCTTTCCTGCGTAGCTCCGGACGTTGTTTCATAGGGGGGTCCGGACCATCGCGTATGCGTCCGGACCCTCCTCCATTTCAAAACCAGCCGTTGGCGCCCTTCCTACTGCTGACGTGCGGCATCCGGACGCGGTGAACAGGAGCGTCCGGTTCCCTTTTCTTCTGCGTCCGGACCCAACCCAGGGAGGGTCCAGAGAGCCTCTTGGCTCCGGACTCGCGTCCGGACTCATGCGTCCGGACCATGCCTTGCGTCCGGATCATCGAAACAGAGGAGTCCAGAGAGCTCCAACCTCTGGACGCTGTGTCCGGAGTCCGCGTCCGTACCATCTGTCCAGAGAGGTCGCTGCTTAGGGTTTGCCTCCGGTCGCATCACCATTGGTCCGGACTGCACATTGCTTGCGTCTGGACCTTGCGTTCGGAGCTCCTCTGAGTTCCAAACTGAGCCACTGCTTCTTCTCCAAGCTTCCATGTGCTAACACCTTGTGATCCATACCTTTGTCCACCTGTGTTAGCCTTTTACAAATATAGTTCATGTTTGTGTCACTTCGGTTTGTTTTATATGGATATGCAATGAAAACCTAGTGGCACGTTATAATCGCAATCGACACGAGTTTTCCCTTCTTGATAGTACGGCTATCTATCCTAAATGTGATCACACTCTCTATAGTGTCTTGATCACTAAACCAAAAATGACCCTATGGATATACCTTTGCCTTGGGTCCATTTTGTTTTTCTCTTTCTTCTTTTCCTTAGTCATGGAGCACTTGATCCATCATGATCTTTCATCTAGCTCCATGTCTCAAGGTGAACCACCCTATCTTGATCATACACTTAGTACAAGGGTTAGTCCATAGGTTTCATCAATTAACCAAAACCAAACAAGGTCTTTCAATCTCCCCCTTTTTGGTAATTGATGACAACCTTTTCACAAATGAATATATATGATGAAAGTTTCAACTTTGGTAGTATTAGCTCCCCCTACATATGTGATATATGAGTTTGGTTCATTTTGATCATATATGCATGAATAGGAATTGTGGGAGAGTGAATGCTACCAAATGATGCTAATGTGTGTAGGATGGACCTTTGAAGCGTGATACCAATAGGAGTGTAAAATAAACCATCCTTAGCACCATGGTTAGCTAGATACCATCAAAAAACACTAGAAACCTCGTGAGATCAACATTAGAAGCAAGGTTTCTAGATACCAATTGAAAGAACAAGGTTCTAGCTTACCAACCTATGCATGCTAGTTAGCAAAACATCATATGAATCCTATAACTAGCATACACCACACAAGCATGTCATGAATGTAAAAACATATGCAAGCAAGCACTTATGAATGCATAAAGATATGCAACAACTTTATTCATAGGCTTGATCCCTCTACTTGTGTGCTTTTATTTTCAAAATTTTCAAAATATTTTTCTTTGTTGTACTACTTACTTCTCCCCCTTTGTCATCTATTATCATAAAAGATGTGCTCAAAGGTTTGATTATTGGAGAGAAGTATTGGTTGTGGTTCAATCTAGATTACTTGCCCCAAGCTATTTAACTCGGTTTAAACCATGGACAAGCTTGTTCACACATCCTAGAATGGTTATCTTGCCCATGTTGAGCTAAATATTTGAAGTTCATGATCTAGATCAAACACTAGGATTGCAAGCCCACAAACATATCATATGCTACCACTAGATCAAGTTAAGCATAGAAGCAATAGTGGTACCATATAAGCATCAAAACATTTTGATTTTCATGAATGATACAAATGAATTGATGTCTAGATGCACTAACAAGTCCTAATAAGGATGAATGACATGTCAATCAACTTGTACCTTGCAAAGCTTGAAGGAGAGGCATGTCATATATAGGAGGTGCATCAACACATATTTGAGAAGTCAAGAATGTTCAACTCATTTCTTAGCTTGCAAAACCTCTTCTCATCTAATGGCTTGGTGAATATGTCGACAAGTTGATCATCGGTGCCAACACTTGTGATTTTGATATCACCCTTGAGTTGATGGTCTCTTATGAAGTGGTGCCTCACATCAATGTGCTTGGTTCTTGAATTTGAACCGGATTGTTGGTTAGCTTCACCGCACTTTCATTGTCACATAGCAATGGCACTTGCTTGAAATTTATTTCATAGTCATTCAAGGTTGCTTTCATCCAAAGCAATTGAGCACAACAACTACCCGCACTTATGTATTCGGCCTCGGAGGGAGAGGGAGAGGGCCGTGGAGGAGCGCCCCCGCCTCGGAGGGGGAGGGAGAGGGCCGTGGAGGAGGGGGCGGGGCCGGATCCGGCACTGCTGGCCCCGCGTCGCCTCGGGCCGCTCGCGCCGCCGCCGGTTGGGGGAGGGGAGCCGCCCCACCGCCGGGAGGAGGAGGGGGGCCGTGGAGGAGTGGGAGGGGCCAGATCCACCGCCGTTGGCCCCGTGCCGCCGCCGGTTGGGGGAGGGGAGCCGCCCCGCCGCCGGTAGGAGGGGGACATGGAGGAGTGGGAGGGGCCAGATCCGCCGCCGCTGGCCCCGCGCCGCCTCGGACCGCTTGCGCCGCCGCCGCCGGTCGGGGGAGAGGATCCACCCCGCCGCCGTGAGGAGGAGGGGACTCGCGCACGCCGCCGGGATGGGGAGGGGACCCGCGCGACCCGCGCGCGCTGCCGGGTGGGGGAGGAGAGTCGCGCGCGCTGTTTGTGCGGGAGGGGAGCCGCGTGCGGGTGAGGGCCGCCGCCGGGTGGGGGTGGGAGAGGGAGAGAGTGATAGGAAACTAGGGTTTTGCGTCGTATATATAGCGTCACATGTTTTCTGGGCCTAATGAGCTTCCTAGTGGGCTCAGTTTAACCGAGACGGGCTTTATAAGACAACCGCCACGGTTAATGGATTTTGCGTGGCGGTTGTTTTAACCGTCTCGGTTAATAAAAAATAACCCACGGTTAATCCAAGCATTAACCGTGGCGGTTTATGTATTTAATCGCCACGGTTAATAAAACCCAAGTGCTATGTAAAATCATTTATGTAGTAGTGATAGGCTCTACCAAACACCCCTTTAGATAGTGTGTCTTTTGACAATACATATCGTTAAGTGTCTCTTCTTTTTTACCCCCTCCGTTTAAAATTGTACGACATTTTGCCTTTTTTCCAAAAAAAAAACATAACTTTTGCTATGGTTTTAAATACTCCCTCCATCCCAAATGGTAAGTCATTTTAAAAATCTTGAAGAGACAAAATATCTTAAATTTAACTAAAACTATAGAGAAAAATATAAACAAATGATATCAATATGTATACTATAAAAATATAATTAATAAAAAAATCTAATAATACTTAGCATACATCATAATTATTATTATATTATGATATATGTTTGATCAAATTAGATGGTTTGACTCTCCTAGATTTTTAATGACTTATAATTTACGATGGAGGGAGTGCATACTAAAAATAATATATCTATAAAAAAATTAAAACGGCTTATATTTTAAAACAGAGAAAGTACTAAAACAAAGGATAAACGATATTTATAGTATATATAGTATGTGGAATGTAGGTGGGAAGAATTGTTGGAGGGGTGCGTAATCCTAACGACGTAAGGATGCACTCGTTGTGTGGCAAACGTAATAATACCATGGAACGACGTTGACGACGACCGACGACCACACGCATATGTCTATCCATCTACATATAGCTCCTGCAGGATCGTCGAATCCCCTGCTAGATTTGCCCCCTCACCTTGCATATTGTCGTCTCTATGTTTTCGATTTTTTTTTCTGCAAGTGGATAGATAAACTAATTAGGGTTTGCATTGCTAGTTTATATATGTAAGTATGTTGCCCAGTTGCCCACTATATTAGCGTGCAGTGCAGTGCAGTGTGGCACCTGCTAGCTTTCGCTCATATATCAATCGCGGTGCAGCGTGCGTTCACATGTGAAAGCTAAAAGTGAGACTGGTCATATATGCATGCTAATTGCCAATATATATAATGCCCGCCACAAAGACACCTATATATATGAGCATGTACTATGTTAATTAACTATATAGGGACCTAGAGGGTGATCTACATGCATGTATATAACGAAATACATTTTTTTGCGAATATATAATTAGGCCATGTTTGACAATATTTTGACATACTAAACGACTTCAAATAAAAAAACTATAAAATTGTACTTTGTATATCGTATTGAGAACTATAGCTTTTATATATATATATATTATATATATATATATATATATATATATATATATATATATATATATATATATATATATATATATATATACCATTTCAATATCCAAGGTTGTTTACTATTTTCAAATTTCAAAATCCATATACACACAATAATATTTTGGGACCCTAAACAATTTTAATTAAAAAAGATTTCAACTACAAAGTTGTAGATCGCATCGAGGGCTATAATTTTGATATAAAGTCTATTTTTATTCGAGTTCATACAAAAAAGTTATGAATTGTTTTTTTTAGATCATCATGTTTATTGGAACTCCACATAAGACTCAAAACATAGTTTAGGAACCTACATAACACTGCCGACCAAGTTTAGAGACCTGTGATGATCACCTTACAAGTACAGAGACCTAGATGACACCGTCAACCTAGTTTAGAGACCTACATTTAGCACTTTACAAGTTTATTAGGGACCTAGATGACACCAACGGCCAACTTGAGGGACCGCGCGCCGGTGAATTTTTCTCTAATGCCAACATAGCCAAGATCGTTGATTTTTTTATGTTTCCAAATATGATCACTTAAAATAAATATTTGAGCATCTAAAATCTCAAATATAAAAGTTATCAACTAGAAGATTATAGATCGTGTCAAACTTCATATGTTTGATCATCATGTTTCCAAATATGTTGATATAAAGTTTATATTCGTCCGACTTCGTATGAAAAAAGTTATGATTCTTTATATAAGAAAGAAAGAGAGAGGCCACCTTACATATGTGGGGCTCATTGCCATGTCAATAAAAATTACTTTGAAATGGTAAGTAAGTGCCACGACCACCACTCCTGTGTGACAGAACCTCTTAAGATAGGATCCACTTATCAGGATTAACCAACTTAATCCCAACAGATGATCCAAACCTTAATTAGTCCGTCAGGTGTCGCCACTTTGCAGCGGGTCATCCACCTCTTTTCGAACAGGATCTCCTCATTACAAACATTGCAGAAGTAATACGAAAATTTTATATTACATCAAAGTAGTGGAAATTTGAAGTCATAGTACAAACCATAAGTTTTGAAACATAACTTAAGTGTCATACGTTAATAATACATCAAGCTGCTGATAGAGGATAGACAAACAACCGAAGTACCTCTTGCCCAAGAGTCAAGCAAAGACAGATTATTCTTCATCTTCATCTACACTGATCACGGTCATGCAGCACGAAGCCACACAAACCGGATTGTGGTCCTCATCTGCAACCGGGGTTAACAAACCCTGACTACGGGAGTACTCAACAAGACTTATCCGACAAAGAAAAGTATTTGGTGAACAAAACAGTATGCAAGTCATATGATTTAAGGTGTGGTTTGCAAGAATCAGATATTTTGCATAAAATGACATTTATAAAAGAATTGAAATTCATTTTTTTTATTCATAAGATTACACAGGTACCGATCTAGATGTATGATCGATAACAAGACAATAACCATCCATAAAGGGATCCAACAAGTATCCAGTTTAAGTGTATTACTACGCGGTAGAGGACAGGGTTATGTTTCCATATCCGAGGAACACGACGATTCAAACCAGTTTAAACCCAGCTAGGACTTCCCTATCACACGACATATACAACACTAAAGCATGCATATGACTACTTTTCCCTAGATCCTCCATCCGAGAACGGGGGCCCACCACCCGAGAGCACAGTACGCCTCCATCCAGTTCCTCGAACTTGGAGGGTACACACTATTCTCGCCATCTCTCCACTCCCAGTGCGGGTTAACCGTCCTTTAGACTGGATTCGCCAGAGTCCAGCTTCCCGAAGTATGCGATAAGTACTCCAAAGTCACAACCCTTGGACATCTACAACGGACGGTTCCTAATCGACACAGGCGGAAAGAACCCGCTCACCGGTCACCACTGGTGGTTCCCAAACACCGTGTCCGCCCGATCTCAGATTATTACTTCCAACAACAACATCCCTTTCTCAGAAAACATAACCATTTGCCGAAGCAATACGCTATGCGTAGGTGACCGGAAATCACCTACTATAAAAGTTCTAAGCATACTAAGCATTTTAGCAAAAATTTGCATCTTTAAACAAGTGTCAAGGTTTAAGGCACAAGTAACACAAGGATAAGGCTATGCATCGAATAGGAATTTAATAAAGTACCGTAATGCAATAAAATAATCATAAATATATTTAAATCAATCATTTTAAATACAAGGAAATGTTTGAATGCACCGGGACTTGCCTTGGTTGGAGGGATAAGCGAACTCGGTCTCAGATACAACAAGAGAGAAATCCCCTTCACAAGAGGGATTATCCAACCCAACCAACGAACAATCTACACGATATAATGACATGCTTTAGATGATGCTTGAATAGTAAACATGATGCTCAACACATATAAGCATGCATTTAAAATATGAATTAAACAAATTACAACCTTGAGCACAACTTTCCTTCATGAAGGAAAGCAAAACTAGATTATAAAGCAAATTTAATTAAACCCTATTTATCTTGATTATCTAAGTTAACAATTACATCCAAAAGAACTGAGCAACCAACATCACATCAAGCATGTCCAACTTGTGGTTGTCACTGGACAAATGACCATTTGCATCAACTAAACCAAAATCACTAAACACCTAAAGTCATTAGGGTTTCTAAATATTTTATAATTAATTAAACAACTAGCCATGTATAACAGATCATCCAAAAATTCCCAAACTTTTTGTACAGCAAGGTAACAGTGTATAAAGGTCACACAAAAATTCTTAGAATTTTTGGAACAATAAACAAAGCATGAAAATTCATGGAAAACTCATTTTTGAATTATTTTGAGCATTTTTACAGGCTTAAAAATGTATTGAACATGGACATGTGATATTTTTCTTAAATACTACACATCATAGAGAGCATACACAAATTTTTGCCGAATTTAAACATGCACAGATTTAAACATACAAAATAACAAAAGTTATTACTATGCAAAACTGGAAAAAGGAAAACCCTTCAGTTAACCAACTGACGGCTGGGTCCCGCCCGTCAGTGGCACAGACGCAGAGCAGCGGCGCCGGCGTGGAAAGGGAGGCAGGAGTGGACGCCGTCCCGTTTTGAAGGGCGCGGAGTGTGCGCGACGACGCCACGCACACGACAGGACGTGAGTCGAGGCCAGGAGTCGCACGGTGGCGTCGGCAGGTGGCCGCCTAGGTGTCGGCGTCGAGCTCAATGCCGCCATGCAACTTCTTGATGAAAAGACTGAACCGCCCTGGTACTAATTTGCAAATAACTCAAGTTTCCAGGGGTTTTCATGAAAAACTTTGAATACGAAAGTTGCTCAAAATATCATGATATACAACTTTGTCAATACTCACATTTTCAAATTCGGCCTAGAAATAAAAATGCATTTTTGAAATTTGAAAACCCTTTTAAAAAGGATTTGCCCCCTTTTCAATTACTTTAAAAACTTGAATAACACTTGAAAAACTGTAAACACAACAAATGCAATTTAAACAGAGCTCTACCACTTTGCTTAAACAACCATATGCAAATTCTTTTTAGATTTTGAAATTCATGTTTAGGGTTTAATCCAACCCCCCTCTCGGAATTAGGGTTTGGATTCAAATTTAAATTTGAGAATTTGAAAAGATGACCCGCATTCAAACAATTTGATTTAACACAATCAAGCAAACTCATTTTAGTTCAATGCATATCCAGGTTCTCAATCAGGTGAATGATTCTTAATGCATATGATGACATGATCAATTTTTTTTAATTAAGACGATTAACACCAGGGGTGTTACAGCCTGCCGACTCTTCTCCGGCGCCGCATGTCCTGGTCGTCCCGTGCCCGGCGCAGGGCCACATGTTGGCGCTCCTGGACCTCCCGTGGCCTCCGCCTGACCGTCGTCACCACCCCCGCCACCGCGCCACAGCTCGCGCCGCTCCTGTCCGCACACCCCGACGGCGCCGCCGTCCGCGCGCACTCACGCTCTCGTTCCCGTCCCACCACGCCTTACCCGCGGGCGTGGAGAGCGCCAAGTGCCTGCCCCCGGCGCTCATCGTAGCCTTCGCCGGCCTCCGCGGCCCGCTCCTCTCCTGGACCCGCGTGCGCCCGTGCGGACGACGGCCACGACCGCGTCGTCGTCGTGCGTGCTCTCGGACTTCTTCTGCGGCTGGACGTACGCCCCGCTGGCAGCCGAGCTCGGCGTCCCGCGTCAAGATGGCAACGGGTACCCAAAACCGAGAACCCGACGGGTTTTACCCGCTAAGGAGGTGGATGCGGAAGGAGTTTTCTACCCAAGGGTACGTTATTGGATGAAATCCTTTACCCATCAGGTATGACGGGTATGGGTGTGGAATAACAGTACCCATACCCGTGGGTAAGAAATACCCGTAAAATTGAGTAACCATTCTAAGTGATTGTAGCCCATATAACCCATGAAATTGGCTTAAACACTCCTAGTATATATATTGTCGATCCATCCTCAAACCCTAGTCATACACTCACTCGGTCACTCCACTCCCCTTCCCCTATTCGTTCACAACAACTTAATTTTCTAGAAGTTGTTATATTTAACTTACTGGATGTTGTTATAATTTGTATGTGAACTTGGGTGTATTATCGAGTATGGAATACCCGTCGGGTAAGAATTATTCGTCGGGTACGGGTATGAAATGAATTCCTTACCTTTCGCGGGTAACCCGATGTAATAGATTTTGACCTGACGGGTGCGGGTATGGGTGGCTAGTACCCGTTGCCATTTGACTCCCGCGGGTCGTGTTCTCGCCGTGCGCGGTGTGCGGTACCGCCGTACGTGCTCCAGTCGCTGTTCCGCCAGATGCCACGCCGCGAGGACGAGCGCGACGACGACGACAGCCCCATCACCTTCCCTGACCTCCCCGGCGCGGGAGCTGCGCGAGCTCGGCAGCGAGCCAAGTCAGCACACGTAGACAGTGATTCGTGTACGAGAGCTCACGTGTTGCAATAAGCTCACTAAAGCCATACTCTAGTCTCAATTCTCCACTTCAACTTTGGACGAATTTGTAAGACATATCATGTTCAGAATATGAACTAGTAAGCAATATCCCAGCATGAACTAAACTGTACTTTCTTTTGATAGAGAAACAGAAACCAACCTGCTTCTAAAATTGTACTATAAAACATCTTAATAAAACTGTGACTGTATACAATCTGTAACCTTCAGCATTTCAGTAGTAGCAGACTGAACATGGCCAGTAATCTGGTGTCAGGAAAATCCGAGACATACTTACTAGTATCAGTCTCTAAACAAACAGATGGAGCTATCTCAACTGTGTCAAGCACCCATTCTGTACTGTACCTATCGATAAAGAAATCCCAATAGTCCAATACCATTCTTCACATCATTCAAGCACAAAAACATGGCCTGAATCCAAATGTAAAGAAGTACGTAAGCAGCAGGCAATCAATCCCTCTATATATGCAGATCAGTATATTGTTCCCCAGCCTGCGTTAGTTCAGGCAGATTCAGGCCAGGGACAGCAATATCGCCTCCATCTTCAGATACAAACTCCATTTGCCATTCCGAGTAGGCACCAAGAAGCAGTGGCCCAGCATATAATATAACGCTGCTTCTTCCTTCCCTGAACGAAGTTCATCACAAGAAATGGAAGTACTCGATGCACCTGGACTGACCGATCGGTAGCAGCGTCCTTGACAGAGCACTGGTGCTGCTGGACGAGGGGCTTGGCTGCGCAGAGTCATCATCAACCTCCATCTTAGCAGGACCGTTACTTGTCGCGTGAGACGGTACGCCGCGTGTCCATTGGAGTTGCTGGTATGCGTAGGCGCTCCTGTCAGGCTCTTGGTTGGCGGCGCTGTAAGAGTGCATGACCGGTGGGGATGTCAGCAACGAGGGCTGTTCGGAGGCGGCGGCGTGCGGGCTGAAGCAGATTGACACCGCCTTCTTCGAAGATGACTGCGACGCCATGTCTCTAGCGCTTCCTGTGGCGCTTGAGCTGGTGCTGCAGGTGTGATGGTTGAAGTAAGTGACAGAGAACAATGGCGGGTCACTGGTGTCCTTCTGCTGGACTTGCTTCGTTGCCGGGCACTTCATGTCGTTCTTGTAGGTGCATCTGTAATAGAACCTGAAAATAGGATGACATGTGCCAAAAGTTCACTCCAAAAGGGAAGAGAAGGATTATATATCTGCCAAAATGCTAAATGCAGTGTAAATACTTTAATCGAAAAGTTAAGGGAATACTCTGTTCCATCCTATTTACGTTTTCAGATCAGTACTTGCATGTCTTCCACTAATAATACAACAAGAGGACACACAAAGTCACATGAAGGGACTTTGAGTTGAGCTGCTTAGCGTCAAAAAGAAATTATCAGATTTTCGCTAATTCTCTATTAGAGCGGTTGGAACTTAGTTAGACCTGACCACCGACAGTTAGTGAGTAAAACACACGGTCCTATTAAATTTCCTCTCAGAAGGTTGAATAACACTTTTTTAAAGATTTCCTTAGAACTTGTCTTATTCTTCTTAACAATTCTGGAAGGACTCTGCAATAACATCCATATGTCAAAGGTCCTTTAACTCAGTAAGTGGGAGAGTATTTTGGAAAATAAAGATGCATCATGTTCTTCCCCCCTCTGTCAACATTCAGTCTACCTAAATTAGGTGGAACACCATCTACAAACACTTTTGAGGCCTCTTCATCTACTGCGTCCGCTGCCTTTTAGAAAATAAACATTAGCTCCCCATCAATTAACATGCTCTTGATGGGCTAACAATATATATGGGGGTCTGCACCGCATTCCAATCGCTCTCTAAAAAAAGCAGAAAAAGGACTGCCAGAGACTGTCGGCACGGATACTACTAATAGCTGACGACTTGAGTTGGACAACATGCACACTAAACAAATGAGGTTACTTTAGGCATGCTAGTGAAGTATTAGATTTCAGAAGAGTTGCAAATGACAGGTAGTACTAAAGGTGGGCAACTTGTGAACTGTATATTCACATATAAGAAGTGTTATAAGAGGAAGTCTGAAGTAACACTTTACGAGTTCTTTATGTGCCTAGCTAGCTGAGTTGTCAGTTAGGAAAGAGATTTCCACTTTGAATGTTCTTTTTTCCAGTAGTCATCACGACATAAAAGACTTTTCTAATTCACAAGCATTTGTTTTCATTTCAATCATTCAAGGGTGCGGCGACACCTGTCCACCGACAATTCTACCAGGGAGTGACTAGTAGACAATCACAGAATTTGATATGTCCGTCTCCCCTTATATTCAAAACGGCGCTAGGCGCACTAAGCGGCAATATGATTTGGGGGCGGAAAATAAAAAGTATTTGGCCCACAAACTGAACATACAACGACTATATATTGACCAAGAAGCAAGAGATTTGTTTCTTTTTGCAGACAACGTACGTATAGTAGCTAGCAACATTAGATTGAATTTTGATGTGTGAAAATTGGAGCAGATGAACATGTCTGCAACTGCTGCTACCCACTATCAGTTTCAGATTTGTTCTCCACTCTTAGACCCCTGACCCGCCTATAGGATTGGATACTCCAAACCAAAGCGAGCAGGGATTTTGGTGAATTGCAATTTTCTCAAGCTAGCAGTCTAGCACAATTAAGCTAGCAGTCATACACAACAAGCACATATATGATCTTGTTCCATGTGCCACCAGGAGGTAAACAAAAAAAAAATCCCTACTGAAAAGGTCAAGATGTGTGCCCTGCCCACAAAACTACTGCACCAGCAAACACGCTTCATTTAAGATGAAAAATATACTGCCAGCACTAGACTAGAGATAGGAAGCATGCACAGTTCTTTCAGCTCATCTTTACTACACATTTATACAGTTATACTACTAGAAGCCAGGATAGCATACATGAATAAAGATACTGAAAATAAGGAATTATTGCAGTCAAAACCAGGCAAGAACTTGTTCTTAATAATTAAATTAAATTCTGAAGAGTTGAGGTAGCCACCGGCCGGCCAGTGGAACGAACCAGCAACAGGTCCCATACACAAACACACTCCAGATCTGGTAATAATAAGAACTAAATTGACCGTCTGCGATACATGACTGAAACAAAGGACTCTTTCTTATTTGGGAACAAAAACTGCAGGGCATGCAAATTAAAGGGCTATGAATGAACGGAACGAACCTGGGGAAGTGGGAGTTGGAGAGCTTCTTCTCGCCGTACTTCCTCCACTGGTGCCCGTCGTCGTACGGCGCGTACGTGTCCGAGGTCCAGGTGCGCTCATCTTTCCTGCCGATTTTGACACAACAGGCGCACATACACCGTGAGACTGAAACTCGCGCGCGGCGGGGGGCAAGGTCGCAAGGAAAGGAGGAATCAATTGACCGAGGATGAGGATGCTGCGTAGTGCGTACCTGATCCTCTGCTGGGTCCTGGAGGAGCCCAGATCGCAGGGGTAAGGAGGAACCGAGTCCAGAGCCATGGCGAGGAGGACGGCGGACGGCGGAGGCGAGAGGACCGGAGGAGGCGTTTCTTGCGGGAGCTCGGCTTGGCGGCCTGGATGGATGTTGTTGGTGTTTGGAGACGACGGTTCTGACCACCACCTTTATTTATAGGCATTAAACAACGACGGTGCAGAAGAAGAAGCATTCTTCAACGTTAACACGCGTCGCTTAACGCCGCTTTCGTCACTGTTCATCATAAAAAAAATTTCCTTTTTTTTTATATATTTGGAAATACTACTAACACCCTTTCTGCAGCCATGAAATAAAAAAATAATAGCCATGAGCTATAAATTAGGATATCTTTTCAACAATAGACAGCAAAGCTTATATTACAAAAAAAAAGACAATAGAAAACAAAGTTTTTTCTTAATACAAAAGAAATGGCTTATACTAACACCCTTTCTGCATCCATGAAACAAAAAAAAAATAGCCAGGATCTGTAAATTAGTATATCTTTTCAACAATAGGTAGCAAAACTTATATTACAAAAAAAACAATAGACAGCAAATGAAATGGCATGGCTTTTTATAATATAATAATACAATACAAAAGAAGAAGCAAACCTGGGAATAATAAATAAAACTTGTGATGTGTGTCTAACTTGTTATTTAGTACTCCCTCCGTCCCAAATTATAAGAAATTCTAAGAATTTTAGAGAGTCAAAGCATCTCAAGTTTAACCAATAATTATAGAGAAAACTATTAAGATTTATGATATTAATTAGACATGTTATACAAATATAATTGATAACGAATCTAATAATACTTAGTTGACATTATAAATGTTATTATATTGACATATAACTTTGGTTAAAGTTGAGATAGTTTGACTTTCCAAGATTTTTGGAACGTCTTATAATTTGGGACGGAAGGAGTATTTAATTATGAGCAACGGAGAGAACTAACGGAGTGAGACTCTGCTGCTCTGGCATCAAAGAGCCGGCAACATCTGAATGACTGTTTCGTTCTATAAAGAAAAACATCTGAATGACTGAACGCCATTAACAATACAAATCCATGTGCAGTGCAGGAGGACAGCTAGCTCTGCATTTCTTTACGTTTCTGAAGACTACTCTCAGCTTGGTCTTACATTACTTGTTAAATAAAAATCATGATCAGCCTCATTACAAAATCTTGGGTTTGGTGGATGAATCCCCACCGGCACAGCCTAGCCTAGCAGAATAAATAAATAAACAAACAAAGAGCTTCTAGATATATATATAAATAAAGAGCTTATAGATATATAATATAGTGCATCGCTTTGAACAAACTTTCACCAAGTAGTCTTTTTCAAAGCAAGTCCCAAGAGGGAAGCACACAAAAAGAAAAGGAGATATATAATCAATCCGGCCTGTCGACGACGACGACGACTCCTGATTAAACTGTACTATTATTAGTTACCATGCTAATGCTAATGCTAATGTAATGACCTTATGGGCACCACAAAACAAATAAATTCTCTAGGAAGTAGGAGGAACCGTTGAAAATGACATGATTTGAATACTTCTCTCCTGCTTTTGCATATTAATGGTGATGAAATTGAAAGCACTTGACTAATTAAGCTAGCTAGTTGCGAGGTGCTTTCTACATTCTTCTGGAAATCAAATACACAAACCGTAAAGGATAAAGTAACAGCACTAGTAGTGGAGCATTATATTGTGTGTTTTAATTTCACTTGTCCATATTAGCTAGCTATAGCTAGGGAAGAAATCCACAAATCCCATTTCATTTCAACTTGTAGTTCGTTGTTTATTATTAATTGTCACTTGTTCAAGCATGAGCAAACAAGCTCCATCTGAACATCTGAACATGACATTGGCAACAAAATTAATTAGTGACATTCTGACCTAAAAATGACTGCTTCTTAGTGTCTACGAATTTTATGTGGTTAATAAAGTGTTAAGTATATTTTCCTTCTAAATACTAGAGACTACGCTACCAACAATGAGCTTCAAATTAACAATGGAAATAGCTTTGTCCTTTTTAATAAGATAAGATTGCATGATACCAAGCAATATTTTAGGCATTGAGATGGTCGTGGCTATCGAAGTAGCCGCATCATCTCGCGCATTATTTTGTTGCGGAATTAGGAGAGCCGCCAGTGGACTTTCTGGTGACAGATTCAAGCAGTCAAGCTTGTTTATTTATTTATTATTTGCTTCAAACACATCCACGTACAGACAAACAGCTCATCACCCAACCATTCTTTAATTCCTTTTCTTTTTGTGTGTGGAACTGTGGAATGAAGAAGACGGTCGCGTTATTCAATTACCAAACTGTTGCAAAAACAAAGTTATATTTGTAGGGCAGTCCCAATCAAGATTGAGGGGAGGTCCATCCATGTTTCAAATACTCCATTGTTTTCAGAAAACACATATATAGTACTGTCAGTTCCAGAAAACACATATATAGTACCCTAAAATAAAATTAATTTCCAAATGGGTACTACATCTACATATGAAGGGCAATTAAAACTAACTTGATCTAGCTAACAATGGCTTGTAATTTTTATTGTTTCTTGAGCACACTGCACACCCTGGTGATGGGTCATAAACAATGGAGCAGATGCAGTGGAACTTGTGAGCAGCTCTTCATTGAATAATCAGAGAGAGCCTGTTGGAGGAAAACAAAGACGACCTAGTTGATCCGCTATCTAAAAGTGGACGCTGATGGATCGATACAAGGTGCTTCCATGTGCTGTGTTGCGCTGTTTTCGTGCAAATATAATCGCTCCATCTTAATCGATCTGCGTGAGAATCTCTCCCTAATTATATTATTTCTAAACTGTTTTCTGTAGTTAATAACTCGATCATATGATGATCGAGAGGGAGGTTGGGATGTTTCCTGGAAGATAAAGATATATATGCTATCATATCTCTTCAGGGGGACCTGAGATAGAAATTGAACCTTGATGTCGTCTTCTGACAGCTGATCGATCCGCGTTGCATGCTAAGCTTAGCTTTCTTCCATGCTGTAAAAGTTCAAATAGTATAAACATATAGTGAGGAAGATATTATTGTTCCTCTTGGACCCAACTAACTCGGTTCATTCCCCAGTAAAATACTAGTTCCATATGATACAGTATTAATACTCATGATATCTAAGTTAGTAACCATTTGGATCAATCATAACATATATTTTTATAATAAATTTATTTGAAGATAATACTATTTTATATTATATGAATCTCTATCCAGTTAAACTTGAGAATGTAACACTAGTTAATTAGCTAGTTCATGCATAAGCTAATATAATATAATAGGAGCTAGTGTCATCGATCTTCTTGTAAAGCAAGAGGAAGCTGCTTGGGGACACGGCAATCTTCACAAAAGTCTCTGCTGCTACTGCTACTAGTATTCTAATTTATCTAGCTAGCAGGCTGCTGTTGCTGCTGCACAACAATGTATTTATTTATATGTGCAGAGGCTGGCTTTGTGGCTGCAATGGGATTTTGTAGAAAATCACATACTCCTACACCTCTATTTGACTTCGGTGTCGTCGGTGAGAGGGAGATATATAGGTACGCGTGTCAGGAGTCAGGACTGTCTCGTTTGGCAGAGAGCTTAAAATTCTCATAAATTCGTTTCATATCTGAATTCTCTCTGAAACATTTCTCGATCAGGTGATGCATGGTTATTATGCTCCATCAGTTTGTAAAAAATAAATAAATTGGTAAGGATTTTGGATTTGGATTTTTGTGAAGAAAATAAGAAAGGGGGGATGAATTAGGACAGGTGGGATACCCTTTTCGGTGATTCCCCTGGTAGTGCTAACTGCTAAGAATAAGAATCGTTTTATTAGGTGATTCAATTCAAGGTAAAACTTTTCACGTTTTTAGCGTGTTTTTGGCAAAGATTCTGGAGAATCGCATGAGAATCCTTGACTTCTATTGCAAATCTAAACATGCCTTAATATGTAGTGGCTCTTGCAAGTTGGAACAAGAACAAAAACACAACTAGAGGTCAGTGAGTGGCAAATCAAATGGATCAATCCTCACCAAAAAAAAAAAATCAAGATTAACACAAACGAAAAAAAGGACGTACCCAGTGTCGTAGGCTCCCGCACTGCGGGGTCTGGGAAAGGGAAATAACCCGCAGCCTTTCCCGCACAAATGTGCAGAGGCTGGGGCTCGAACGGCTGAGGCTCGAACCCTGGTTCTCATGGAAAAAAAAAATCGCACGCCAACCTACCCAAATTAGAGTATGTAGTAAAAAGGAGTCCTCCAAATGAACCAATGTATTTTTTTTTCCTCTGAAAGCCCAGTGAACTAATGTACAGCTTGTTCGGCTGGTTTCGGCTGGTGCTGGTTTCGGCTGGAAATAGGTGTTGGTGATTGGTTTATGCTGGTTTCAGCTGGTATGTTGTGAGAGAAAAACACTGCTGAACAAGCGTTAGTTTCGGCTGGTTAGAACAAACGAACAGGGCCGTAATACGCAGTAAACAGGCGCGTTGGAATTGCCGTCTGACAGCCGCCGGCAGCGAGCCAAAGCCATCCGTTGGATTCGATCGGACGTACGGCCGAAACCAAGAAGACACACGCACGCCCAGTCACGGGAGAGAGAGAGATACCGACCGCCGGTCGGGTCGCCGGCCGGAGCCGGGGAAGAACTCGACTGTGGAAACTTTTTTTTGTTTTTGAACTTCTCGACTGGAAAACTGAGAAGAGAAGAGGGGGCGCGTGCTCGTTGGGCCTTCAGTTAGCCGGGCAGCCGGGCACCAACCGTTTGTTGGGCTTTGAGCCTCTTTGTGCTGGATGAAGTCACGCTAGTCCATTAGGCCCCATTTGTGCTCGGCCTTTCAGGAAACCTGGGCTTTCTATGGGCCTCATTCATCCACGGTGCAGCAGCACCTGCGCAATGCGCACGGGGCCTTGCCTAACTACTTTTTCAGCCCAGCCCAGCCCAGCCTCATTCGTCTCTCGCTCTGCTATCTCTTCGGCTCCGGCGACGGCGGCCGCGGCTTCGTCGCTGATCACCCTGCTGGGCAGCTGCAGGTCACCTCCCCCTCTGTCCATCTCCGTCTCTGTATCTCTCTCTGGAGAGCAAAAATCCCAATAGGTTTGGGCGGATTTCGCTGTGGGGTTTCCTGCCAAATTAAACCGTGGGCAGTTCAGAGTCTCCGGAAACCAAAACACGGCACTCCGATCTATCGGCACGTGTATATGGATAGCCAGATGATTTATTTGTTCCATTCTGTCTTCTGTGATTGCAAGGTTCAGTTTGGGTACAGTAGAGTTGAATTCAACAGCATCTACAAACTGAACAAAAGTTCAGCAGTCAGGTGAGAATACAACCGTCCCGATTGCTAGCTAGGCTTGCGCGCATTAGGTATTTTTCCAGGCTGATTGCTATGTGTATATGTCCTATGTTTCTAGTTTTCTCCATCAATGTTAGCAGAGTAAACGATGTCAGTTCTAGTTTTCTCCATCAATGTTAGCAGAGTAAAGGATGCCAGGAGGACTTTTAATTACAGACGGTAAGTAAGACTTCTGCAGGTTGTCCTTTTACAGACTTGGAATGACATGTAATACAATCATGATGCATGCTTTACTGTTATATGTCACAACAAAGTCTAGATAGTACATCAGAATTCTAGACCATATGCACAGCCTTTGTACGATGTATAGTTTCTGTCTATTATTAAGTACTTTCTGCACATGCTCTTTTACTTTTCTTACCACACTTAGTGTAGACTAATCGGTAACACACCAATGTCCTTTTCCTTGTGAGTACTCATGATTTACACCCATATATATTCAATGAAATGACTGATTTGATTTTGATTTGATTTCTCGCTTCTTCATGCCCATATATCTTCAGGGATCATTGGCGAGTTCACAGAGGAGGTAATCTCAAATAATGCTCTTGCCATTTCAACATCCGTGAACTCTGTCAAATATTCTGGCATGTCAGGCACCATGAATAAGCTTTCAAAGCTTTCATCCTGAACGCCGCCATGGGCATCGGTGTTGACAAGCATTGAGCTACTGCTTTGGTTTTGACTTGCAATTGGCACACTACTGTCGTGTGTTGCTCCCTCAACAACATATGGATGAACTATGCCATCGCTGTTGCAAATGTGCTGGCCATAATAGTCAACATTGAACAACCTCACTGCTCCATTTCCATCACTTTCCTTCTGTTGCACTGTCTTAGTTGCAGAACACCCTTGCTCTTTACTATAGGCACATCTATAGTAGCTCCTGGTTAACCATATCGGCATTAGAACTTTTTTTTGTGTGGATATATCGAAAATAAGACTATGTTTGTAATACAGTTATACTATTACATATGTAAATATTGATGCATTTTTTAGCTGCACTATGAAAAAAAATCTAACTATCAAAACATTTTTTGCCACATATAGATTAAAATTTCGATACCCAAATTCAATATAGAATAGAACATACTAAATGCATACATTACTACAGATGTTTTCTTTTCCACGTACCTAGAATGCTTTGCTTTGGAGATCCACTTCTGCCCATACTTCCTCCATTGATATCCATCAAAGTATGGTGCTTGTGTCACAACTGAACTTATGTGTTTTGAGTTTTTCCTACCATCACCAAAAGAAAGCAATCAAAATTTTAAGCCCTAGCGAATGATAAATAAGTTTGTTTCTATTACCACTTACCTTCTCTTGTTTCCACGGCCCTTGTTCTCCTCCAATATATGATTCTTCACGGTATTCCCACCTTCCTTTCTTTTATATTTGGTAAGAATGACATGTTCCTCGCTTTTATCACCAAGTTTTAAAGAAGAGATAATCTTACTTGAACAACTGAATACCTTCTTCAAAGAGTTGCCGAACGAGGTTTTCTTGCACACTGTAGGGATCAAGTATTGGTAGCACAAGATCATGGAGGTCCATCATGAGAGCCCTCTGGTGTTCAGCTTCATTGATCACCTCTTTGTGGCCACCAAGATTGGAAGATTCAAGGATGTTCATCATGTGATGGTTTCTCAATGTATGTATATATATAAGTAGCTAATAGTTGTACTGTCAGAATTGAAGGTGCTATTTGATTGCAGCTTTGGGCATCTATTTATACAAGCAAATAACAGCACACAGTCTGAGAGCATATGGTGGAGGGAATCGGTTATGGTTCAAATTTTCTCACTACGAAAAGGACTAAGGAGTGTACTGTCTCTGTACAATCAAGATCTTGTTTTTTTACTTGACACATAAATGGGTAAGAGGTTATGATGACTTATGATGACTAGTGAGACATATATATCTGTCATCATGCAGTGCATTACTTCACTGTGTGATGGTTCTTAGGGGACACCTTAATTTGATGTAGTAGTGTTTTATATATGGTTGAATGATGATTAGGCGATGCCACATTTAGTGGTATTAGTGTTTTAAATTGTTGGAGTAAAACAAATCTGCATGAGTTAGTTAAATGTAGTTGTTAGATTATTACATAAAAAAGATTTCAAATGATGTCTTTATACTCATACTCCATTTGTCTCAAATTAAAGACACGTCTCATTTCCCCAAAAGTCAAACCTTTTAAAGTTTGACAAAAACTATATAAAAATATACTATTATTTATGATGTATAATACTCCCTATGTTCTAAAATAAGTGTCATATTCTCGCTTCTCGAGAAGTGAAACGATTTTAGCTTTGATCAAATATAAATTAAATATCATTAATATTTATGGTGCATGATAAGTATCATTAGATTCATTATTGAATATATTAGTTGTTAATATTTTCTTTATGCCTAGTTAAACTTAAGAAAGTTTGACCTACACAGAATCCAAAATGACACTTATTTTGGGATGGAGAGAGAGTAAGTCTCATTAGATTGAGCATGCAATATATTTTTATAATAAACTTATTTGAAAACACAGATATGGATATTATTTTATATATTTTTAGTCAAACTTAAAAAAATTTGACTCCTCAGGAAGCGAGATGTCCGTTTATTTTTAAGACAGAAGGAGTATAAATATAATACAATAGAGTTGCATGAAAATACATTTGTACAAAAATTGCTAACTATTGTTTGATGTGTGAACAGGCATTTCTGTTATTAGGTCGCTTTTTCAGGTACGTCGAAAATGGATCACCAGTTTGCGGTTAGGTTTTACTGCTATATATGGTCGAGAGTTGTGGCCAGTGAAGAGGAATTGACAAAATAATGCATGATGATTGATGCATGTCATGTACCTACATCATCGCTTATTATAGACATTCAGAAATGAGGTATATACATATATAGCCAATAGTATTCTAGTTGTTATAAAGAGCACTATTGTCATTAATCTGTTTGTCCCAAAGATAGTACATGTATATATGGTTTGACTCTAATGTCATGTCTCCGAAATTGTATCTAGTAGTCTGTGATAATGTGGTCAAAATACATATAGTTTAATTTGGCGGCTTTTGGTATTTGGACAGGTCTGCATGACAAATGAATTAGTTATTTCGAAGTTTATATAGCAGGCATTCATGGTTCATGCATGTATATGGTATTCTGAAGTGCAATAAGGGCTAAGTAAAGTAGGTTATGGCACAATTTATCATCAGTTTGATTAAACTTTTGTGTAGATCAATTATATGAAAGTCAATTTTATATCAATCCTCATATCTGCATGAGAAAAGTATTAACTAGGTTGATATGGATTGAGTCTATTTGATTAATCATGTGGTTACGAATCCTAGATATTTTCTTTTCCACTTCTCCCACTGTCAGGAGAGCTGGTCTATATTACTAGGGATTTCAGTCAAGACAATGCAACATATTTTCACACTAGCTACAAGAATGGGTCATTGTGATTCTCAAACAATGATGAGCAGAAAAAATCCACAAACAAAACAACAGACAGACCAAAGAGGAAATTATTTTCTAATACGAATTGTGTACGGATAGCACCACTTAGATTAACTGTAGCCTTGAATTGGGTTTCGCTGACTATCATCATTTTCACCCAAAACAGAGTGATATGTGGTGAACATGTAGGATTCCTTAGCACCAAATATGAATGTCATACATTTGAGCCATACAAACTAAATTGTGACATAACATAGGAAAGGTCCAGATCTTTCCCTATATCTGAAATAACATCAGACCCTCCTGCTTGTCTTCATGCATTTGCCGTAGTGTGCACTGTCCACATAAGAAAAAAAAAATCTTCCCATTGTCAGACAACCTGGCTGTGCCTGCCTCCAACTTTGAGGTGCACGAGTCATCTAGGATATGGACCACGAGTCACCTGAGAGGTGTATAATCATGCGAGAGGCCTTATATGGCCAACCTAGTCTCTGGCCCTACTATATGGCAAATGCAATGGTTTCTGATGAACCAGCATACTTGGCGCACTTGATGTGCGAGTGGGACCACATGGTTCAGCGTATAACGTATTGACAGCTTGTGGTGCAAAGTTTTGCATTTTGTGGAGAGCCGCAAGCACCTGGAAGATGTGTGAGTGATGGCGACAAAGAGCAGAATAAAAACCATGTATGTGTGTCCAAAGACACTAGCGACCAAGCTTACAAAAGGCGTTAGACGCTATCTAGGCGGGACCCTCCGTCTAGAGCTTAGACGCGCCTAGGCATTAGCATATACACACACATTTATGTTTAAAAAAGAAAAGAAAATAAGAGATAAGTGGACCTTATTGAAGAGAAAATCCCATCAAACAACCCAAAGCAAAAGTCTAAAGTACTCCCACACACCACCAACACCTTATCCCTAGGTCTTCCTTCCGGTCTGCTTGGTCTCCTGCATTTCTTCTCCCCATCTCCCATTCTCTCCTCTTTTTGTCTGTCGTCCAACTCCACTCGACACTCCTCCAACCCTACCGCCGCCCAACATCTATGTTGCCCACATGTGTCTTTGTCTTAGGTAGATCTACGCGTTTACCATCGCCGATGGGTTAGCGCTGCCAAACCTACCCCATAGGCAAGGTGGAACATACCCCTCTACCTAGTCCAGAGGCATGCCTAGGTGAGCGCGGAAGAGCGGCTTGTTGAACAATGCTAGCAGCACAATAAATAGGCATATATACTATGGATTGGATTCGTACATGGGCTAAAATAGGATATCGATCCATGAGAGTCGTCCTAACGACCATTTACGTAGAAGCACATTAATTTTTTTGTGCAATGGTCAATGAAGACTGGTCTGCACCTATGTTTAACCTGTCCTTTTGCTAGAATCATCTGGAACAAGATGATGGCGTGGGAAATTTTTGGTATACCTTTAATTCAGCAAGTGGATGAATTATTGGCTATTAGCACTTGGTGGGAAACAACAGCCCACTCTATCTCCAAAGAGCAGCGACGATAGATCAACGGCGTGACAATCTATATAATGTGGAACTTATGGAAGGAATATAACTGAATATTTTTTTTAAAAAAAATAGTTTCCAATCACCACTATAGGCCTCGAGAGCAAAAGATGACATCAATCAATGAAAGAGAGCATTTTGTTCGAGCATTTGATTTACATAACCAAAGATTTTTTTAAAAAAAATAGCTTCCAATCACCTCTACAAATGGCCTCATGAGCAAAAGATGACATTGACCAATGAAAGAGAGCATTTTGTTCGAGCATTTGATCTTCGCGGCTATAGCTCCCACTCCCATTCCTCTTCTTCTCTGGATTTTTTAGGCTTAGTTTTTCCTATCCCAGATAATTTCTTGGGAGTTGTGTTGCTAGATCCTTTGGGCCTTGGGATTAGCCTGCATTGTGTGCTTTGAACTCTCTTTTCTTATCCTTCCTAGCTATCTTCATTGTCCATATCTATCCTTATACCGGGCTCATATATAAGCTAGACCTAGGGTTTCTCATTTCATTCCTCTCTTAAATCCCCCATAGCTAATGGCGCCCTCTCCTCGCAAACTCTCTCTCTCTCCTCTCTCCTTCCCCTCTCTCCCTTGTCGCAGCTCCCCTTCTACACAGCAGGGCAGCGGCACCCCCGCTACTACTGG
Source organism: Microstegium vimineum (assembly GCA_022036555.1). Taxonomy (NCBI): domain Eukaryota; kingdom Viridiplantae; phylum Streptophyta; class Magnoliopsida; order Poales; family Poaceae; genus Microstegium; species Microstegium vimineum. Next base: position 52,096,677 of record CM039133.1, on the reverse strand, counting down.
GTGGGTTGGGCGGCTGCCACCATTAACTCGTGATAGGGTCGCTGGCCGAGCGACCGCCTCAGTTAACGATTAACGGAGACAGTCATCATTGGGCATCCGCCTCTGTTAATGCTGGATTAATAATTTTAATATATTCACTGAGGCAGCCAACTTAACGCATTCGTCTTGGTTAATGAAAGGCAGACACCTTATATTGTCCGCCTCCGTTAATCCTTCAACTGAGATGGTTGTTGTAAGGCAACTGCCTTCGTTAATAGGTGATTAACGAAGGCGATCGCTCTTACAACGCCTGCCTCCATTAATGAGAGCTATAACTACATCGCCTAGCCACTCCCACCTTCTTCATGGCTTCTCCATTTGATGGTGTTTGAGCTCCAAAACCCCAAAAATTGACCAAGGGGGAGAAGTTTTACTCTTGGATTTCTTGAAGGAGGACACCGTAGGAGGTTTCTATGCCCTTCCCCATCCTTATGCTCCTCTCTTTTTCATCATTTCGTGTCTCTATATCTAGATCTATATTTTCATGAAGGAACAAATCTAGGTCCTAATTTGCTGCATTTCTTTGCAATCTTCTAAATGTCTTGTTCGCTGTGTGTGCAAGGTTTGCTAGCATGGATAGGCTTCACTACCAAAATAGTGGAGTTCTCTTAGTGTTTTTAAATAGTAATAAAACACTAGCACTAATCATAGCACATGAAAATTTAGCACGGGTGCGTTGCTCACCTCAGTTAAGCCAAAACGTTCACCTCCATTAAATTTTCTGTAGTAGTACCCTCTCCTACCTGAGTAGTGGCATCGGCGCCTGGAAGGATCAAGATGCCCAAGAGGGGGGGGGGTGAATTGGGTTTATTTCAAATTTCTAAAGCAAATATGAAATCCTAAACAAATGACAATCACCCCGTGCCTAACGATTGTGTGCCTTAGACTATGAAAGCGGTAGCAAGTCAAGGAATGAAAAGACACCCTACACAATTCTAGTATGAAAGAAGAACAAGTGCAGAATGTAAAGAGCTAGGGAAAGAGATTCTTGACACGGCGACGTTTTGCCGAGGTATCGAGGAGTCGACACTTCCCCTAGTCCTCGTTGGAGCACCTCGCAAGGTATTGCTCCCCCTCAATCCCGCGCAAGGGATGAGTGCTCTCTACGGGCTGATTCTTCGCCACTCCGGCTCGACGAACCACCCACAACCGATCACAAGTCGATGAAGAAGGGCCGCCGACAATCCTCCCGGCGATCACCTTCCTCCAAGCACCACCGGACCATCTAGGTGATGTCGATCACCAAGAGTAGCAAGCCTTGATCTTCACTTGACTCAATCAAGCCTCACAAGTAGAGTGGATGCACACTTGATCTCTTGGATGAACTAGAGGAGAGGATGGATGGATGGATTCGCAAATCACTCTCTCTCTCTCTAGGGCTCTTGCTCTCTTCTCCACCTTCTCAAAGCAACCAGCAACTGAAATGAGCAAAGGCAAAGTGGGAAGGCAAGGGGTGGGCTATAAATAGCCCTCCACAAAAACTGCCTCGGGCTGAAGAAAACAGACAACTTAAGTTGGCGACGGACGCTCCATCGCCTACGCGACGGATGCTCCGTCGCCCAGCCAACGGCTAGTTTCTGTTCATTCAAAAGGGCGACGGACGCTCCGTCGCAAAGCGACGGACGCTCCGTCGCAAAGCGACGGACGCTGTGCCTCAGCGTTCGACACCCCTGGCCGGGGTTGGCTGAAAACAACCTTCTCTGAAAGGCCGACGGACGCTCTCCCAGCGTCCGACGCCAATCCGATAGACAACGTCCGTCGGTCAAGATTTCACTCAGCTAGAAACAGAGCTCTCGGGAAGGCCGACGGACGCTCGGGGGCTGACACCCCAGCGTCCGACGCCTCTATCTGGCGCGACGGACAACGTCCGACGCCACGGTCTCCAGCGTCCGTCGCCCAAAACTCAGTTCTCTCAACTTCGTTTTTTGTCGCGATGAATATGGAAGTTGTTCTAGGCTATCTTACGGTCACCATATGCTTGCTTAGAGCTAAGGATGTCAAGTGTATACCACACCTAAGTCATGAAGCTCTCCTAAGTCAAGCTACTCATCTAGACCCCTCTTGATAGTATGGTCAAGAATCAAATAAAGCCCTATCTATTTCTAAATGCCCTTCATCTCCTTATGTCACTTAGATCTACCATTCTAGGGTCTTTATCACATCATCTTTGAAATCCGAAACGATATCCATCTTGGGGGCTAAGTGATAACCGTTGATAGACATTCTCATTGATCACTATGGCTAAGCTAGGCATAGCCTCTGCAAAACACACGTTAACCATAATAATCTTTTACTTGTCGTTAATCACCGAAACCAATAGAGCTATGATTCTTCAGCGCCCCTCTCCCACCCGACCACATCCTCTCTCTTCCTTGTTTCTCACAGCGGTGGCGGCTTCTCATCCCCCTCTCAGAGAACTCGACAACATCGTCCATGCTGGGGCCATGCTCACGGGGACTGGCGGCGCGGCGTCGGCGCTTTGCAGGAGCTGGATCGGTCCCCCGGTGGCGGAGACGGTGCGCAGCCTAGATCTAGGCCCATGCTTGGTTCAGATTGTGGTTCTTATTTGCTTTTTAATTGATTTACACAGGCGGACATAGAACCGGCTTTGAAAAAAAGCGATTAACAAAGCCATTTCGTTCAAGGCGGTTGTGGTTGTGATGCCCGCCTCAAAAAACTAAAAAACACTCGTCTGCAATAAGATTAATGTAGTAGTGCAAGGAACAATGACGATGCCCAAGTCACCACAGGCGCCTCGCTGATGACGGGGACGTCACCTACCAATGAAAGCGTAGCCGCCGTTAAATTTTAGAATAAATTTAGAAAAAGACGAGCACATGTGCCAAGTTGAGGACTTAAACCCAGGCAGATAGGTTCCACCACAAGGAATCCAATCAGCTGATCTATGACCAGTTTGCTGGAATGTTATACTTTTAACACCATAATCTGACATCCTCTAAATTTTCATAAGTTGGAGTTTCACTTGGATATTCTTACCACTAGATGATTGGAACTTCTGAGTTATGACTGGCTGGAAGTTTCACCCTTTGATCCAGAGTTGACGTTTCAGTTACCTCTTAATGAGACGTACGCAACTAACATTTCAGCCATGGGCCTAAATATTCCAAGTGTCTCTGCCAGTTTTGGTGGTCAACATCTTGTAAATTTTGCACAACTTATATATAAACTAGTAATATCACGCTATTCTATCTTTGCTCAAAGAAAACACTACAATATGTGCTGTGTATAGTATGACATATACATGCATGTTTTTTTGTTGGTTAGCGTCATTGTATTTTGAACAAGGATGCCCATGTATCACGCCCTTCCCTTCAATGATCTCAATGACTCAGGCTCTTAGCCTTGCATTGGGTGTGTAATACAATTACAAATCAAATATTCCTTGTTCGTTCTCAACATGTTAGAACCTGATAGAATACATAACAAAGCATGCAGCTTAGTCAATTAACTACTGCCCATTTGCTTGACAGACATACATGTCAATTAACAGTTTTGCTAATCGTTGTCTTGCTTGGATACCGTCAGGTGTTTGGTGAAGTGACGCATACATATTATTAATTCTTACTAGGACTGCTGGTTATTGTGCTGTCAAGGTCTGATGCAAGTAGCTACTTTATGTATATACTACTCCCTATGTAGAGGCCAACTTGTGCACTAAACTATACTACCACTCAATACATTAACATATATATATATATATATACATATTCCTTTTGTTCATTACAGGTTGCAAGTTGCAACATCAATTTTATCCAGCTGATCTGGCTACGCACGTGGTGGAGCATATACGACAAATTTGTGGCGGCTGGGGTCAACATACCCAGTTTATTAGTAATACTCAATGATCAACAGCTAATTGTCATTATATAGTAATAGTTGCTTAGTACTTTTAATCGCTTGATGTTGCAATGCATGTCTCTGAACTAACATATGTTTTCCATATTAAGGTCATGCTGATATTCCAATTTTAGAACAGGACAACCACATACAAGGATATTGCATTGTGGGAATCCAGTGACTTTGGACATAGTAGTAGATTCCAACAAATGAGACAACTTCCTCCCTCTATATTCACACACAAAATACTTGTCATACTAGTAGAGGTAAAAATGTTGCCTTATAAAGCCCTTCTCTCGTTAACATAAAGAAGATGTACAACTTTCCTGCGTGTCTGAGAAAAATATAGTCCACTAGTATACCGTCACTTTTTCACCATGATTTCCCGATCATCCTATCCTCTTCCACTTATTATTTGCCTCTGCCATCCCAAACTATTCCTAAGATTTGATTCACATTATTTTTATTTTTCAAACATGCAGGAGAGCTATGTACCATTTCACTAAGAAGACATGTTTTAAGCACACAAGAAGAAATCCCCAACGACACTCACAAACGCCAAGGCACACCCACAACTCTCTAAAATACCATATCACACTAAGCTTCTTACAAAATGAAAAGAAAGCGATCGAAATAACCAAATTAGGGTCCTGAAACCCTCCCAAACGACCTCACAAGAGCTCCCGGAGGCCCTTTGCTCGTGAATGCACTCATAAGTGACAGCCTGAAACACGACTGTTTTGGATTGTAGCCGTTAAAAACGCAGTAGTTCTTGTGCTTCCTGATTTCGCCAGGCCACTAGTATTGCTAGTGAGTTGAACCCCTCTTTGTAATCTTTCACCACCTCTTTAACTGCCATTCATTCATCCATATATGAATTGCCAGGCTCCGAATTAATCTAATGAGTGCATCCACATGTTGATGTAATTAAGTCCCATAGAAAAGGTCGGCATAAGTAATTAATTAAGTCGCCTTGCTTGGATCTCATCAGGTGTTTGGTGAAATGGAACATACTTTGTACAGTGATAAGCACATGTCCTCTCACGTTATGAACACTGAAGTCTCTGATTGTTTCCATATTTACAGGTCAAATCTGATCTAACTTGACAGATATATGCTGTCCTAGATACATACCAGCATGTACCAACTTGTCTGGTAAAAAATATTTGTATTGTTTCACATCATACTGGAGTGGTACCAAGGTAGATATATATATAAATGGGTACGGTACATCCTTTTTTATACTAATAATACTTGGTTTCAACATCATTCCTTAATCTATCTCACTATATTAATTATCAAGTGACAACTGTTCATGGAAAAAACTAATAAGAGCATATACGACAATCTTGTGGCGGCCATGGGTCAGACAGCGCTCCTATGACTTTTTATCACATAATACTAAGTCTACTATATTTAATTGACTTTTGTTACGGTACTCCGGAATGAATATGGATTGTCTATTTATTCCGATCCAACGGTCACGATCATCTGAGGTAATAGTATTTATTAAATTTTTATTTTATAAAAGTAGGTTGCCGCCGTCGGCGAAGGAGTAGCCTTTCAACGACGTTAGCGGGGCAGTTCGTGGCGGCGGAGCCTCCCTCAGGCTGCGTCGACCAGGCGACGTAGCAGGGGTGGTGTCCGGCGGCGGAGCCTCCGGATGGCTGCGGCGGCGGAGCCTCCCTCGGGTTGCGTCGTCCAGACGGACGCGCGTACGAAGCGTAACGCCCCAAAGTCCAAACGGCTCACCACACCCACCACCATCTCACTTAAGCTTTCGTCCTCGCTTTGCTTAAAAGGATTAACCCGGGGATGGTGGGATGGACTTTAGAAGCCTTATATGTTGGTCTATCCCACCTTAAACAAGCAAGGTGGGACTAAACCCTCCACAATATCTCATTAACACACATGGGCCACTACGGGCCAAACGGGCCGGATGTGACAGTCGTCCAGGCGGCAGCGCGTACGGAGCGTCGAGTGGCGGCGTCAAAGCGACATACGACGCGTCCAGCAGCGGGGATGACTGCGGCGGCGTTATTACCGGCCGCATGATGTTTTATTTTTTAGTATTTTATTTATTAATTTATAGTAAATTATTAAGTTTAGAAAAACCAACGGTCCAGATTTGATTTAAGATATTACCTCCTGGAAGGTAACCAGAGTACCTGAGCATTGACCTCTATTTAATTTGCTTGACAACAAGTTGTTGCATTGATATGCTATATACATTTGAAATATATTTCCAGAATGAGGTAGCACTAATATAATATTTGAAATCCAGAACACAGATACACAATGATGAGTAAGAAGGTGAGGATCCCATGCATATGCACTCTGATTAATTGCCAGCCGATTTCTAGATGGGCTAGAAATGTCAAGGCATATCTGTTTTTGTTTTGTTTTACAATATATACATACAGTATCATTGATAAATGCAGATTGATTAATTCCAGCCGGATCAACATGGTAAGTCACCATGTCATGATATTAAAATCGCGCCCGAATGTATTGAGGGTTTGTCATGAAAACTGCTTTTTTTCCAGTAAATGGCTCGGTTTTCTGATTTTACCTGTTAGAAAGTTACTACAAATTTAAATTACACCAATGCTATCCTTGAAGCCTTGAAGGTTATATATACAATAGATTGTTCTTTCTCTTTCGCTCTTTTTTTTCATTTATAACTTTTTGATACAGAAGGACACAAAATTGACGGTATACTTAGTATTGTACATTGTGCTTTGTGCTTTGTGCTTGGCAACCGTGTTGCCGTTCTGTTGTGTTTCGTTGTTTGTTCCCAAAAAACTCTTTTCTGCTTAATGAGATATGCGCCTATGACGTCATCTAAAAAAAGTATTGTACATTGTGCAAATGATATTTTCATCCCTAGACAACTAAGCACAAGCTTCTGATGAGATAGATGCCTTATTACATACCCCAAAACATACAAAATTATATCAACTAATTGTGGCTATATAGCTTTTCATCGGTATCTGAGTTATGAGGCTCCAAATCTCAGGAGTGCATCCAACTCCCAACTATCCAAATCCAACGGTGCAAACACAGTCATGTCGAATGTTTCATACATGTCCTTTGTGACCAACTCTTCAGATTTGTTGTCGGTCGGTTTATTGTCATGTAGGGATGTCTGATTCTGATGGTCACAAGGATCTGTACAGGTGCTCGATGTGCTGGATTGGCTGTCGCTGCTGCTTCGGGTGTTTGTTTCAGAGTCATCAGGGCTTGAATTAACACCATCATTATCCTTACAAGTATGCTGACCATAGTAGACGACTGTGTACATCAAGGTATGATCAGCACCACTGGTGTCATCTTGTTGCTGCACCGTCTTCGTTGCTTTGCAGCCTTGTTCCTGTCTGTAGGTGCATCTGTAGTAACTCCTGCATATATATGCATGTACCTCAACTATTAGCTACTGACGAATACAACTTACTGCAAAGTTGCATCATTATCTAACTTTGTGCACATACTAATTAATACAGAAGTCATATATGGGCAAATCTAGGATCAACCTGGCCTAGAGACCTAGAGTTCAGTACCCAAAAAAAAAAAAATGCAGTGTCCTTCCTTTATCACCCAAAACTAAATTTCTACTACCTAGCTTGCTTAATTAACATCGTTGGAACAACATGTGGCATGATTGTTTGGTAATACAAGGGAGTTTTTTTTTCGAAAAAAAAGGAAAAGAAAAAATGACAAGGAAATACACATCTTTCGAATTAAGAAGAGGATAAATTCACCTTGAGTGTTTGGTGTTGTTGATGTGCTTCTGCCCATACTTCCTCCATTGGTGGCCATCGTAGTGCGGCACGGGTGTTTCAAGTGCCACAGAGTCATCAAGTTTCCTGCTTAAAAGTTTATTTCTGGATTAGTAATAATCATATGCAACCTCAAGAAGCATTTCAAATAAACTCATTAGGTACGTCACATGGTTTGGTACCTTCTCTTGTGCTGACGACGGGGTTAACAGTAGTAACACCCTCCTCATTCTTGCAGTCGTCGACAGAGGAAATCTTCTTTACTCTCTTCTTGTCATCCACCAGCACATCATCATCATGAGAAGGTTGTCGAGTACCTGAAGACTGATGATGCAGCTGCAGCTCAGCCATGGCCTTGCTGGAGCAATCCAGTATGTTCTGGAACATGTGTGCGACGAGCTCGGAGCGCTCGTCGGCCTGCAGCGCCGGGAGCACGATTGCTCGCAGCTGCGTCACCAGAGACTGCCCCCTGGCTATCTCCTTCATCGCCGAGCGGTGATCAGAAGCTGAAGATTGAGCAAGACATCTGCTATTATACTGTTGGTGCTTCATCCTTGCTAGTTTTCTTCTTCTAGATTGCTCTTGTATCTGAAGAACTGGTGCTGTGGGAAGAAACAACTAGCTACTGAGCTTATTAGCTTAGCTGCAGGTTCTTTGTAGGCAGCTGTCAGAGAAGGAACCAAGCAAGGAAGAAGATAGTCATGTGGCTGGCTATGGCGATAAGGTTACTCCTAATCCTCTCTACTTATATACGGGGATGGAAATGTCATGGCAACATAATTAATGGACCAACTTGTGCAGTAATATAATCTGATGTAGGCAGGTGCAGAGCACATGGAAACAGGGAAGGATTCAGACTTTGCAGCCACCACGCGCTTATAGGTTGCATTGTTGGCCCTCTACTCGTCTGTTATCATTTACTAGACTAAGTAGTCTAGTACAAGATGCATGCGCACCAGTGATTTGGAACGAAGATCATGGTTAGATTCTGCAGTCGTAACTCGTAGTCATGAAATTAACCTGGGGCAAGGATTGGTTAACTTCATCGTAGTCAATTGTCGCTGGTTCTCAGTCTTCTCACCAGATACTGCCTGCTCCGAAAACAAGCTAGCTAGTCTAGTCAGTGAGCAGTCGCTTTTGCTTCTCCCATGGCCTTTTCAGCTTTTGCTGTGTCCTGCCATAAACAACAACCCCTTGGAATCTGAAAACAAAATAGCATGTCATTTCTCCTTATAAGAGCTTGTTTGAATAAGCAGGGATTATAAATTCAGAATTAGTTTCTGGAGACCTGTGAATGGTCTGGTCCCTCACATGCATGTTCAGAAACAGGACTTTTTCCCCCTTCTTCTCAGGTTCAAAACTTCAAATACATATGGAATGAATTACGAGTACTTGCATCCAAATCAGCACTCTCTGCATACATACTAGATACTTATGATATATTTTTTTGAGTGCAACTGAAACTAGGGTGAGCTAATCGCAGACCTGAGCTCTTTAATTAAAAGTGTGGCTAATAACATGGTTAGCACAACCATGACAAAACTAAGAAATAAAAAGAAAACAAGCTCCATACCACTCAAATACAAGCTAGCCCTGATATTATATATTAGGAGGTGCAATAAGCTAGCGTACTTGGAGACACAAATTCTAAAGTTTCCATATCATCATGCTGACGGCAGCACGCTCACCTCAGCAGAAATTTCGTCGCGCTCCTAAAGCATTATTATATTTCACGTACGTAAGCTCAAATTTTACCCGCCGTGCTGTTTGTAACAAAATGCTCTGCCAGTCCACGTTGTTGGCGACGTATCAACAATTCATATACCAAAGTCTATTGCTTACTTTTCCAAGGGCAATTAGTTCTTAATTGGAGTGAACGATGAGCACAGAAAAACTGAGCTACAAATTTGGACTTGGATATGGGTTTTCAATCATAGACTAGCACACATTTGTTCCTTTGTGCCGACTAGATCACCTGGCTAGATTTTTCTTTTCTTTCTAATAACCAGGGTCTAGATTTTTCAACATTATTTTCCACAGAGGAGATCAAATTAAGACCGACATCAATTCAAAGATTTTTACATGTTTTTGCCACTGAATGCTGCTAAGATAGGAGAAGAGGAAGAGATACACACTCATCATGCCATAAGACTCATTTAAAAGTCTTGCTGACACTACCACAATAAATTTAACCGAGGCAGGCATAATAGATTAACTGAGGCGGGCAAACTATCTGCCTCCAATAAAAAATCACGGTTAATCTAGCCTTAACAGAGACGATTACTCTAAACCGCCCACCTCCGTTAATATGTTAACCAAGACGGCCCTGCCTCCATTAAGCATTTTACAGATAAAAAACTATTTTTTTTTTTCAAAATTGAATTTGAATTTGAATATGAATTCGCAAATTAAACATAGACAACAAAGAAAAAAAACAAGCATATAAAGGACGAACAGATATCTTCATCATTACTATATGCATGGATCCTCTTTGCACCCAATTCTTCATGTGCGACCATCTCTACATCTGCATACCCACGACTACATGGACCATGCCTATCTCTAACACGATATCTTTAATCACAACTACTTCACCCTGATGCTTGGCTACCTCGACATCAGTACAGAGAACTACCGTTTCGCATGAGCTACTCTTCGGTTTGCTTCTCTATCCACAACATACACAACTCATTGACATTTGAAACCTTGGAGATGTTAGATCGTCGTCTTCCAGCGCTTTTCCTTCTCCGGTTTCACCGTTGCAATGCTCCCACAGTGACTACAGAGGATGTTACAATGTATCACGACTAGGGTAGAGTTATTTGGGATTTCGATCCTATTCATGGGCTTGACCTCTAAGTCATGCACAATATATATACCATTTGAGGGGATCAATGCAAACAATCCAATTTCACTTAATTCTATTCTTCTACAAATAACATGGTAGCAAAACTACCATGCCACAGCTGACCAAAGGAATGATATACTATTAACTAGGAGTGAGGTCTAACAGATCTAATTAGCACATGCATATCAAAACTCTGCCCAAATATTTATTCTGGTCTTGCACATGCCCCCATCGAGACTAAGTTTAGATTATCAGCATCATGCATGCATACTGACGCAAACAAGCTCATGTAACCACAAGAGCGTCACTCAACATGGGTTGTGACGTTGGGTAATAAACTCATGCCTTGCAAATTCACTGAGATTGTTTAGCCATAGGACGTATTTGCTTGTCTACGTTGCCGGCGACTATAGTAATTGAAAAATGGTTTGCGTCACATACATACAGTACTTTGATCGAATTTCCAAGGGCATTAGTTCTTAGTTAATTTGGAGTGAACGATCAACTTCAAAATATTTAAAGAAAAGGAAGTGTAGACTTTGATCTCTGTCTCGGAGCTTAGTGCTACAACGTACTAAAACATTTGTTTCTTCAAGCTGACCGAAATAAGTGGATTGCTTTGGGCATGATTTTCCACACACTAGATCAAAGATTGGACATCACAACACTAACCTTGTCAAACAAGTAAGCATCCCTTCTAATGTACTCCCCCCGTCCAAAAATAGAGTCGCTCTGAGAATCGTGCTGGTCAAACTTTCTTAATTTTGACTAGATTTATAAAAAAAATATGTGTAACACTACTGTAAACTTGAAATTCCCTTACGGTGCACTACCGTCAGGGAAAATAAAAATATCGTCATGAAAATGTACGTATCATCATAAAAAAATAAAAATATCGCCATAAAATTTCTTACGGTGCACTTACCGTCAGTGAAAATAAAAATACCGTCAGGGCTACCTTGACAGGGTAATTCCAGTTTTGCCTGATGTTGGTCAGGGAATTTCAAGTTTCCAGTAAATAAGTTTATTATGAAAGTATATTCAAAGATCTATCTAATGATACTAATTATGTACTATAAATATTAATATTTTGTTAAATATAGTTGGTCAAAGTTAAAAATTATTGACTTTTTGAGAAACGAGAATGACTCTTTTTTTTTGGACAGAGGGAGTACAACCGTATGTACATGATAGAGGGTTTATCGCTATGTGACTATTGTTTGTGTAAGTGGTTAATTGCTTTATATATATAGTATTTTTCCTTTATTGAGTATATCAAATTATACATATAATGTGGGAGTTTAGTTTGTCGGTATCCATGCCATACCACTCTTGAATATCTGTAGTAAAAAAAAAGTGAAACTCTCATGTATTAGAAATTCTGTAAGCCCCGTCCCATCTATTTGAGTGGGATGATTAACCACAGAGGCTTAAGGTCTGATATTATTGACATGCAACATGCATATGTTGCACTTTATTAACCAATCACATAATAAGTACGGTTCATTGCCACACTAGCGTTGAGTCATCACAAGGCCAAATTAAATAGTGATCCCAAATATATGTGTTTAGTTCTATCATCTTTCATATTTTTTTTCTACAATTTCAAGGCATATTCTGTTCCTTTTTACTATACTAGTAGTCAACAAAAAATGTCATTCTTTTAGAATTTCTCCCTTTCCATGCTCTTAATCCTATCAGCCATACTTAGAAAACCAAAATAAAACTTAAAACACGTTGTCTCATCTAAAAAGCACATTAAAGCCAGAATTAGAAGTTCTGCTCAGTTGGCATGCGCATATATAGTACAGTTATTATATATATGTTGGCTAATACTCCCTTCATAAATGTAAGGTTCTCTTAGTACATGATATTGCAAATTTAATCATGGAAACACTACATTAGTTCTTTTTTATATCCATATAAATGAAGTCAAATAGTAATTTAACATGAACCCATGTTTGATATATTTTAGAATCAACAAGAGTACCGATAATACTGAAAATTTTCATTAATTGTCCTCTGAACCATCATCTCGGAGCATATTTTGTATGTCTGTTATCGATGATCATGTGTAAAATATATATACTCATAATACAAAAAAACAATTTTCACATTTACAATGCATAGGAAATTGATATATATATATATATATATATATATATATATATATATATATATATATATATATATATATATATATATATGCATGGTGACTACTGGAAACTTGAAATTCCCTCACGGTGCACTACCGTCAGGGAAAATAAAAATATTTTCATGAAAATGTACGTATCATCATAAAAAATAAAAATATCGCTATGAAATTTCTTACGGTGCACTTACCGTCAGGGATAGCTCGACAGGGTAATTCTAGTTTTGCCTGAGTTTGGTCAGGGAATTTCAAGTTTCCAGTAGTGCCGTGTGGCTTGGGGAGGGAGACCCTTGATTAATAAGGAATCCACCTCAAACATAAAATGGCTATTTACTAAAGCTGGCTCAAAACCGCCTACCAATTTTATCCATGTGTACAAATATGCAAGCTATATTGTGTAACAAAATATTCTGTGATATCCACCAGTGTACTAACAAGAATAATCTGTACCTTCTGCTGAGCATTGCAATCCATGGTGCATACTATAGTTATATATATATATCACATATTCCAATATCCTTACTATACTACAAACACACCAAAGCAGCTTAAAACTAACATATGCTAAAAGTAGAAGATAACCATAATGCACTAGTCCGTTGGTATCAAATCTCTAACAAACCATCAGTCGGCACGTACTTCAGAGAGAATATGAAGTTGCTGCGGGGGCTGTGGTATATAGTGCCTCCCAATCAATGAGAGAACTATCAAACACCTCTAGTAAAGCTGGCAAGTCCAAGTCTGCTTCAGACTCTTGAACATCTGTACTTGTTTGAGCCATGCCTGTGCTATGAAGATCCATACTTCCAACAAGTTGGGGAAGCTGGACCATGCTGATGCTATGATGGTCCTTGCAAGTGTGGTCACCGTAGTACACGACAGTGTACTTTGCATTTTCCTCGCCGACCATTGCACTATTACTGGTACCATCGTCGTCATTTGGTCCTTGTTCCTCAACTGTCTTTGTTGCTAAGCAGTTCCGTTCTCTGTACGCGCATCTGTAGTAGCTCCTGATTAATTGACCACAAGTTCATATGAGTTATGGTTATTACAATATATGTGTGTCTGTTATAATAGTTTGTCGACTTGCTAGAGATCATGTATGTATGTGTAGTAAGAATTTGATCACAAATTAAAGGACAGTCAAAATCTGCTCATGCAATAACTGTAAGCTAGCAGCTTGTTTTCTGGACGATGATCGACGTATATATAAGATCGAGATCGGTAGATATATTATTTACCTAGGATGTTTCCTCCCGTTGATGTTCTTCTGCCCATATTTTCTCCACAGATGGCCATCATAGTGTGGAACATGTGTAACAAGGGACCTTGATCGCTTGTTGTTGTTCCTCCTAGAAACATATGTATATCGAATCAGTTGATGCATAGATGTTACAAACAAGCTGGATTATATGGACATATTGGCAATAAAACAACTAAGTTCGCATCTGATCAGCGTCGAATCACATATACCTTCTCTTTTGACCAACGCTATTAGGCTGCTTCGCCAATCGCGCTTGCTCCTCCGTATTCGCACCATTAGTAGGAGTCCTATGCTTCCTCACCAACGACTTGTCGTCGACGACGGGCTCTACCAAAGGTCCGCCTCCGCCTCCGCCTCCGGTACTCATAAGGCACAAATCAAGCGTAGACACCACGCCTATGTTGCAGCCGATCACATCGTCAAAGAGCTGGACAGCGATCTCAGCGGCCGAGGAGGTGCCGGCACCATCGATGACGCCGTGGAGCAGCGGGAGGACGAGCGCTCGGAGCTGCATCACAAGCTCCTGCTGCCTCTTCATGGCCTCCATCATCTCCCAGACATGGCCGCAGGGAGGCAGCATGGCGAGGCTGCTCTTGCGGTCCATTCAGTGTACTCAATTATTAGTTGTGTTTGCCTAATTTGTCTCAGCTAGGCAGCTAATTAACTGTTCCAAGTAATTAGTAACTACTCCTACTTCTAGTGCAGGTGTAGTTTTCGTTTGGGTCAATGTGATGACTCTGATGAGTGAGAGAGCTAGGTTTTTTAGGTATAGGTGATGAGATTGAGAGAGAGCTGTAGCTAGCTAGGTGTGTGGTCATATGGAGAGTGTGTATACTCTCGCTCGGCTGCTAGAGTGTACTTGCTTATATATACAGTGCTATACAATGGAATGTGCTGTGTCCGAGCTTAATTGGCACGTGTCGTATATGTGACGCTGCAGTAGTCGTATGCTATATGAAGGGGCTGTTTAGTTCTCCATGGAATCTAAAATATTTTAGGTTTTTTTCTTTATTTTATAAAATGGAACTAAACATCACCCAAAATATTTGATAAAAAGTGGTTCATTCTCCATTTTAGATTTTGGACTCAAGGACCCAAAATAAAGAAATCTTTGCATTGGTTTGTGTGTCATTCTCACAATCCCCATTATTGAAAGACAAATTTTAGATGAAACTAAACACTCTACCAAAATATTTTGCATTTTGGATGTTGGAACTAAACAGGCCTAAAAAGAAGCAGCGAGACATCCATTTCTAGGTGTGAACGCATGGGCGTGTGTGCATGACCACGCGGCATTGCCATCGTCGACCACACGAGCCAGGGGCTTGAGACTTTCAACTCTAGCTCCCTGTCCCAGCTTCGTGCGCTCAGTATATTATGCACGTGCTTGTGTGGATTATACACCTTCGTTCGGACCAAAATATTTCCAGCATATGGGTAAGCATAACTCTTAGCAAGTACTCTCGCCCCGGCCCGTTCCAAATTAGTTCATGAAAGCTTCTTTAACTTTGATCAGTTTTATTTAAAAAACATACCAAAATGTAATACAATGCATTCTCTCCGATCTCAGAAAGAATCGATTCCTATAATCCGTGTTAGTTAAATATTTTTAAAAACTTTGACTAACTTTATAAAAAAATATAACATCTATGAGTTAAAATGAGCATCATACAAAAATATGTTATATGTTAAATCTAATGATATTAATTTGATACCATAAATTTTAATGTTTTTTTCTAAATATTTGGTTAAAATTTAAAAAATAACTTAGAACAACTCTAGAAATCTATTCTTTCATGACAGAGGGAGTATATGAATTTAATTAGTCTCATTGATTATGGATGAAGCATATCTTCATAGTGATTTTTTAGTTGTACAAGTTAATATAATTTTCCTAAAGACATGGTCAAACTCTAAGTTTGACTCTTATGACAAAGCTAATAAATTGATCATCCAACTATAATTTGGTACCAATAGAGAGTACATAGGGATATTTTTATCTCGAAAGGTGAATGTATATATAATACAAACATTGGAATAATTCACCTCAACCAATGGACTGGAGCATGTCATTTTTCACATGTCCATGTCGCTGAATTGAATTTATGCTCTCCTTAATTAGAGCTATATACAAGTAGAGTGAACCAAAGGAAATATCTATAATACTAAGATGACTACAGTTTAATTCTTGCAATGTGAAGTTAACCATCTTAGAATTGACTCTAGAACCAAAAGAACCTCCACTGACTACCGGACTTGGGTACTTTGCCGAGTGCCGCTCGGCAAACACCTGAAAACACTCGGCAAACTCTTTGTTGAGTGTTGCACTCGGCAAACTAGCGATCTTAACATCAAAGCCTACTTTGTCGGGCATTCGGTAAAGTATTTGTCGTGTGTACTGTGGCACTCGGCAAAGTAAAGTGCACAGTAACGACGTTCGACACGGTGACGACCACTTTGTTGAGTGTCAAGTCTAACACTCGGCAAATTACACAAGAGTGCCGAGTGCTCGACACTCGGCAAAGTGGAGTGGTTCCGAGTGTTGAGGTATGCCAAGTGTGTCACTCGGCAAAACTTTGCTTTGTCGAGTGCTCGAAAGAAAGCACTCGGCAAACCCCGGGGCACTCGGCAAAGAGGTCGTTTCCGGTAGTGACCGTTTACTAGGGTCGCATCTGTGTTTGGTACGGGTTGTAAGGACTGACTCAATGACCCTCCAGGGTAAGGGTAGCAATGGCCAAAGCACGGGGACAGAGAAGCAAATGTGTCGTGGGGTTCTTGGAGGACGAGGCGGAGGGGGGAGTTGGGCTTTGTGGCTAGAAATATCAAAGGAGGATGGGGTGGGGGAGGGGAGAGTGAGTGGCATCAGAGTGGGAGGGGGGAGGAGGAAGATGGGATTCACAACATAATGTGGCATTAGATGATGTTTCCCTCTATTCTTTCACAACGAGGCAACCTCTAGGGTGTCAGACTCGACAATCATACGATCTCTAGTTCCCTCCAGGATAAGCCAAATGCCATCCTGTAACGTCTCTTCTTCAACGAATAGCGTTGAACACACTGAGTTCATCCACCAAGCCGATGCTGCTCGGAATCTACCATTATTGTTGCATAGCACCCACCTATCGCACATGTACAACTAGCTCTTGTGTAGGATGCCCCCATCTGTATTGATCTTCAAAGTCCCTCCTCCAGTGGATTCCAACGCACAAACAATTATGTCAATCTCCCAGAGTCACCAAGTCTGGTATTGCCTCGAGTGCCCATTCCACTGTTGCACCCCAACTATGGGTGTTTTTCCATGCCGACAATCATTTCTACTACTCCACAATGACCACATGCCACATAGGTTTGCCTCAGTTTTCTTCCTTGGTGCAGGAATGATCCAGCAGGTCTTGTGTCTAGGTTCTGGAACAAAGATGGGGAATCTTAATTAATACCCATGAAGGTTTTCGTTGATGCAAAGATCGGTCACATACCAGTTATGGCTAGATCACCCAGGTTGCCATGAACCAAAGAACACAGCGGGTAACCAACATGCTTTCACAGCTAAGAGTGGTGAGGTTTACGAGCAAACCACCAAAGGGTAACCAACACTATTTCCTAATAAAGAACGACAAGGTTTACAAGCAAACAACCAAAGGGTAACCAATCGCACTTAAGTGACAAAGAATGCATGACTAGTTACCAAGCAAACTAGCAAAGAAACCATTGAAGCTATTGCTCGAGAGGGACCCTGTCGGGGGAAAGGATGTTGCGGGCTTGACCTAGGTTGGATGGAAATCCTAAGTCACCATCCTTGGTCATCGGATCAAACGATGAACAACAACATAGGGGTTGGAAGGGATTAGGGTTGTGCCTCTACCTCACCTCTCCTATCTCCACTCGTCTTCTGTCCTCTATGTTCCCTCGTTGACCATAGGAGAAGCACATGTGTGAGACACAGATGATGGAGAACTAGGCTCAGTTCTACCCGTGAGATGCACGTGGAGGACCCCACTACTACTTATATATCCTTTTTGGTTTGCCCGATCACTGATAGAGATTGAGTCACCCATAGCCTGTTGACATCATACATACATCCTTCGGCTTTGGCATCGACTACACCAACATCTACATCTTCAACTGTGGTGGGCTTGCGACGTCGAGGGGACGCCTTCCTATTTCACTTCTCGATCATCTTGTGTGCACTTCTACATCATCGGTTCCTTATCCACCATATATAAGGCCACCTTCCATATCACACCACTTCGTGCGTATTCGGTCTGTACAACTAATTGTGCGTGATCCACTCGGCTCCCATGACGTCCATATTCGAGTACTACGCACATACATCTTCTCTGGGCAACAGGGTTACTGTAGTGTCGTCTCATCTAGCCATAGCAACGTTGCCCGGGTGTCCGCTTTGACCTCGGCTGATCTACATCATCGTCCCATGTGCATCAATGATTGTGTTGCATGATCTTTGTTGCGCCATCCATCTAGATAAGGTTTTTTCCTAATGATCGAGTCTTTGTCATCGAGGCACCGTTACCCACACTGTTGATGAGCCTTGATCGGCGGCTACCACTCTTGGGCCATCGTTGAGCCCTACTCGCTGATGCATCTGTTTTCATACTGTTTCTTCTTCGTCCAACACAACCAGGTTGTCAGTGTGTCGATCTTATCACCACTTACTTCGTCTACTCTGACAACTGTGTGCTTCTTACCCCACTGCTCTGTGTGCCACCCATCATCAAGACCTTATATGTTGGTCCCTCATACACTAATGCATGATTGGGCCCTCTGTAACAACCCGAGTTTTCAAAAACACACAAAAATCACAACTTTTTAAAAAATTTCTGGCATAGCCCATAATTGGTGTTTGCACATTAGGAAACCCCTGAGTTAGTTGCACAAGTAGAGCCTAATAGTGCTAATTATAGTTGCATGGCATGTGTTTAACTTAACCCTGTTTTGCTTCTTATGGAGTTTGGAGTGTTAACCAATTTAACTAATTAAACTTGTTGCTTTTTGAAATAAAAAAAGAAAAGGGGAAAGGAGAGGGCTTGGCCTGCAGGCCAACCATTCCAGCCCAGCCGCAGCCCGACCCGGCCAAGCGCTGGCCCAGCAGCAGCTCCGCTCCAGCCCAGCTTCCGCTTCCGCCTGCGTGTCGGCCCAGCAAAGACGCGGCCCAACCGTGCGACGCGCCTCAGCCCGTCACCACTCGCGCTGCCCCTCTCCACCTCGCAGACAAGTGGGCCCAGGGGAGCCACGCGTCATCCCCTACCTCGCACCCCCTCCTTTGCTTTTCCTCCTCTGCACCAGAGCAGAGAAAAGGGGAGGGCCATCCCCCGCCAGCCTCGTCGTCCCTAGGGAAGGCCTCGGGTGAGCCGCACCCACCCCCGCACCTTTAACCGCTCGCTGCCGCTCGCCGCCAAACCCGGCAGCTGGCACGGTGATGATGCCTCCGTCACCACCGTGACGCCGCCGCTGCACTTTTGACCGGCAGCATTCAAACTTAAGAGCGTCGCGACTCTCCTGCTCGCACGTGCTCCCCAAAACCCTAGCCACGACCCCCCTATCTGCCTACACGTACCCCCGCACCCATCCCCGCCGTTTGCCAGCCGCCACGGCCGGCTTGGCCTATAAAAGACAAGAGCCCCTCGCGTCGCGCCTCATCCTAGCCGCCGCCGCACCTCGGCACCGCCGAGCCCCCAGGAGAAGGAGGAAGGGAGAGGGGAAAAGAGGAGGCGGGAGCAGTCGTCCGCAAAAGAGCTCGCCGCGTGTCGCCACCCGAGCCGTCGGAAGGAGCCGCGCCGTCGATGACCTCGTCAGCGCTGCGTATCGGCATGGCTCGGCAACAACTCGTCACGGCAACACATCACCACCGCACCGCTATCCTGCCGCCCCGAACCCCACGGTAAGTCTTCCAAGCCACGATCGGCCATCGCCGGGGCGAGGTTCCGTTCCCACGGCGCTGAACCCCGAAGGCCTTCACATCAGCACTGTCACGACCGCACCACCCAGAGCACCTGCAAACACGCGCTCACGGTCACCAGAAAGCCTTGGGCTGAGCTCGCCACGTTCGCCTTGCCGACGCGGCCGAGCTCTGCAAGCGCCACCTTGTCACACACCACGCTCTCGCCACGGCCAAAACCCGCCATGGCAAGGTCTTGTGCCCACCACGTCAGAGCCCCGTGGCCCTCGCCGGAGGTGCCACCACCACCGCCATGTCCTTGGCGGTCTAGAACACCTCCAGTGCCTCTTCAAGAAGCCTCGGACCGCGCTCGCCGTGCACGCCTCGGAGCCAGCGTCTGTACGTCGCGTGCGCCACCGCCTCTGCTTTGCCGCATTTGTTCGCCCATTTTCTGGTCACCTCACTCACCGAGGGAGGACCGATGAGTAGCGCCACAGCCACACACTCTGCGCCGCACTGGCGGTCGAGCCCAAGGGCACCCCTAGCCGTCCACCCTCACCGTCCCGCAGCCAGGACACCAGGCGCCGCGGGTTGAGAACCGCCGAGGCCTCCGCGGCGCCCACGCTGCTTGAATGGGAGCCCCCCCCCCCCCGATGACTGAGTAGCTTGGTCGCGGCCGCTGATCAGAGGAGGAGGAGGAGGCAGAGCTGTCCTGCGTGCGTTGTCGTGGCACGCCGGAGGCAGAGCCTCAACGCCGGCCAGGAAGCAGAGCCAGAGTAGAGGATCTGGCCGAGCGCTCCGGCGCGCGTGCTTGCGGTCCGGCGCAAGGCAGAGGGGAGATGGGGAAGAGCAGGCCGAGGAGGAAACGGGCCACGGCACCAGCAGGCCCCAGGCGGAAGGAGCAGGAAGTGGGCCTACGGCGCGGTGCAGGCCCAAGGAAGGGAGGTAGGAGGAAAGATGAGGGAGGGAGAGGCTGGGCCATGCGCCATCAGGCCTCAGAGCCAGTGCGGCCCAGCAGGAGGCAGGCCAGGACCCTGCAGCAGCCCGCAAGCGCGCCGCCAAGCCAAGAAGGCAGCCAGCCGGCCCAAATCCCCTCTTGTCACTTTTTTCCATTTAAAATTGACTTGAGAAGCCTTAGAATAATCATAATAAATTCATACATTTTCGGAAAAATACAAACTTGGTGTCCAAATCTTTCAAAAATCAAACCCTAGGTCATAGGCTTGTGTTTGAGTGTATTCGGGTCTTCTCGTTCTCTATTTGTGTCTTTGTGATTATCCGAGGTTTTGTCTAAGTCGTGGTTTGTGATGCGAATCAGACTTGGAGGAGCCGACGGCTGAGGAGGAGGACCTAGACTTCACCGAGGACGCCGGTGATGACTCGACAGGTGCCAGTCCCACCCACCATCGTAGAACCTAATAGTCATATCATGTTGCTGAGTAGATTGCTAGCGCTTTACTTTATGCAATTTGCTCTGAATAGGTTGCATGGTAGATTGATTATAAAGTCATTACCTTATCGCAACCTTACCCCTGCACACCCGCTTATAGGACAGACACCGCTTACACATACCATGTCACATGCTCTATTCATACCTTTTTCATAATGATGATTAGAGGACTTGTTTGTGCGTGGATTAGGCACGGTGTGCCACTAAAATGTGATGGTAATAACTGGGGAGATCCTGGCGTGTGTTTTGGGTGTGTGGTGAGGGTAGAGTCGATCGGACAGGTTCTACGACGAGTCCAGGGGACGAGTCTTGCCAGGGGTGCGCCCTGGGCATCCCCACGAGAGGTACCTGTGGCGGGTACATGTGTGTTGGAGGAGATCCCGGGCGAGCCCCGGGATAGAGGTGCTGTGATGGCACGGGGGAGTACCCCACTTATGGAAGATGACCTGTCTGATCCCACCTAGGAACTCATATTCAAGTGGACCGGAACCTTGGGAACTTTCGTGCACACCACTCGTCCCTGAATGGGCGGGGTACGGATGTCGATCGGTTTGGGCGATATCATTACTGCTAGGTTGTTAGGTGATAAGGGTGGGTGGTGCCGTCCTAGGGACCGCACCATCCTAGATGCGCAGTACCACGTTGGCCAGGTGCTGCGTCTCCCAGTCTCAGTTTGTCGGTGCGCCGGGGAGCCCCAGGGCTGAGTGGCAGGATGATGTCGAACCGGATCGAGCGATAGCCCGTTATTAGCCTAGACCGCGACCACGGTCGATGATGGTGATCTTGTGGGTATAGGTGTACACACTCTGCAGAGTTGATCGATCTATACGTATAGCCGTGTCCCCGGTTATGGACATTCCCTTGACCTACGCTTCTCTTGAGTAGTGAGATGAGTCCTTTCTTCTCTCCCCCTGGGTTTTGTAGGTCCGGCTGTGAGCCGTTGAGGCAATGACGAGAGGGAGTCGTCTTGCCGCCTAGAGAGTGCGAGATGGTGTGGTGAGATGTGTGTGGATGGGATGGATGCATGTGGGAATGTGTTAAAACTTGAGAAACAACTTATATACTTGCTGCTATTTAATTACTTAATAAACCTGCATAAGAAAACCTACAACCAGATATAGGTTCTTTTCTTCTACCCCTTGCATACCACTTTCCACAAAGCAATACACAAAGCATAGGGTGTGAGCCAGTGGCCAGTACAAATCGTACTGAAAGATTTTTGATTCAGGTGACGAGCCAGAGGACGAGTTCGAGGACGTCGACCCGGAGGAGTAGGGTTTCTTGCTGCGCTCAAGTCAGAGATGCTGAAGATCTACGCTTCCCTTCGTTGTTCTTTCTGCTGCGCGCCCATGTGATTCCGCCCAGGTGGCGATGTAATAAATAATTCAGATTTCTTAATGTACTCTTTAAATTCAGAATTCGTGTATGACTATGATTATCGGCTGTAATTTGATAATGCGATGGGATGATCTTCGGGACTATCGTGTTATAATTCGCATCTGTGGATTTTCCCTTCGAGGAAAATCGAGATCGTTACAGTTGGTATCAGAGCCATACTTGACCCTAGGACGAAACCCTTAGGTTTGGACCAGCCTTAACACCCTAAAAAGAAACTCTTTTCGGTTAATTTGCCGACCCTGCATCTTTTTATGCATGGCTTACCTTGTATGAGTTGTCTTTTAACCTCAACCTTGACATCTATGCAGATGGAGGGCCCTTCCCAGCACCAGCCTCTCGGTCCCCTGTACCACGACTCCGTTGAGATCGTGTTCGACGGGACGACCCACGGAGGTTTTTCCCTCGTCCTTCGCGAGGTGCTTGCTGAGTTGGGCGTTGTCGTAGAGAGTCTCGTGTACTGCGCGCGAGGCAAGCCCTCACCAGACGGTGGCATCGAGGGTCACGTGGTGATCTCCCTCACAGTCCCCGTGAATGAGGCGGTGCCGGAGCTGCAGGCCTTCACTGAGTTCAAGGTGGAGACCTCCATCGACGCCTGCGTGCAGTCCGTCTCCCACATGGCACTCCGCCACGTGATGCGAGACGCGTATGAGCACATCAAGGATGGTTGTTTCCGCCTCCTCCCACGTGCCTTGGACCTCTCCAAGTGTGCTTGGGTACCGCTCACCGACGCCGACCGTGCTGCTGCCGCCGAGGTGGACCCTTGCGTCCACATGTCCCAGCGGTACATCATGTACCAGGATTGGTACATTCTGGAGGTGGAGCACAGGAACCGCATTTACCGCAACATGCTCTTCGATGCGGACGAGGCGTTCCTGAAGGAGGCACAGAAGAGGAAGGAGCTGCAGAAGACGATCCACAAGCTTCAGCAGGAGCTTGGATGCCGTGAGTGCACTTTCACGTTCCGTGCGAAGGCGTACGAGAGGGAGATCAAGGATCTGCAGAACAAAGCAGGTGATCTCGGGCTAAGGAACGACTACCTGGACAGCAAGGTGTTTGAGCTCCAGAGGGTCCTCGACGACAAGGATGCTACCTTGGCCAGCTGCCAGGAGAAGGAAAGGAGGTTTGGGTTCAACCAGATGAGACTGCAGGCCCAATGCAACCTTGCACAGTAGGAGTTGATGCAGGTACGCTGCAATTCCGCATACAACACGGAGCACCTGATCGCCTCCATGAAGCTTACTGAGTTCGTGAAGGAGAAGGTGGACAGGGCTCTAGAGGGTTGGGTGGATTCCGACGCTAGACGCGTCCAGGAGTATAAGGAGCTACAGGCGTTGCTGCCAATGAAGTACCACCAGGAGGTCCGCAAGGAGGAGTTTGTTCTTCCACCTACCCGCCTCAACCTGATGGCGTGTCCCACGGACGGGTACCCCGAGCCACCACCGACGGAGGAGATCCTCTACGCTGTGGAGTACGTCTTGCGTCTCCACAAGACTCTTGAGCAGATCGCGGCGATGGGCCAGCCACAGTCTCCCTCCATCGACAGCAACGACATCAGCTACTCAGTCTAGTACAGTCATGTTTCATGAATAATGTAGGAGCAGTAGAGCTGAGTTGGTCCTGCGTGACCGTGACACATGACTCCCTCAGAGAGTAGAGTAGATTGTCCACCTTTTGAGCCTACCTGCGTGTAGAGCGTTCTCGCGAGTCTTCTAGCGTAGCTGCTGGGGATGTCGCCATGTAATGAACCCATGTGATGGATGTTTGCTTGTTATCGCATTTTATCGTTGTTATGGTTCTTTGCTTGAGTGTATGGCTAGTTTATTACTTAAACTAAATAATAATCAATGCACGATCGCCTAACCCTTGTCTTTCAGAAGGATGTCGACTCGCCGTTCTGAACGTTTGGGTCACCGTTCCCCTTCCCCCGCACCGGCCGCACGTGGTGGCGGTCGTGGTCGTGGTCGTGGACGCATGGGAGCCATCCCCCTCAACCTCAACGAGGAGGCACCCCGCGCTCCTACCCCACCACCTGCTGGAGGACCACCACCTGAGGAGAACCTCCCACCACCACCTCCCCTGCTTCTGGCAGAGGTGATGGATCGCTAGACTCGCATCATGGAGGCCCTTGCTGAGAACCTGCTGAGGCGCAATGGAGGCTTCCAGAACGACTTCCAGAGGAAGCTGGAGGGGTTCCTCAAGCTGAGGCCGCCTACCTTCGACGGCACTGATAGCGATCCCATTGCCGCCGAGGACTGGCTGCGGGAGATCTAGAAGAAGCTGGACCTTACCACTTGCTCCAACGAGGAGTGCGTTGGGGTCGCAGCTCACCAGCTCACCGGCGTAGCACGCGCATGATGGGACAGATTTAGTGACTCCCACCCCGACCTTGCTCACATCTCCTAGGAGGAGTTCACTGAGGCTTTCCGTGAGTACCATATCCCTGATGGTGCTATGGAGGCCAAGGCGGAGGAGTTCCGCAACATCTCTCAGGGCTCCGAGAGGATTCACGAGTACGTGAACCGCTTCACCCACATGATGCGGTATGCCCCCTCTGAGAGTGACACTGAGAAGAAGAAAATGTACTACTTCCGCAAGGGGCTGAACCCTCGTCTCAAGTTGGCTCTCTCAGGTAACCCCAGTTACACCCTGAGGGAGATGATCGACAAGATGCTGGAGATTGAGAAGGATCGTCTGGAGGCTGACGTGTTCTTCAAGGAGAAGAAGCGCAGTGTGGAGGCTACCTCTCGCTCCTCGGCTCGCCAGAGGCCATGAGTGAGTGGGCAGACTTCGTCCCGCCCCCGTCTTCCTCAGGGAGCTGTGCGTGGCTCGAGCCGTGGAGGTGGTACCCACACCGCCAACTACCACCACCCCGCTCCGGCCCGCCCTCCGCTGAGTCGCCCCACGACAGGTACCAGCACGTGGAAGGCACCTGCGCCCACCGCTACAGGCAGTGTGCCCTTCACTTGCTTCGGTTGTGGCCTCCCAAGTCACAGGATCGCCAACTGCCCCAACCAGACGACCGCTCCACCGACGCTGGCCCCCGCCAAGCAGGCTCAGGGCACCCCTTACAAGGGAGCTACTGGACCTACCCGCGGTTGCCTCGCGCACCTGACAGCTGAGGACGCTCAGGCAGCTACCGACGTGGTGTACGGTATGTTCTTAGTACACGGTGCCAAGGCATCCGTGCTGTTTGATTCAGGAGCTACTTGTTCATATATCTCTACTAAGTTCGTACGGGAGTATGGTCCCCCAGTAACCCCTCGTCAGGTACCCATAGATACTCACTCACCTTTGGGAAACATCAGATGCACCCACAGATGCAAGGATGTGAGCATTGCCATTGAGGGACACACCTTTCTAGCTAATCTTACCTTACTACCCTCTGATGGATTGGATGTTATCCTGGAAATGGATTGGTTGACTCAGCACAAGGGTGTGATATCATGCTCACCCAGGTACGTGATGATCACACACCCGAGTGGCCAAGTGGTTCGATGTGAGCCCGGCAAGGGGAAGACTGTCTCTATGTTGTGTACCCTTGAAGCCAAGGAGTTGGGGGAAGTGCCAGTGGTATGTGAGTACCCGGATGTGTTTCCAAAGGAGTTGCCGGGAATGCCACCGGATCGGGATGTTGAGTTCGTGATCGACCTCCTGCCAGGTACAAGCCCTATTGCTAAGAGGCCTTACCGCATGTCGGTAGATGAGTTGGGAGAGTTGAAGAAGCAGCTGAAAGAGCTGACAGAGAAGGGGTATATCAAGCCAAGTGCTTCCCCTTGGGGTTCCCCTGTGTTGTTTGTGAATAAGAAGGATGGTTCCATGAGGATGTGTGTTGACTATCGGAACCTTAATGCGGTCACAGTCAAGAACAAGTATCTGTTGCCTCGGATAGATGACTTGTTGGACCAGCTGAGGAATGCCAAGTTCTTCTCCAAGATTGACCTTCGTTCTGGATACCATCAAATGAAGATCAGGAATGAGGACATTCCTAAGACGGCCTTTGTCACAAGGTATGGGCAGTATGAGTTCACTGTGGTGTCCTTCGGTCTCACAAATGCCCCCCGCATACTTCATGAATATGATGAACAAGGTGTTCATGAACGAGATTGACAAGTTTGTGGTGGTGTTCATTGACGACATTCTAGTCTATTCAGCCACCGCAGAGGAGCATGAGCTTCACCTTAGAGCTGTGCTCGAGAAGCTAAGGCAGAACCAGCTATATGCCAAGTTCAGTAAGTGCGAGTTTTGGCTTGAAGAAGTCACATTCTTGGGTCACGTACTTACCGCTGAGGGAGTTGCAGTGGACCCGGCCAAGATTGAGGCTGTGAAGGAGTGGGAACAACCCCGCAATGTGTCTGATATCAGGAGTTTCTTGGGATTGGCAGGTTACTACCGTCGGTTCATCGAGAACTTTTCCAAGATAGCCAGGCCCATGACAAATCTGTTGAAGAATACCAATGAGTTTGAGTGGACGCCTGAGTGCGAAGAGAGCTTCCAAACCCTCAAAACGAAGCTCACTACCACTCCAGTGCTAGCACTACCCGACATTGGGAAAGCCTTCGTCGTATACTATGATGCTTCGAGGCAAGGCCTAGGTTGTGTCCTGATGCAACATGGAAGGGTTATCGCGTATGCCTCTCGTCAGATGAAAGAGCATGAGCAACGGTACCCGACCCATGATCTTGAGCTTGCAGCTGTTGTGCACGCTCTGAAGATCTGGAGGCACTACCTAATTGGGAACAAGTGTGAGATCTATACAGATCACAAGAGCCTGAAGTACTTCTTCACTCAGGAAGATCTGAACATGAGGCAGCGAAGATGGCATGAGCTGATCAAGGACTACGATCTGGAGATACTTTACCACCCTGGGAAAGCCAACGTAGTCGCTGATGCCCTAAGTCGCAAGAGCTACTGCCACACCATGATCACCATTGCCCTACCTCTAGAGCTGAACCGAGAATTGGAGGATCTCCAACTCAAGGTAATACCCTCAAACCTGCTACACGAGCTTCGCATCCAGTACAATCTCACAGATCGGATACGCAAGCAACAGCAGAGGTGCCCGGTAATGCAAGAAATCAGGGATCTGATGGGGCTAGGCAAATGCCCGGAGTTCAGGGAGGATGATCAGGGAACCATCTGGTACAAGTAGAGGATCTATGTGCCCACCAATCAAGCCTTGCGTGATGAGATCTTGTCAGAGGCACACGACTCCAAGTACTGTATCCACCCAGGGGGTGCCAAGATGTATGCTGACTTGAAGAAGCATTTCTGGTGGAAAGGCATGAAAGCCGAGATTGCAGGCCATGTGGCTCGATGCGACATCTGTAATCGAGTCAAAGCCGAGCATCAGAGACCCGCCGGACTCTTGAAGCCATTGGAAGATCCTGTCTGGAAGTGGGATAGCATATCCATGGACTTCATAGTTGGTTTGCCTCGATCACAAAAGGGGCACGACTCCATCTGGGTGATAGTCGACCGTTTGACCAAAGTGGCACACTTTGTCGCAATCAAGACCGACTACCGTTCGGACAAGTTGGCAGATCTTTACGTCGAGAACATCTTACGACTGCATGGGGCACCCACCAACATCATATCTGATCGGGGAACTCAGTTTGTGTCTCGATTCTGGAAGTCACTTCACCAGGCTATTGGTACCTGTTTGGACTATAGCACGGCTTACCACCCTCAGACTGATGGTCAGACAGAAAGGGTGAACCAGATCTTGGAGGACATGCTCCGATCTTGTGTCTTGAAGTATGACTCAGATTGGGAGAAATGCCTACCACATGCCGAGTTCTCTTACAACAACAGCTTTCAGGCCAGTCTCAAGATGTCTCCGTTTGAGGCCTTGTACGGGAGACCTTGCAGAACCCCGTTGATGTGGTCTGAACCTGGTGAAAGATCTTTCTTTGGCCCCACAAAGATCAAGGATGCCGAAGAAGGAGTCGCTCAGGTGCGAGAGAATCTTAAGGTTGCACAAAGCCGACAAAAGAGCTATGCTGATAAAAGGAGGAGGGATCTGGAGTTCGAAGTTGGGGACTTCGTGTATCTCAAGGTGTCACCACTTCGGAGCACCTCCCGATTCCACGTGAAAGGAAAGCTAGCACCAAGGTTTGTGGGACCTTACCGCATTTGTGAGAGGATTGGTAAGTTGGCCTACAAGGTGGAGCTCCCAGAAGAACTCGCGGGAGTGCATCCGGTGTTCCACGTGTCTCAGCTGCGTAAGTGCTTGAAGCTACCTAGTGAGTAGATCCCCTCTGAGGTTCTCGATCTGCAAGACACTCTGGAATACAAAGAACACCCAGTTCTGATTCTTGACAGAGCCACCAAAGAAACCAGAAGCACCACCATACCCATGTGCAAGGTTCAGTGGAGCAACCACACTGAACGTGAAGCCACTTGGGAGAAGGAGTCCGAGCTCCGGTTGTTGTACCCCTACCTCTTCGAAAGGTTTTTCTCGCTTTAAATCTCGGGACGAGATTCCAATGAGGGGGAAGGACTGTAACAACCCGAGTTTTCAAAAACACACAAAAATCACAACTTTTTAAAAGTTTTCTGGCATAGCCCATAATTGGTGTTCGCACATTAGGAAACCCCTGAGTTAGTTGCACAAGTAGAGCCCTGATCGGCGGCTACCACTCTTGGGCCATCGTTGAGCCCTGCTCGCTGATGCATCTGTTTTCATACTGTTTCTTCTTCGTCCAACACAACCAGGTTGTCAGTGTGTCGATCTTATCACCACTTACTTCGTCTACTCTGACAACTGTGTGCTTCTTACCCCACTGCTCTGTGTGCCACCCATCATCAAGACCTTATATGTTGGTCCCTCAGACACTGATGCATGATTGGGCCCTCTGTAACAACCCGAGTTTTCAAAAACACACAAAAATCACAACTTTTTAAAAAATTTCTCGCATAGCCCATAATTGGTGTTTGCACATTAGGAAACCCCTGAGTTAGTTGCACAAGTAGAGCCTAATAGTGCTAATTATAGTTGCATGGCATGTGTTTAACTTAACCCTGTTTTGCTTCTTATGGAGTTTGGAGTGTTAACCAATTTAACTAATTAAACTTGTTGCTTTTTGAAATTAAAAAAGAAAAGGGGAAAGGAGAGGGCTTGGCCTGCAGGCCAACCATTCCAGCCCAGCCGCAGCCCGACCCGGCCAAGCGCTGGCCCAGCAGCAGCTCTGCGCCAGCCCAACTTCCGCTTCCGCCTGCGTGTCGGCCCAACAAAGACACGGCCCAACCGCGCGACGCGCCTCACGGTCACCAGAAAGCCTTGGGCTGAGCTCGCCGCGTTCGCCTCGTCGGCGCGGCCGAGCTCTGCAAGCGCCACCTTGTCACACACCACGCTCTCACCACGGCCAGAACCCGCCATGGCAAGGTCTTGTGCCCACCACGTCAGAGCCCCGTGGCCCTCGCCGGAGGTGCCACCACCACCGCCATGTCCTTGGCGGTCTAGAACACCTCCAGTGCCTCTTCAAGAAGCCTCGGACCGCGCTCGCCGTGCACGCCTCAGAGCCGGCGTCTGTACGTCTTGTGCGCCGCCGCCTCTGCTTTGCCGCGTTCGTTCGCCCGTTTTCTGGTCACCTCGCTTACCAAGGGAGGACCGATGAGTAGCGCCACAGCCACACACTCTGCGCCGCACTGGCGGTCGAGCCCAAGGGCACCCATAGCCGTCCACCCTCACCGTCCCGCAGCCAGGACACCAGTTGCCGCGGGTTGAGAACTGCCGAGGCCTCCGCGGCGCCCACGCTGCTTGAATGGGAGCCCCCCCCCCCCCGATGACTGAGTAGCTTGGTCGCGGCCGCTGATCAGAGGAGGAGGAGGAGGCAGAGCTGTCCTGCGTGCGTTGTCGTGGCACGCCGGAGGCAGAGCCTCAACGCCGGCCAGGAAGCAGAGCCAGAGTAGAGGATCTGGCCGAGCGCTCCAGCGCGCGTGCTTGCGGTCCGGCGCAAGGCAGAGGGGAGATGGGGAAGAGCAGGCCGAGGAGGAAACGGGCCACGGCACCAGCAGGCCCCAGGCGGAAGGAGCAGGAAGTGGGCCTACGGCGCGGTGCAGGCCCAAGGAAGGGAGGTAGGAGGAAAGATGAGGGAGGGAGAGGCTGGGCCATGCGCCATCAGGCCTCAGAGCCAGTGCGGCCCAGCAGGAGGCAGGCCAGGACCCTGCAGCAGCCCGCAAGCGCGCCGCCAAGCCAAGAAGGCAGCCAGCCGGCCCAAATCCCCTCTTGTCACTTTTTTCCATTTAAAATTGACTTGAGAAGCCTTAGAATAATCATAATAAATTCATACATTTTCGGAAAAATACAAACTTGGTGTCCAAATCTTTCAAAAATCAAACCCTAGGTCATAGGCTTGTGTTTGAGTGTATTCGGGTCTTCTCGTTCTCTATTTGTGTCTTTGTGATTATCCGAGGTTTTGTCTAAGTCGTGGTTTGTGATGCGAATCAGACTTGGAGGAGCCGACGGCTGAGGAGGAGGACCTAGACTTCACCGAGGACGCCGGTGATGACTCGACAGGTGCCAGTCCCACCCACCATCGTAGAACCTAATAGTCATATCATGTTGCTGAGTAGATTGCTAGCGCTTTACTTTATGCAATTTGCTCTGAATAGGTTGCATGGTAGATTGATTATAAAGTCATTACCTTATCGCAACCTTACCCCTGCACACCCGCTTATAGGACAGACACCGCTTACACATACCATGTCACATGCTCTATTCATACCTTTTTCATAATGATGATTAGAGGACTTGTTTGTGCGTGGATTAGGCACGGTGTGCCACTAAAATGTGATGGTAATAACTGGGGAGATCCTGGCGTGTGTTTTGGGTGTGTGGTGAGGGTAGAGTCGATCGGACAGGTTCTACGACGAGTCCAGGGGACGAGTCTTGCCAGGGGTGCGCCCTGGGCATCCCCACGAGAGGTACCTGTGGCGGGTACATGTGTGTTGGAGGAGATCCCGGGGCGAGCCCCGGGATAGAGGTGCTGTGATGGCACGGGGGAGTACCCCACTTATGGAAGATGACCTGTCTGATCCCACCTAGGAACTCATATTCAAGTGGACCGGAACCTTGGGAACTTTCGTGCACACCACTCGTCCCTGAATGGGCGGGGTACGGATGTCGATCGGTTTGGGCGATATCATTACTGCTAGGTTGTTAGGTGATAAGGGTGGGTGGTGCCGTCCTAGGGACCGCACCATCCTAGATGCGCAGTACCACGTTGGCCAGGTGCTGCGTCTCCCAGTCTCAGTTTGTCGGTGCGCCGGGGAGTCCCAGGGCTGAGTGGCAGGATGATGTCGAACCGGATCGAGCGATAGCCCGTTATTAGCCTAGACCGCGACCACGGTCGATGATGGTGATCTTGTGGGTATAGGTGTACACACTCTGCAGAGTTGATCGATCTATACGTATAGCCGTGTCCCCGGTTATGGACATTCCCTTGACCTACGCTTCTCTTGAGTAGTGAGATGAGTCCTTTCTTCTCTCCCCCTGGGTTTTGTAGGTCCGGCTGTGAGCCGTTGAGGCAATGACGAGAGGGAGTCGTCTTGCCGCCTAGAGAGTGCGAGATGGTGTGGTGAGATGTGTGTGGATGGGATGGATGCATGTGGGAATGTGTTAAAACTTGAGAAACAACTTATATACTTGCTGCTATTTAATTACTTAATAAACCTGCATAAGAAAACCTACAACCAGATATAGGTTCTTTTCTTCTACCCCTTGCATACCACTTTCCACAAAGCAATACACAAAGCATAGGGTGTGAGCCAGTGGCCAGTACAAATCGTACTGAAAGATTTTTGATTCAGGTGACGAGCCAGAGGACGAGTTCGAGGACGTCGACCCAGAGGAGTAGGGTTTCTTGCTGCGCTCAAGTCAGAGATGCTGAAGATCTACGCTTCCCTTCGTTGTTCTTTCTGCTGCGCGCCCATGTGATTCCGCCCAGGTGGCGATGTAATAAATAATTCAGATTTCTTAATGTACTCTTTAAATTCAGAATTCGTGTATGACTATGATTATCGGCTGTAATTTGATAATGCGATGGGATGATCTTCGGGACTATCGTGTTATAATTCGCATCTGTGGATTTTCCCTTCGAGGAAAATCGAGATCGTTACAGTTGGTATCAGAGCCATACTTGACCCTAGGACGAAACCCTTAGGTTTGGACCAGCCTTAACACCCTAAAAAGAAACTCTTTTCGGTTAATTTGCCGACCCTGCATCTTTTTATGCATGGCTTACCTTGTATGAGTTGTCTTTTAACCTCAACCTTGACATCTATGCAGATGGAGGGCCCTTCCCAGCACCAGCCTCTCGGTCCCCTGTACCACGACTTCGTTGAGATCGTGTTCGACGGGACGACCCACGGAGGTTTTTCCCTCGTCCTTCGCGAGGTGCTTGCTGAGTTGGGCGTTGTCGTAGAGAGTCTCGTGTACTGCGCGCGAGGCAAGCCCTCACCAGACGGTGGCATCGAGGGTCACGTGGTGATCTCCCTCACAGTCCCCGTGAATGAGGCGGTGCCGGAGCTGCAGGCCTTCACTGAGTTCAAGGTGGAGACCTCCATCGACGCCTGCGTGCAGTCCGTCTCCCACATGGCACTCCGCCACGTGATGCGAGACGCGTATGAGCACATCAAGGATGGTTGTTTCCGCCTCCTCCCACGTGCCTTGGACCTCTCCAAGTGTGCTTGGGTACCGCTCACCGACGCCGACCGTGCTGCTCGCCGCCGAGGTGGACCCTTGCGTCCACATGTCCCAGCGGTACATCATGTACCAGGATTGGTACATTCTGGAGGTGGAGCACAGGAACCGCATTTACCGCAACATGCTCTTCGATGCGGACGAGGCGTTCCTGAAGGAGGCACAGAAGAGGAAGGAGCTGCAGAAGACGATCCACAAGCTTCAGCAGGAGCTTGGATGCCGTGAGTGCACTTTCACGTTCCGTGCGAAGGCGTACGAGAGGGAGATCAAGGATCTGCAGAACAAAGCAGGTGATCTCGGGCTAAGGAACGACTACCTGGACAGCAAGGTGTTTGAGCTCCAGAGGGTCCTCGACGACAAGGATGCTACCTTGGCCAGCTGCCAGGAGAAGGAAAGGAGGTTTGGGTTCAACCAGATGAGACTGCAGGCCCAATGCAACCTTGCACAGTAGGAGTTGATGCAGGTACACTGCAATTCCGCATACAACACGGAGCACCTGATCGCCTCCATGAAGCTTACTGAGTTCGTGAAGGAGAAGGTGGACAGGGCTCTAGAGGGTTGGGTGGATTCCGACGCTAGACGCGTCCAGGAGTATAAGGAGCTACAGGCGTTGCTGCCAATGAAGTACCACCAGGAGGTCCGCAAGGAGGAGTTTGTTCTTCCACCTACCCGCCTCAACCTGATGGCGTGTCCCACGGACGGGTACCCCGAGCCACCACCGACGGAGGAGATCCTCTACGCTGTGGAGTACGTCTTGCGTCTCCACAAGACTCTTGAGCAGATCGCGGCGATGGGCCAGCCATAGTCTCCCTCCATCGACAGCAACGACATCAGCTACTCAGTCTAGTACAGTCATGTTTCATGAATAATGTAGGAGCAGTAGAGCTGAGTTGGTCCTGCGTGACCGTGACACATGACTCCCTCAGAGAGTAGAGTAGATTGTCCACCTTTTGAGCCTACCTGCGTGTAGAGCGTTCTCGCGAGTCTTCTAGCGTAGCTGCTGGGGATGTCGCCATGTAATGAACCCATGTGATGGATGTTTGCTTGTTATCGCATTTTATCGTTGTTATGGTTCTTTGCTTGAGTGTATGGCTAGTTTATTACTTAAACTAAATAATAATCAATGCACGATCGCCTAACCCTTGTCTTTCAGAAGGATGTCGACTCGCCGTTCTGAACGTTTGGGTCACCGTTCCCCTTCCCCCGCACCGGCCGCACGTGGTGGCGGTCGTGGTCGTGGTCGTGGACGCATGGGAGCCATCCCCCTCAACCTCAACGAGGAGGCACCCCGCGCTCCTACCCCACCACCTGCTGGAGGACCACCACCTGAGGAGAACCTCCCACCACCACCTCCCCTGCTTCTGGCAGAGGTGATGGATCGCCAGACTCGCATCATGGAGGCCCTTGCTGAGAACCTGCTGAGGCGCAATGGAGGCTTCCAGAACGACTTCCAGAGGAAGCTGGAGGGGTTCCTCAAGCTGAGGCCGCCTACCTTCGACGGCACTGATAGCGATCCCATTGCCGCCGAGGACTGGCTGCGGGAGATCTAGAAGAAGCTGGACCTTACCACTTGCTCCAACGAGGAGTGCGTTGGGGTCGCAGCTCACCAGCTCACCGGCGTAGCACGCGCATGATGGGACAGATTTAGTGACTCCCACCCCGACCTTGCTCACATCTCCTAGGAGGAGTTCACTGAGGCTTTCCGTGAGTACCATATCCCTGATGGTGCTATGGAGGCCAAGGCGGAGGAGTTCCGCAACATCTCTCAGGGCTCCGAGAGGATTCACGAGTACGTGAACCGCTTCACCCACATGATGCGGTATGCCCCCTCTGAGAGTGACACTGAGAAGAAGAAAATGTACTACTTCCGCAAGGGGCTGAACCCTCGTCTCAAGTTGGCTCTCTCAGGTAACCCCAGTTACACCCTGAGGGAGATGATCGACACGATGCTGGAGATTGAGAAGGATCGTCTGGAGGCTGACGTGTTCTTCAAGGAGAAGAAGCGCAGTGTGGAGGCTACCTCTCGCTCCTCGGCTCGCCAGAGGCCATGAGTGAGTGGGCAGACTTCGTCCCGCCCCCGTCTTCCTCAGGGAGCTGTGCGTGGCTCGAGCCGTGGAGGTGGTACCCACACCGCCAACTACCACCACCCCGCTCCGGCCCGCCCTCCGCTGAGTCGCCCCACGACAGGTACCAGCACGTGGAAGGCACCTGCGCCCACCGCTACAGGCAGTGTGCCCTTCACTTGCTTCGGTTGTGGCCTCCCAAGTCACAGGATCGCCAACTGCCCCAACCAGACGACCGCTCCACCGACGCTGGCCCCCGCCAAGCAGGCTCAGGGCACCCCTTACAAGGGAGCTACTGGACCTACCCGCGGTTGCCTCGCGCACCTGACAGCTGAGGACGCTCAGGCAGCTACCGACGTGGTGTACGGTATGTTCTTAGTACACGGTGCCAAGGCATCCGTGCTGTTTGATTCAGGAGCTACTTGTTCATATATCTCTACTAAGTTCGTACGGGAGTATGGTCCCCCAGTAACCCCTCGTCAGGTACCCATAGATACTCACTCACCTTTGGGAAACATCAGATGCACCCACAGATGCAAGGATGTGAGCATTGCCATTGAGGGACACACCTTTCTAGCTAATCTTACCTTACTACCCTCTGATGGATTGGATGTTATCCTGGAAATGGATTGGTTGACTCAGCACAAGGGTGTGATATCATGCTCACCCAGGTACGTGATGATCACACACCCGAGTGGCCAAGTGGTTCGATGTGAGCCCGGCAAGGGGAAGACTGTCTCTATGTTGTGTACCCTTGAAGCCAAGGAGTTGGGGGAAGTGCCAGTGGTATGTGAGTACCCGGATGTGTTTCCAAAGGAGTTGCCGGGAATGCCACCGGATCGGGATGTTGAGTTCGTGATCGACCTCCTGCCAGGTACAAGCCCTATTGCTAAGAGGCCTTACCGCATGTCGGTAGATGAGTTGGGAGAGTTGAAGAAGCAGCTGAAAGAGCTGACAGAGAAGGGGTATATCAAGCCAAGTGCTTCCCCTTGGGGTTCCCCTGTGTTGTTTGTGAATAAGAAGGATGGTTCCATGAGGATGTGTGTTGACTATCGGAACCTTAATGCGGTCACAGTCAAGAACAAGTATCTGTTGCCTCGGATAGATGACTTGTTGGACCAGCTGAGGAATGCCAAGTTCTTCTCCAAGATTGACCTTCGTTCTGGATACCATCAAATGAAGATCAGGAATGAGGACATTCCTAAGACGGCCTTTGTCACAAGGTATGGGCAGTATGAGTTCACTGTGGTGTCCTTCGGTCTCACAAATGCCCCCCGCATACTTCATGAATATGATGAACAAGGTGTTCATGAACGAGATTGACAAGTTTGTGGTGGTGTTCATTGACGACATTCTAGTCTATTCAGCCACCGCAGAGGAGCATGAGCTTCACCTTAGAGCTGTGCTCGAGAAGCTAAGGCAGAACCAGCTATATGCCAAGTTCAGTAAGTGCGAGTTTTGGCTTGAAGAAGTCACATTCTTGGGTCACGTACTTACCGCTGAGGGAGTTGCAGTGGACCCGGCCAAGATTGAGGCTGTGAAGGAGTGGGAACAACCCCGCAATGTGTCTGATATCAGGAGTTTCTTGGGATTGGCAGGTTACTACCGTCGGTTCATCGAGAACTTTTCCAAGATAGCCAGGCCCATGACAAATCTGTTGAAGAATACCAATGAGTTTGAGTGGACGCCTGAGTGCGAAGAGAGCTTCCAAACCCTCAAAACGAAGCTCACTACCACTCCAGTGCTAGCACTACCCGACATTGGGAAAGCCTTCGTCGTATACTATGATGCTTCGAGGCAAGGCCTAGGTTGTGTCCTGATGCAACATGGAAGGGTTATCGCGTATGCCTCTCGTCAGATGAAAGAGCATGAGCAACGGTACCCGACCCATGATCTTGAGCTTGCAGCTGTTGTGCACGCTCTGAAGATCTGGAGGCACTACCTAATTGGGAACAAGTGTGAGATCTATACAGATCACAAGAGCCTGAAGTACTTCTTCACTCAGGAAGATCTGAACATGAGGCAGCGAAGATGGCATGAGCTGATCAAGGACTACGATCTGGAGATACTTTACCACCCTGGGAAAGCCAACGTAGTCGCTGATGCCCTAAGTCGCAAGAGCTACTGCCACACCATGATCACCATTGCCCTACCTCTAGAGCTGAACCGAGAATTGGAGGATCTCCAACTCAAGGTAATACCCTCAAACCTGCTACACGAGCTTCGCATCCAGTACAATCTCACAGATCGGATACGCAAGCAACAGCAGAGGTGCCCGGTAATGCAAGAAATCAGGGATCTGATGGGGCTAGGCAAATGCCCGGAGTTCAGGGAGGATGATCAGGGAACCATCTGGTACAAGTAGAGGATCTATGTGCCCACCAATCAAGCCTTGCGTGATGAGATCTTGTCAGAGGCACACGACTCCAAGTACTGTATCCACCCAGGGGGTGCCAAGATGTATGCTGACTTGAAGAAGCATTTCTGGTGGAAAGGCATGAAAGCCGAGATTGCAGGCCATGTGGCTCGATGCGACATCTGTAATCGAGTCAAAGCCGAGCATCAGAGACCCGCCGGACTCTTGAAGCCATTGGAAGATCCTGTCTGGAAGTGGGATAGCATATCCATGGACTTCATAGTTGGTTTGCCTCGATCACAAAAGGGGCACGACTCCATCTGGGTGATAGTCGACCGTTTGACCAAAGTGGCACACTTTGTCGCAATCAAGACCGACTACCGTTCGGACAAGTTGGCAGATCTTTACGTCGAGAACATCTTACGACTGCATGGGGCACCCACCAACATCATATCTGATCGGGGAACTCAGTTTGTGTCTCGATTCTGGAAGTCACTTCACCAGGCTATTGGTACCTGTTTGGACTATAGCACGGCTTACCACCCTCAGACTGATGGTCAGACAGAAAGGGTGAACCAGATCTTGGAGGACATGCTCCGATCTTGTGTCTTGAAGTATGACTCAGATTGGGAGAAATGCCTACCACATGCCGAGTTCTCTTACAACAACAGCTTTCAGGCCAGTCTCAAGATGTCTCCGTTTGAGGCCTTGTACGGGAGACCTTGCAGAACCCCGTTGATGTGGTCTGAACCTGGTGAAAGATCTTTCTTTGGCCCCACAAAGATCAAGGATGCCGAAGAAGGAGTCGCTCAGGTGCGAGAGAATCTTAAGGTTGCACAAAGCCGACAAAAGAGCTATGCTGATAAAAGGAGGAGGGATCTGGAGTTCGAAGTTGGGGACTTCGTGTATCTCAAGGTGTCACCACTTCGGAGCACCTCCCGATTCCACGTGAAAGGAAAGCTAGCACCAAGGTTTGTGGGACCTTACCGCATTTGTGAGAGGATTGGTAAGTTGGCCTACAAGGTGGAGCTCCCAGAAGAACTCGCGGGAGTGCATCCGGTGTTCCACGTGTCTCAGCTGCGTAAGTGCTTGAAGCTACCTAGTGAGTAGATCCCCTCTGAGGTTCTCGATCTGCAAGACACTCTGGAATACAAAGAACACCCAGTTCTGATTCTTGACAGAGCCACCAAAGAAACCAGAAGCACCACCATACCCATGTGCAAGGTTCAGTGGAGCAACCACACTGAACGTGAAGCCACTTGGGAGAAGGAGTCCGAGCTCCGGTTGTTGTACCCCTACCTCTTCGAAAGGTTTTTCTCGCTTTAAATCTCGGGACGAGATTCCAATGAGGGGGAAGGACTGTAACAACCCGAGTTTTCAAAAACACACAAAAATCACAACTTTTTAAAAGTTTTCTGGCATAGCCCATAATTGGTGTTCGCACGTTAGGAAACCCCTGAGTTAGTTGCACAAGTAGAGCCCTGATCGGCGGCTACCACTCTTGGGCCATCGTTGAGCCCTGCTCGCTGATGCATCTGTTTTCATACTGTTTCTTCTTCGTCCAACACAACCAGGTTGTCAGTGTGTCGATCTTATCACCACTTACTTCGTCTACTCTGACAACTGTGTGCTTCTTACCCCACTGCTCTGTGTGCCACCCATCATCAAGACCTTATATGTTGGTCCCTCAGACACTGATGCATGATTGGGCCCTCTGTAACAACCCGAGTTTTCAAAAACACAAAAAATCACAACTTTTTAAAAAATTTCTCGCATAGCCCATAATTGGTGTTTGCACATTAGGAAACCCCTGAGTTAGTTGCACAAGTAGAGCCTAATAGTGCTAATTATAGTTGCATGGCATGTGTTTAACTTAACCCTGTTTTGCTTCTTATGGAGTTTGGAGTGTTAACCAATTTAACTAATTAAACTTGTTGCTTTTTGAAATCAAAAAAGAAAAGGGGAAAGGAGAGGGCTTGGCCTGCAGGCCAACCATTCCAGCCCAGCCGCAGCCCGACCCGGCCAAGCGCTGGCCCAGCAGCAGCTCTGCGCCAGCCCAACTTCCGCTTCCGCCTGCGTGTCGGCCCAACAAAGACACGGCCCAACCGCGCGACGCGCCTCACGGTCACCAGAAAGCCTTGGGCTGAGCTCGCCGCGTTCGCCTCGTCGGCGCGGCCGAGCTCTGCAAGCGCCACCTTGTCACACACCACGCTCTCACCACGGCCAGAACCCGCCATGGCAAGGTCTTGTGCCCACCACGTCAGAGCCCCGTGGCCCTCGCCGGAGGTGCCACCACCACCGCCATGTCCTTGGCGGTCTAGAACACCTCCAGTGCCTCTTCAAGAAGCCTCGGACCGCGCTCGCCGTGCACGCCTCAGAGCCGGCGTCTGTACGTCTTGTGCGCCGCCGCCTCTGCTTTGCCGCGTTCGTTCGCCCGTTTTCTGGTCACCTCGCTTACCAAGGGAGGACCAATGAGTAGCGCCACAGCCACACACTCTGCGCCGCACTGGCGGTCGAGCCCAAGGGCACCCATAGCCGTCCACCCTCACCGTCCCGCAGCCAGGACACCAGTTGCCGCGGGTTGAGAACTGCCGAGGCCTCCGCGGCGCCCACGCTGCTTGAATGGGAGCCCCCCCCCCCCCCGATGACTGAGTAGCTTGGTCGCGGCCGCTGATCAGAGGAGGAGGAGGAGGCAGAGCTGTCCTGCGTGCGTTGTCGTGGCACGCCGGAGGCAGAGCCTCAACGCCGGCCAGGAAGCAGAGCCAGAGTAGAGGATCTGGCCGAGCGCTCCGGCGCGCGTGCTTGCGGTCCGGCGCAAGGCAGAGGGGAGATGGGGAAGAGCAGGCCGAGGAGGAAACGGGCCACGGCACCAGCAGGCCCCAGGCGGAAGGAGCAGGAAGTGGGCCTACGGCGCGGTGCAGGCCCAAGGAAGGGAGGTAGGAGGAAAGATGAGGGAGGGAGAGGCTGGGCCATGCGCCATCAGGCCTCAGAGCCAGTGCGGCCCAGCAGGAGGCAGGCCAGGACCCTGCAGCAGCCCGCAAGCGCGCCGCCAAGCCAAGAAGGCAGCCAGCCGGCCCAAATCCCCTCTTGTCACTTTTTTCCATTTAAAATTGACTTGAGAAGCCTTAGAATAATCATAATAAATTCATACATTTTCGGAAAAATACAAACTTGGTGTCCAAATCTTTCAAAAATCAAACCCTAGGTCATAGGCTTGTGTTTGAGTGTATTCGGGTCTTCTCGTTCTCTATTTGTGTCTTTGTGATTATCCGAGGTTTTGTCTAAGTCGTGGTTTGTGATGCGAATCAGACTTGGAGGAGCCGACGGCTGAGGAGGAGGACCCAGACTTCACCGAGGACGCCGGTGATGACTCGACAGGTGCCAGTCCCACCCACCATCGTAGAACCTAATAGTCATATCATGTTGCTGAGTAGATTGCTAGCGCTTTACTTTATGCAATTTGCTCTGAATAGGTTGCATGGTAGATTGATTATAAAGTCATTACCTTATCGCAACCTTACCCCTGCACACCCGCTTATAGGACAGACACCGCTTACACATACCATGTCACATGCTCTATTCATACCTTTTTCATAATGATGATTAGAGGACTTGTTTGTGCGTGGATTAGGCACGGTGTGCCACTAAAATGTGATGGTAATAACTGGGGAGATCCTGGCGTGTGTTTTGGGTGTGTGGTGAGGGTAGAGTCGATCGGACAGGTTCTACGACGAGTCCAGGGGACGAGTCTTGCCAGGGGTGCGCCCTGGGCATCCCCACGAGAGGTACCTGTGGCGGGTACATGTGTGTTGGAGGAGATCTCGGGGCGAGCCCCGGGATAGAGGTGCTGTGATGGCACGGGGGAGTACCCCACTTATGGAAGATGACCTGTCTGATCCCACCTAGGAACTCATATTCAAGTGGACCGGAACCTTGGGAACTTTCGTGCACACCACTCGTCCCTGAATGGGCGGGGTACGGATGTCGATCGGTTTGGGCGATATCATTACTGCCAGGTTGTTAGGTGATAAGGGTGGGTGGTGCCGTCCTAGGGACCGCACCATCCTAGATGCGCAGTACCACGTTGGCCAGGTGCTGCGTCTCCCAGTCTCAGTTTGCCGGTGCGCCGGGGAGCCCCAGGGCTGAGTGGCAGGATGATGTCGAACCGGATCGAGCGATAGCCCGTTATCAGCCTAGACCGCGACCACGGTCGATGATGGTGATCTTGTGGGTACAGGTGTACACACTCTGCAGAGTTGATCGATCTATACATATAGTCGTGTCCCCGGTTATGGACATTCCCTTGACCTACGCTTCTCTTGAGTAGTGAGATGAGTCCTTTCTTCTCTCCCCCTGGGTTTTGTAGGTCCGGCTGTGAGCCGTTGAGGCAATGACGAGAGGGAGTTGTCTTGCCGCCTAGAGAGTGCGAGATGGTGTGGTGAGATGTGTGTGGATGGGATGGATGGGTGTGGGAATGTGTTAAAACTTGAGAAACAACTTATATACTTGCTGCTATGTAATTACTTAATAAACCTGCATAAGAAAACCTACAGCCAGATATAGGTTCTTTTCTTCTATCCCTTGCATACCACTTTCCACAAAGCAATACACAAAGCATAGGGTGGGAGCCAGTGGCCAGTACAAATCGTACTGAAAGATTTTGGATTCAGGTGACGAGCCGGAGGACGAGTTCGAGGACGTCGACCCGGAGGAGTAGGGTTTCTTGCTGTGCTCAAGTCAGAGATGCTGAAGATCTATGCTTCCCTTCGCTGTTCTTTCTGCTGCGCGCCCATGTGATTCCGCCCAGGTGGAGATGTAATAAATAATTCAGATTTCTTAATGTACTCTTTAAATTCAGAATTCGTGTATGACTATGATTATCGGCTGTAGTTTGATAATGCGATGGGATGATCTTCGGGACTATCGTGTTATAATTCGCATCTGTGGATTTTCCCTTCGAGGAAAATCGAGATCGTTACACCCTCTAGCTCATCTCACCTTCACGTCATGTTTCTCTATTTCTTCCTTTCTACTCTCTCCATGACTGGAGTTCTTCAGCGAGGCGATGATAGGACAGGGTGCAACTATGCAGGTCAGAAGGGGATGGCCAGGAGCGAGCTTCACCTAGGCATGGGAAAGCTCCCTGACATGAGCGTGGAGGTCTTGACATCGACACAATGTTTCCTAGCATGGGTGTGGGATCCCCCAGCTCTGGCATGAGCTCCCACGTTGCTGACACAAAGCTCCCTAGTGTAGGCGTGAGCTCCCTGATGCGGAGCTTTTGGGTGAGCTCGCTGACACGAACCTCCCTCAGGTGGAGTTTCCCCACAATAATGATGAGGTTGGTCGAGCTTTCTAGTGGGGGTGTGCCGAGCTCTTGGCTATGAATGACTACTACTGAAAAGATTTGGGGGATACACCCCTTGATTAACAGAGACAAGCATAATAGGGCACCTCCTTCGCTAATAAAGGGGGAGCCCGTGGACAAGTGTTGGCCCCTATTAATGTTTAATGGAGACGGTCGCCTCGTCTCCGTTAATAATCCTCCAATGAAGGAGGCAACCACTTTAGGGCGACTGCCTTCATTAAAAGATTAACAGAGACGGGAGTCCTTAGGAGACTGCATCCATTAATGCTCCAATAACAGAGGCGGACATCTTAAATGTTCCTACATTTGTTAATATATTAATGGAGGCAGACAAATTGAGCTACCCGCCTCTGTTAATTGGATTAACGCGGTCACAACACCCACCTCCAAAAAACCCTAATTAATAGTAACGCTAAGGCAGAGACAGATGTTGTGCCCGCCTTTGAAAATCCAAAATGACCAGCTCTGATAATGTATACAATAGAAGTGATGACAGTGTGATTTCTGAAAAGATGTATATAGACAGTTTAGGGATGAAAGCGAAAATGGTAATCTCTGATTTTCGACAATCGTTTTCGAGTTTTTTCTGGTTTTCAGGCCTAAATGGAAATGGTAGTGGTAATCGAAAAAATGAAAACGATCATGGTAAAAATAAACGGAAACGAAAGTGAAAATGATTTTGCCCTCTTCCGACCGATTTTGAAGATTACCGTATTTAATCGGTAATTTACCGTTGGTAATTATCGATTCTAATTTATTTATAGACTATACAGTGCATACTTTAGGTGCACTGGAGAAGATATTCTAATAATTCATGTTTTTATCATTATGCTTTGTCAAGTCAACTTAGAACTTTAATGTTTATTTGTGCTATTGTCAGGAATTGCCGTGCTCTTGCGCGGTTTATCACTGTTCGAGACTAAGATTAGTGTGAAATGTGTGATTTAGCTTATAGTCTTGTTAATTATGGTTTTATTTATTATTGTCATGTGTTATATGGTTCTTCTAGAAGGTTTGACACATTTATCGTTATTAAGATATCGTTCTCACCGATTTCGACTGTTATCGCTGTGTTTTTCGATCGACTATATCGCTTTCGAAATTACCGAAATATCGGTGTCGTATTTGTTTCCGATAATATCGTATCAATTTCATTTTCG
The DNA here is from genome assembly GCA_022036555.1 of Microstegium vimineum. Classification (NCBI taxonomy): domain Eukaryota; kingdom Viridiplantae; phylum Streptophyta; class Magnoliopsida; order Poales; family Poaceae; genus Microstegium; species Microstegium vimineum. The sequence continues at coordinate 52,052,344 of CM039133.1, read as the reverse complement.
AGAAAATTAAATGAAAGTGAAAGTGATTTAGCCTCCTACCGATCGTTTTCGATAGTTTTCGTCCCTGTAAACAATGGAAAGTGGGATCTCCATCCCACTAAATCCTTCGAACAAAAAAACTAGAATGACTAGCTCCCCAACCAAACATGAGCGTGCCGGAACGATCCTATTATTCTAAGGACAACTTCGAACCATAAGGTTGCGTCGCGAACGCGTTCCGGTTGGGATTCAAACCCGAGACCTCACCCTCGCGCGGTACCTTCTCTACCACTTCACTCATGACTCACGTGTGTCTAGATTCGTTAGTACTTCCTCATATTCTATACTAAACCGAGTGTAAAATGATTGTTTGAGCCACTAAACGAATTCAAATGAAAAAGTTGTGAACTACAAAGTTTCATAAATTTTAGAGATCTACAACTTTCATGTAGCAAGTTTTTTCATCCGAGGTCGTTTACAAAAATTTGAATTTCAAATTTGACACATTGAAACGTATTTTTCGATGACAAGATTATTTCAAATGAAAAAGTTATGAACTACAAAGTTTCATAACTTTTCGAGATCTACAACTTTTATGTAGAAAGTTTTTCCATCCAAGATCGTTTACAAAAATCAAAAAAATCAGTGGAAAAAATCCGAGGACGATTTCTACTGGCGGTTGTCTTAACGAACCGCATGTAGAAATCGATTTCTAGTGGCGGTTTCTTAAGACAACCGCATGTAAAAATGACCCATGCGGAATTCTTAAGTAAACCACCTGTAGAAATTGATTTCTACAGACGGTTCAGAGCCGTTTCGAACCGTTTTTTCAGTACAGACGGCTGATAATGGCCAACCGCCTGTGCTATTTTTTGAGGCCCCAGCTAAAACAATTTTTCTACTAGTGACAACAGCAATAATCATACTGGAGGGATAGGATATATATACCTACCCATATATATAGTATATATATACACACATACATGTGCATATATATGCTGATGTGCATGAGTATAATATACGAATCCCAGCCGGCCAGGAAGACAGGAGGAATCTCATTTGAGTGGCCTTTGGCACTTGCAATGGGATACATGCATACCGGGAATATAAATAAAGGTTGCATCCAACGAGATCGATAGGTAATTATTAAACTGGCCGGTGCCTGCATACTACTGTACATGACAAGGACATTTTCACAGCACATGTGCCCACTGCATATGCATGACCAGAGAGCAAGAAAGGCGCCAAATAAACTGCAACCTGGAGAACTGACACGTGCATAGCGAGTACTTCTAGCTAGGAAGATCAAACATATCATCAGATCAGAGTCAATTTGAAACACAAACTAACAAAAACGGTATGCTGTCTTAAACTACTATCCATATATACTACGGAGTATATGCTAGTGCTAAACTACTGAACACAAAGAAAAAAAAAGGATCGAAGCTACGTAACGTAGCCTTTAAGACCACACATATATATATATATATATATATATATATATATACATACATACAGAACCATGCAATGAATTCAAACAAGAGATCTGATGTTAGGTAAGCAAAGGATTCCCCACCTCTCGTCGTCGTTTTCTTGCATTCAGATGATCCATCAGCTAGCCAAGCTAGTAGTACTACTACATATAGAAATAGATGCTCTCGTATATATGTGCTGTTAAATTAAGACTGTTAATGGACCACTACAGTATGTCCACACACAATTATTTCTAAGCACGTGCCACAGCAAGCTAGTGCAGGCCAGTGATTTGTCGGTCAAAATTGAGATGGATCTGTCGGAGCTCAGCTCCGACCAGTACGTTAAGCTAAACATATATACAATGTAGCTAGAACTACGACGATCGACGCAGCAGCATGAGGCAATATAAGGATAGATACACAGAGAAGAAAGATCAGAGCCATGGTTAGTCGTCAGCTGGAGAAGGAAGATGAGGAAGGGGCTCTGGTCTCCTGACGAGGACGAGAGGCTTTACACACTAGTACAGAATTTCTTTTAGGAGACACTTCCTATTTGTGATTGGAGGCAGTCACATATCCCGCCCGCCTCCATTAATCGAGGTCCGGCCGCCACTGTCTGTGGAAGACGGCCGTCCTAAACGCCCGCCTCCGTTAATGATTAATGAAGGCGGGCATATAAGGATTGACCGCCTTGGTTAATATAGATTAACCGATGCGGTCATCATTATACGACCGCCTCCTAAAATATATTAACGGAGGCGGGCATTATAAAAGGCCCGCCTCCAAAAATGCCTCTATTTTCAGAGGCGGACGACTTATAAGGCCCGCCTCGGTTAATATTTCCGAAGCCCAACAAGCCCAGACGAGGCCCATTGATTGGTCATCATATAAATACCCCAAAACCCTAGCCCTCCGTCCCCTCTCCCACAGCCGCACCCCTCATGGGAGTCGTCTCAGGCGACGCGGCCCCTCACGGGACTCCTCTCCCGCGGCAATCGACCCCTCCTCTCCATCCCGGCGACGGCTCCCTCCTCCCGGCGGCGGCTCCCTCCTCTTCCTCCCGACGGCTCCCTCTCCTACCTCCCGACGGCGGCTCCCTCTCCTTCCTCTCGGCGGCGCGGCGATCCTTCCTCCCGGCGGTGCGGCGGTCCTTCCTCTTCCTCCCGGCGGCGTGGCGGTCCTTCCTCTTCCTCTCGGCGGCGCGGCGGCGGCTCCCTCCTCTTCCTCCCGGCGACTCCCTCTCCTACCTCCCAGCGACGGCTCCCTCTCCTTCCTCCCGGTGGCGCGACGGTCCTTCCTCCCGGCGGCGCGGCCCCTCTCCTTCCTCCCGGTAGCGCGACGCGGCTCCAGCGCGGCGGCTCCCTCTCCTCCCTCCTCAAGTGCCGGCAGCAGATCCAACCCTGCCGCGGCGGATCCCGGCGGCGCAGAGCAGCAGCGGGTGGCGTGGCACAGATCTGCCCTCCTCCTTCCTCTCCAGTGGCTGCAACAGCGCGTAGATCCGGCGAGCTACGGGCACGGCGGCGCGTAGATCCGGCGAGCTACGGGCACGGCGGCGCGTGGATCCGGCGAGCTGTAGATTGAGATGGATGAACTATCTGCAGCCAGACCTCAGCAGGGAGCCCATCTCCAAGCAGGAAGAGGACCTCATCGTATCCTTGCAGAAACTCCTAGGAAACAGGTGATTTAAGTTCATTTTCATTCATTCGGATATTTTGATCCATCTTCATCTTTCCCTTACATATACACATGCATGAATCATGAATGCAACCGTATTATGATGTGCAATGGATAATTTGCATGTGTGATTTTTTACATGTGTATTGTATATATATATATAGGTGGTCTGCGATTGCGGCAAGGATGCCCTGGTGAAGGACCGAGAACGGCGACCAGAGGGGGGGGGTGAATGGGAGCCTCAAATTTCTCTCGAAATATTCGGGCCACTCTTCCCAAAAACCAAACCTAGTTGTTGGGTGCTCAACCTCCCCCGAGCAACGCGAGCGGGGATTCAGACGAAATCGGGGAATTGAGAGCTCACCGGCAGTGGAGGAAGGCTCACCGGAAACCCCAAAACATAGATTCTCGACCCCTAGGGAAAAGAGGCAAAAACCTAGGCAAAACCTCACGAAAACAGCAACCGCCGGACTGCTTCAGACAGAGCCTCCGGACCAATGGAAGTGGTCCGGTGCTTAGTCCGGTGACTGGTCCGATGCCTAGTCCGACGGTCACTCAGCAGAGACCAAAAGACACAGTAAACACCCGAGCTTTGGACGTCACCTCCGGACTAGTCCGACGCTACCACCGGACCAAAGAGCACTGGTCCGGAGCTTTCCCTCGCCTTTGCCAAAACCATGCAGTGAGCACCCGACCACCGGACCAGACCGTTGGACGGGGCCGTCGGACTATGACGACTGGTCCGACGCTTGGTGGACTCAACAGACAGAGACCACCGGACCAATGGGGTATGGTCCGGAGCCTCAAAAACGAATGGTCCGGAGGGTGGTCCGACGCCCTTCGCTGCTTGACACGAGAAAAGTCAAGACCACCGGACCACTTGCTATGGTCCGGAGCTAGGGGAAAGTCGTCCGGAGTCTAGTCCGATGCTCACGAGTAGAAAGTTGTTCTTCGCGAAAACGGATTTCTCTTCGCCAAATCTTCCCAAAACTCAATCAAATGAACTCCAACTGCAACCAAACTTTGTAGGCATGATCCTAGTGCAGTTGGGGAGCTATCTCGAAGAAATCATCGCTCAATTTGGAGAGGATAAACGGGAACACTCGGATTTGGGGGAGAAAAGGCAAAACGAAGAAGGCCATAGAGAAATCGCTCGATCTACGTACTCGTGAGGTTTGAGGAGAAACCCTTCGGTGCAAAGATGCTCCTCACGAATACGAACAACTTGGTTCAAACGGATTTTGCAAAACTACTCCCTACAAATAGAAATCATCTCGGAAAAAGGAGAGAGCAAAAGCAAAACGCGAAGAACACAAACAAAACGGGGACACGATCAAGAAATCGAAGCCACCATGGCTTACGGAGGTTACGGCCTCCGATTCCTCGCAACAAACTCAAGTTCTTACAAAGGTTGGTGGAAACAACCTAGGGATCTCATGAACTAGAGAGAGGGTAGAGAGAGAGAGTTGGGGCAAATGATTATGGTTCAAGAGATAGGATGAGGATACCCCTTCATCCCTTATTTAACAGGACTTTGGCTATTTCCCAAAGACCCCCCTAGATACATGACCGAATTACCTAGCCCTAAGACATTGTAATCCAAGTCGATAACTCTCAGCCACTCGTTTGAATGGACGGCCCCGCTTCCTGCCAGGAGTTGCCGTCGCCTTGACGCAACCTCCAGGATTCCGCCACGTGTCATCCCCGCTTCCTCGGAAGCTCCGCCCGGGTTTTGAGGCCCAAACCCGCGAAACCCGCCACCGGTAGCTTTCGGCTCAACTACCGAACCCTGAGTTTTGAGGCCCAAACTCGGAAACCGTCCTCCGATGGTTTTGAGGCCCAAACCACCAAACTGCTCGACTCGTGCCGCCTCGTCCTCGCCCGGCCCAGCTCCGAGTCCCCTGAGCCTCCTGCTCGACTCGCTCGCTGACCGTCTTGACTTGGCCAACACGGTCTACCTCCATGTCTTGTCGCGCTCGCCGGTGTCAAGTACTAGCCACCACAGCTAGTCCGCCGGCGCTCATGGTCCCTCAGTCCGAGCCCCGCTTCCGCCCTTCACCGCTCTCAGTCCATCGGCACGGCAAGCCTCTACTCGACCTTCTCCACGTCATTGACCACTATCACTAGGCATAGTACCTGCACACCACAAGCCGATAGACAGGCACACATTTGCTTTCGCAGAGAGGTTAGAAGTAAACGCTCAAACTGAAACACTCATGTGTTGGTCAATCACTCATCATCAAAACTGAATATTATGGGCACATATCAACTATGTGTTCGCACCTGGAAGGACAGATAACGAGATCAAGAACTACTGGAACTCACGCATCAAGAAGAAGAAGCTCCAGCTGAGGATGATGAACACCGCCGGCTGCAACTACCAATCACCGCCGGCGGAAGTGCACCAAACAGCTGGGGAGGGAGGTGCTGATATAAACACTGATGGTAACCTGCAGGGGGCGGATTTGTATCGACAAGTAGCTACGTCGTCAGAGGTTGGAGTTGATCATAGCACCACAAACTTGCACAACGACTCTGCATATCACTACCCAAGGCTGCTGCCTCAGCTTCCAGTTTTCACAGGCCAACTACTATACTAGATCCTAATGCTGCTGCCATTCCAAATGGAGAGCAGACAGCAGCAGCACAGTCGTCCTCCCTCTGTGTACCATTTTCCAAGAGTCAGGAGAGAAACTTTGTGGAAGAGTATATGTTGAATTCCTCATGTCTGTCTCGGACGATCTACTGGAAATATGAGTGTGTTAGGGGTCCAACACAAGATGTTGCACAAGTGTCATGATCGAGTGAATCTGTACTGCATATGTGCACAAAGCAAAATATTTAGTATTATTTTTGTTAAATTAGCGAATTGAACCATTCAATTGTGTGACTAGCTAGTATCAAGGAATCCAGTTCATGTAGTATATTGTATCGTTATGATTTCACAAGTGCAAATGGTTTTCCGAGTGTCCGTGCTTTGACACTCAGCAAACCTCCCTTTGTTGGTCTCTTTTTTGTCGAGTGTCGTTTGCCGAGTGCGTAACTCGGCAAACGGTTTGCCAAGTGTTTTTGCTTGTTTACCGAGTGTCTCAGACACTAGGCAAAGCGCTCGGATCCTGTAGTGCTGGTTTTTCAGCTACCACGCTCTAGCTTATACATCAGATTCTGCAGTCGTTTTCATGAAACTAACCTGAGGCACAAGGAAGCATCATTGAGTAAATTGTCGCTTGTGTTCACCGGATACTCCCCTGCTCCAAAATAAACGTCTGGTTCAGCAGTCGCTTTAGTTTTCTCCTGAAATGTCATTCCAAGCTCTCCCTGCACTTTTGAAATCTAAGCGCAAAGTGACTAGAATTATTAATTATTGCTTCATTTTACCATATGACCTGAATGGACTTGATCCGATGCCCACATATATGTTCACAAATAAGTCTCGACAAATTTCTTTTTGGGGCTTAATAAGTTTCAAATACATAGGAAGTCAATAATGAAAGTTGTAGATATAAATCATCACTATTCATCATGTGCTTTATATTAGAGGGTGACAATAAATTTTAAGAGGTTCCATCATGCTTATTAGCCTCCTAAGCATTGCACTTCGTGTAACCTGAGAAGTCCCTCTAAATTTTTGCTGGTGCTGTTCGTCGAAATGCTCCATCGGTCCATGTCAGCGCCGTTTTGACAATTCAATGGTGGTTTATGCTACAGTGTATAGCCTAGTTTTCCAAATGGCACTTAAACCTTAATTGGAGTGAATGAACAATGAACCTTCCATAGTACCTAAGCAACAAATATGAACTTGGATATGTTTATTTATTTTGGTGCTACTAGCACATTTTTGTTCCTTTGTACTGACTGCATCAGGGGCTAACTTTTGACATGATTTTCCACAAAGCATATATATCAAAGGCCAACATCAGTACAAGATCTTGATATATATAACTGTATCATTGGGGCCGGATTGCTACGAAAGGAGAGAAGGAAATGAGCGGATATACACTTGTCACGCCATGGTATATTAAGTTTTGTCCCACAAAGAAATAATTTGACTTAGGAAAAAACTACAATGCGACTCTTTTATGGGAAGGAAGTAGTTACATATAGGATGTATATGTGTTGCTTCAAATTTTGTTTCCAAACATGGTGCTCTTTTGTATTTCATTTCTAGCATACACTTGATAGATAAATACTACTCTAATGAATTAAATCATCCATAATTTACTCACGTCTTTCTTCCATTGCCTCGGTGCTAATAAATATATATAGAACTAATAGAAGAGAACTGTAAAGACAAGTGAAATTTGTTGCACTTAAAAAGTAAATAACATGCAAATAAAACAGTAACAAATTAAGGAAAAACATATGCATCAGCATGTCCCGACAGGTTTGAAGAATCAACAACATTTCCATTCCACAAGAAATATTATTTAATTGGTTGTCATCCAATATATGCCAAAGCATAGCAAGGTACGAAAACTCTACAATGGCTAGCCAAAGGCACCATGATCCAAGTTGTACACATAGTCTAGGGGGGTGAGGTCCAACAGATTGAATTAGCACAAGCATGCATGCCTAATCAAATCTGGTTGGAAATATTATTCTGGACATGCCCATCAAGTTTAGGCTATGCATTATTCCAGGTTTTTTCGGCGCTACGCATTAAGTGGTAGGCGACGTTCCCGTCGACAGCGAGGCGTCTGTGGTGACTTCGTGAACTTCAAGATTTGTCGGCTCAGTCCTTCGAAGGTGCTCATAGGGGTAAGGTTTACGTGCGTGTGTCCGTAGGGGCGAGTGTGTGTGCGTGTTGAGTGTCTGTGTTGTACTGTGTACTCTCAAAAAAAAGTTTAGGCTATGATCATGCATGCTGATGACAGAAGCAAACTCATGTCACCACAAGCTCGTCATTGATCATCAGTAAGGACGATGTTGGGTAATAATAAACTATATAAACTTCCACGTGGATTTACTACAGCATATGTGATGTTTTATCTCAATGTCTCTTTCATGAGCTCATTGGTGACTGCAAATTCATTTGGACTATTTAGGGATATATAGTCCATGTTATTATAGACGACATAACAATAATTTAAAATGGTTTGCATCAAGTACGTCGGCATATTTGAAGCAAAAAAAATGTAGACCTAGATCTCTGGCTCGGAGCATATATAGTGCTAGTCACACATTTTGTTTCTTGAAGCCGACAAATGCAAGTGGATTGTTTTGGGCATGATTTTCCACAAACTAGATAAAAGATTGGACATCAGAACACTACTGCCTTGTCAAACAAGTAAACATCTATTCTAGAAACTAATGCAAAATACACTAAAAATAAACTACTTTTCTAGCTAGTGATGGCTGTGGTCTGAATATATTCAGGAAAATGAATAGAAGAGCAAGATCGAAGCAGAGCGAGGCAGCATCCATTTGGAGGTGTGAACGCATGGGCTCGTGCATATGTTGCCATGCATGATCGACCACCGTCCACACGGTATTCCCATTAATTCATTCCCATCCAGCAGGAGCCCAGAGAGTGTGACTTTCAACTTCACCTTATTATATGCATGCATATATAGTTCTTAGGTAGCTAGCCGGGACGTTTTCTTTCAGAAAAAAGAACACATGCATAAGCCGTCGAACTCACATAGACCAGCAGTGTATTTGACCATGGTGGCAGTTTTTAGATAATGCATGGAATAGTGTATGATAAAATCGTGAGGTGTGAGTTTAGCCAAATGCATAAATAAATGACCTAGCTAGACTTCACTAGGATTTCAGCATTGTACGGTTGAGATTTGCCTTTTGGAGCTTATCTCTATTCAATCCCTGAGCCGAACCAATATAAAAAGGGAGGTGAATGTTGGCCTTAATTATGACTAGCACACACTAGCTAGCTAGTACCAACAAATATGCAATTAGGGCTGGGGGAGAATGAATAAGGGCCTTTGTTTGCTTACCAATTGCCCATTACATCATTACGCAAAGCAGTGGCGAATCTAGGATGAGGGCTAAGGGGGGCTAAAGAATGAAGGTTTAGGATTAGAACTAGAGAACAATGGTGAATTTAAGACTTAGTTACAGTAATTAGAGGGAGAAATCAGGCTTAAGAGGGGGCTGGAGCCCACCCTTTGGATCCGCCCCTGATGCAAAGAGATCAAAGGTGTGTGCAAGAACTTAGATTAGCTAGAGTCACCTTTCGTTACTGTTGGGTGTAGTTTAAAACCGGCAGTGTAAAGAGTATATCATTGTCAGTTCATAAGCAAAAAAAAAAGGAAGTAACCACTAGTAGAGAAATGGCTTGTAGTCCCGGTTGGAAAGAAAGATCCCTTTCTTTAGTCCCGGTTGGTGGAACCGGGGCTAAAGGTCCAAAACCGTCATTCTTTTAGTCCCGGTTGGTGGAACCGGGGCTAAAGGTCCAAAACCGGGACTACCAATTCGGGACTAAAGGCTAAAGGTCCTTTCCTTTAGTCTCAATTGATGGAACTGGAGCTAAAGGTCCATCCAATTAAAAAAAAATAAAACTCCCACCCAAATGCGCCCCGAGAATCAAACCAAAGACCTCACGCATTGCCTCGCGCATAGCAAACCACCCCACCTACGAAACACATCTGTCAATGAATGGGACGTTTTCCTTTTGAACCCACCGTAGAGAGACCTTTAACCCCAGTTGGTAACCCTTTAGCCCCGGTTGATAACACCAAACGGGATTAAATGGACCTTTAGTCCCAGTTGGTAAAAGGTCTATTAGCCCCGAACAAAAAAAATAACCGAAACTATTGTACATTTTGGATATCGACCAAAGGTCATTTCTCTACTTAGTGAACCAAACAGGTCTTGAATGTAGGTTTTGTCTGGTTGTGGGTATATAGTGAGTACTGAGTAGTGACCATAATAATGGATGCACAACAAAACTAACCATTTCTTTAGTCGTCGTTGCAGAAGGGCCGGCTGAGCTAGCTAGGCATGCGCATGGCGATTATTGCTAATTAAACAATTAAAAGGAGCTGGACCGCTGTGGCGTTGTCCTTGCAAGCTTACTTGGGGACCAATTAACCACTTTTCTATGTATAGTCAACAACTCAAAATAGACTGGTGCCGTAGTACTTTTTAAAGTTGCCCTTTTTGGCATAAACTGATAATACTAAACTAGGAAATCTTGATTATGTTTACTGATGGGATCTTTTTTTTATATCAGAAATGTAAATATTATATAGAGAATGGTGATGCATGATGCTCTAGGCCGGCCGGTCAAGTGCATGCATGTGTGTTAACTAAGAATTAAGGCCGGCGATCTATATATTCTACACTAGCTAGTGGAGTGGAGTGCCTAGCTTGTATATATAGAAGAGGCAATGGCAACATATTAATCTGTACTTCCTTCATATTTAAAAAGGTTGTTGTTTAGAATAAGGTTTTAGTAAAATATTAAAAATATAAATCATGAATAACTTTTAAATTTTTGAGTTTGAAAATGTGAAAACCATCATATGAATAGATTTGTCTTGAAAAATACTGTCATACAAATATACATATATTATATTTCAAAAAATATTTTTCAAAAAATAAGTGATTAAAGTTAGACTTTGAAGACTGCCGTTTTCTAAAACGACAACCGTTTTAACTATGGAGGGAGTACATCATTATTTCCTAGTGATTAATAATTAATTGGGAACTATAAGTGGGTCATAACATGTGCCATTTTCATTCTTCTACTATACTGCCTTTGATTGGCGTGCCGCCACTGCCTTATCCCATTCGATCATGTGGCTCTCGTCAAAGCAATAGTACTTTATATATATATATATTACTGATGAAAAAAGATCCCATCAGGAAGCATAAAATTTCCTAATTCAGTATTATAAGTTTATACCACAAAGGGGAACTTTAAAAAGTACGGCATCAGTAGTCTATTTTAAGTTGTTGACTATATATAGAAAAGTGGTTAATTGATTGATTGCTCCCCAAGTAAGCTTAGAAGGACGGAACCCCGGTCCAGCTCCTTTTAAAAGTTAATTTATACTCCCTCCGTCCATGAAAGACTCAATTCTTTGAATCCGTGTTAATTAAACTTTTTTTACTTTGACTAATTTTATTAAAAAATATAAAAACATTTATGACTTAAAATGAGCATCATGTGAAAATATATTCTATGATAAATCTAATGATACTAATTTGATATTATAACTTTTATTTTTTTTTCTCTAGAAATTTGGTCAAAGTTTAAAATATTTGACTTAGAACAACTCTACAAATCTATTTTTTCAAGGACGGAGGCGGTAATAGCAATCGTCATGCGCATGCGGCTGCCCCTTTCGCCACGATGACAATTTAAAGAAATGGTTGGTTGTATTGTTTCGTAGTTGACGCTAAGGTATGTATCATTCTGGATGGCTGAGTCTAGAACTTTACTTCATTATCTTAAAAATGTTTATTATCCACAAATTATATTCACTGTCAAATTAAATTTTAAACATTTGGTAGCAGTAGCTTTGACGTTTTTCTTCTGTTTGGAACAGAAGATTGAGAAACATAGGAAATGAAGGAAATGCATGAATAGAAAGGTAAGATAGAAGCAAAACAAAGGGTTAAAAAACACGGGATTTTCATAAAAAAAAGTGTTTGAAATGCAGGAATATGGAAAAATAAATATTGAATTGGAAATGAATGTCAAGGTATCTTTTAGTATTTCTTTTAAAATAAACCTTGAAATTACCCGGACTATAAACACTACTAATTGTATGGTCCATGAATTATTGGAAAAAATTGAAGCAACCTAGAAGAATCTCACACGCCTCGTGGACCAAATGCATCACATGGGGGCCACTGAAAAGAGAGATGTTCATCTCTGTTGCATGTGTCTGCATGGGGTTTTGGACACATAAGTATTACATATAGATAAAAATAATAATTGATTGCACAATTTATCTGTAATTTAGGGGATAAAATTTTTGAACCTAGTTACTCCATAATTAGATAATAATTACTAAATACAAACGAAAGTGCTACGATATTACTATTTCAAAAGTTTTTGGATCTAAACACCCCTGGGTCGGAGTAGATGTTTTGGTTCCCGTATTTTGTGAAGTACACCCAGCCTTTTCTCCAGAACGGTAAGTTTCATTCCTCTTTATCTAAATAACATGTGACATCAGCTAACCAAAGGAATTACTTTCCTGTAAAAATTCCTAAAAAAAACCTCCATTTCAAACAGGCCTATATAAGCATAATATGTGACAGGCTAGTGTGTACCGCGGTATGGAGTGTATATTGACATGAGGTGGGCCCTTATTTCTCTACTATATATTGCTTTTTCTCTGCCTCTTGTGATTCCAAGAGTCACACCATAGTCGTAGGCTATAGCATGTGGTAAGCTGAAACCTGCAACGGAGTGACATGAGGCAACTCGTGCAACTCGTGTGTGTTTTTAACGACCGATGGCTCAGATGGGCCCACCGGCAGGTCCGCTTGATTAATTACCTGGGCATGAGGTCCACCTTTTTGGCCTTATGATTTGACCCATCTTTGTGGCCAGGCCTAATTTTTACAGCATACCCACGTTGGTGCTGGCCCAACAAGGGCCCGTGACGTTCGTTCTACACTTCAGTCTTATTTGGTTTTAATTATGTATCCATGTTAATCCACCTGTGTTGAGTAAAACTTAGTTTAATTTTCACCAAATACACTTCAATACATGTGGATTGAAATAAATATGTGTGCTTCCAAACAAAGACTTCGGTGGTCAGACTTTGTAATATTTGTGCTAGTGATCCCTGAATTGATATATATATTGTTCTAGTGTTATCCTCAGCTCAAACTAAGTATATGTATTCCTTATGATCCATGGAACCTTAAATCATTAATTAGAGCCTTTTTGGAATGCAGGTATAAAAAGAATAGAGAAATAGAATGGAGCAAAAGTAGAAAACTACAACATTCAAACGAAGAAATAGAAATTTTGGTGTTTGTATTGCAGGAAAGAGGAATATCACACATGCCCATGAAACAATGCAACGTGTGTGTACACTCCAATTAAGCGGGGTTTCCGTATGCTGACACATGAAACTCAGATTTTAATTTATCAATTTTTCTTGTCTGTCATTTTACTTTCTTTGTTACTTTTTTTTCTGAATTATAAGTCATTCTAAGTTTTCTATGCATATATAACCATTAATTATAGCAGCTCAATGCATGGCACTGATGGCTAGCAACACGATGATCCTCCTCCTCATATTGAAACATATGGCCCATTTTTGGGCTTGGGTTTTAAGTCCTGGGTTAGGTTCAAGGGGTTTTGTGGTGTTCTACTTTAAGGGGTTGCCTCGGACTATCGGTGCAAGAGGTTACAACTATAGTGAGGCAAAGTATTGGGGTTTTCTTGTTAAAGTGGTAAAGGAAATAATTTTACTAGTATGTTTTTATAATTTTATAGTTTTTGGTAATATATCACACATTTAATTGTATAATTTGTAATATTCATTTATAATAAAAGGAAAATACAAATAATAATTGTCATATGTACCTATTAATATCTTCTACCCCTTAATAAAAGATGTCATTTTCGCTCCCTGAGAAGTTAAATATTTTTAACTTTGACTAAATACATATAAGAAAATATTAATATTTATAGTTTATTTAGTTTCATTAGATAGATTGTTAAATATTTCACTAGTAACCAACTCCAACGTACCCATATTAGTAATTACTGTTGTACGAATCTTAGTTCTTATTTATAGTGACAATTATATGTCTCATGATGAAGTATATTTGAGATTTTTTTTTATATAAGTTTTTTAATACTTTCACGTTGGGGTTGGTTACTAGTTCCAATTTCGTAAAAAAAATTGAGCTTGTCAGAATAAATTTCTCCTGCAGAGGCCCAGGCCCCTCCAATTAAAAAAAAAAAACATCCAGTTGCGCTAGCGATGCACAGCAACGTCACTGCTGCGAATGGTCTGCTACAGTGCTCACCTGCCAAGGCCCAGCTAGCAGTACTGCTACAAGCTTACTATAGTCTACAGTAGCAGTTGAAAAAAAAGCATTCATCTCTCTGAAATACACATGCTTCAGTGATCAAAGCGAGTCTGAAATTACCATTGTGCAGCATCCAGGTACCCCTGTTATGTAAAAACACACAAGACCATCACAACAGTGAACAGGCCCTTGAACAACAGCCCCATGTTTTCTTCATCATTAGGCTAATAGTTATACTCCATCATTCTGTTTCTCTGTATTGTAGGCACCACACCACCGCCAGGCACCACATTGCCAGGCTTGCATTGCATATTTGCATTGTAGGAGGCCCCATGCAAAAGACTGCATCCACTGCGTACCAAATTAAAACCAGTGGCCAGAGGGCCAACAAACTGGACAGAACACCTCATATTTTTCTTTTCAGAAAATTACACATGGTGCACATGAACAAACCAGATCCTAGGAATAGAATAATGATTGTTAATATGCTCCCACATTATCATGCCTCATGCAAAACAGCCTTAAGGAACCCAACAAAACACTTGCAGAACAAGCTCATCACAAGGATGTCATCATTGCATCACCTACCTTTTTTTTTCCATGGCATTGGGGTTATAGTATCGCAACACCATCAGTGATGGCTGTATTAGCCTGTCCACAGCCAGCCTTTGCCTTTGACAATTGCAATCAGATCCAGCAGCAGCCTTGTCTGCTGCGACTGCGATCATGAGACCCTTCGTGCATGTCTTTACAGACAACCACATGCACCTGCAAAATTTAGTGGTTGGTTGGACAGTCCACCTCACCTCCACACATGAGCCAGCACAAATAATGTGCAAGTGCAACCTGCCTTGGATCTGTTAGCATGCAACTGTCGGTCTTGGACATTTATCTTGTGATAGAGAATAAATGTGCAAGTACAATGTCTACAGCTCCCATTTCTGGGTCTTAATTCAACATGTAGGAGTTGAGAAAGACCTGAACTTACCAGTATACCGACTATATCATCAATTTTTTGACCACGAGATTACCAACAGTGTGGTATTAATAATTGTCATTATACCAGATATGAACAAATTTACAACAAGAATAAGCAATATCTATACACTAAAGAATATGACAACTAAATTGCTTCAAATATTCCAACTTCTCTCTCTGAGAAACTAATGAAACTATTTGATGGCAAGATGCCAACTTGCCTTCAGATCATAGGAAGGGCTTCTGCGGTACGGTTGGACCACACTGCAAAATTGTTTCTCCTTCCTAAGTTACTTGCAAAGGGAGCAGGAGCAAAAGGTTTCACACTTCAGAGTAAAACCCTATTTGTTCTTTCTTCTGGATACTCTGCTGGAAACTGGCACCATTGACTCGAAGCTCTCATATCCATCTTCAAACACCCTGCTGTGACGTAACAACTGGCTAGCTGAATCATACCCCATGAGTCGATGGAGTGCCGAGTCAGAAACCTTCTTGCTACTTTGTGTGGCAACAAGGCTACTAGATCCAGCTTGAGTAGGCAAGCTTCTTGTGTACGATGCTCCATAATCTTCACTGATACTAACAGGACCTCCTGTGAGGCACTCAGCATAATAAGAAGCAATATCACCATTTTTAGAGACTATGCTATCATCCAGGTTGTATGACTCTTGGGCCACATCCACACTACTATTTGCATTTGCATTGTATACTGCAGGAATTGATAATGCCAGAACCTTGGAGCACTTGCCGCATTGCATTTTGCCAACCTTTGCTTTTGATATGTAGATATCTGATGGCATTTGAACCAAATTGAAACAGCTATTGCAGATTGTGAATGGGGAAGCACCTGACAGAGGCCGCAAAATATGCTTTCTCACTACTGGTTTCTGTTCCTTGTAACTTGACCTAAGTGATTCATGGTCCAGAATTGTGCTTTCAGCGTACGAGGACTGGTAATATGAATTGAACTCCCATGGGTCATAATTGTGTGGTAGGCGTGTTTGAGCATGTCCAAAATGGCAATGTGTGTATGTATGGGTTGGAGAGAAAGGATTTGGTGGTGGGTACCTTGGCGGCCTTCCATGACCATAATAGGATTCTAGAGCACAGGAACTTGGAACGGAATCACCGTCAACACTTTGAAGATGGTGCTCAACATCATAGCTATTGGATTGTTGCTGGTACTCTAGGCCTCTCTTCTGGTAACTTCTCTCCGAGCTCTTCTGGCTCGAAAGCCTACTTAGCTGATCTCTTAGTTCATCCATCTTTTTGAGACGATCGTGTCTCATGTGATTATTGAACTTGTTTGCTGTTGTGTGCACCAAATCACCTCGACTGGGAGACCCACTTGAGAGAGAACTTGAGGTACCATCCATTTGTGACTCCATGAAGTTTTGGATTGAGTGGAAATCTTCAGAATCAAGTGATCGCCCCTGACGAAGGTGGCTACCTCTAGATCTGTAGGTCATTTGTTCTTTGTTCTTATTAAAGCTAGCTAACTTGGACTGGTTCCTCTTATTTGGCAGGCTTGAAAACCTAGCAACAGCTGCCTGGTTTTCTTGAATGCAGGTGCCTGTATTTCCATCTTCCATAAAATCCCCTTCTTTTTCTTCAGTGGCATCAGGTATTGGCTCATCTTGTTGAAAACTTTGTTCAGATTTGACGTATCCAGCACTCATCGAAGTGATCACTCCTTCACACAGATGTGCACTTTCATCCTCCAGGGACTGCCGATCCTTACCATGCTCATTCTCACGAAACTTCTTTGCAATGTCCTCATCTGCAACAGCAACATTCACATTTTCATTTTCCATTAGGCTCTCTTCATTTTCTCCAGCTCCATCAGCTGTCTCTTCATTTCCATGAACTCTATCTGCAGTGTCCACGTCTGCAATTACAAGATTATCACTGACATGAACGCAACTGGTCATGTTGCCGTCTTCCATACAACCCTCTTCCATTTCCTGAGTGCCATCAGTTGTTAAATCTTCATTCCTGTGAACTCTGTCTGCAATTTGTTCATCTGCATGCATAGAATTATCATTGCCATGCACAGAATTGATCATGTTGTCATCTTCCATGCAGCCATCTTCCATTTCCTGAGTGTCATCTGCTGTTAGCTCTTCATTTACACAAACTCTCTCTGCATTGTCTTCATCTGCAGGCACAAGGACAAGATTATCATTCTCATGCTCTTTCTCATGGGAATCTGCAGGTACAAGATTATCACTGGTTATTATCTTGTCATCTTCTGTTTCTTGATTGACATCTGCTGTCAGGTCATTTGGTTGAAAACTTTGCTGAACTTCGATACTGCCATCATCGACTGAAGAGGTGCTTCCTTCAAAAGGATATGCACTTTCTGTGTTTGCAGGCTGGCAATCCTTACTATGCTCTTTCTCATGGAATCTATCTACAATTCCGTCATCAGAAATCACAATATGCTCCCCCCAATGAACAAAGTCGGCAGTATTGCTGTTATCTTGAATATGCTCATTGCCAATTGCCTATTGCCCTGCTTTCCTGGTGAGAAGTTTGCTCAGATTTAAGATGTCCACTGTCAAATGATGAGAGGATTTCTTCACATGGATCTGCACTTTTAGCACTCAGGGCCTGTGGATCCTTGTCAAGCACGTTTCCATGAACTCTACCTGCACCTATCCCATGCTGCTCCAATGGCTCTTCTACATCGCTGAAAGACATCTCTAGTTCTTCAATCAACCGACCATGTGGATCGCTTCGGGGGGCATCATTCACTCTGCCCCCTAGCGTAAACCTGCGGCTACCCATTTGGTTACGCAGAGCGTCACTAAGCCCACTGCTTTCTGCTTCATCCGAGAAGTATTCATCATCGCTACTAAATGAAAGAGACCTCTCCAACTCTTCGATCAATGCTTTGTGAGACTCAACATGCACACCCTCATACGTGCGCGTCCTCTCCTCCCTGTGAGCAGCCTGACTTTTCTCATACAGTGTCCTGCTCAGTTCACTAGTTCCACCAATATCACCAATTTTGCCTCCATTGGCCTTTTCACCAGTGTCAACATTCTCGACTCTTTCATTCAACTCCGAACTAGAACCAGCCCCAGCGTCTTTGCCGTGTGTCTCTTTGACCATAACCCCAGTGCTTTGGATATTCCCATCATCAGTTAAGGAGCATGTGTCCTCGTTCAGATGCTTGGCATGGGTTACACGACTATCTTCTGCAGACATAGTTCTCTCATGGACTACACCGTCACAGGAGTCGATGCTGTTGCCAGTGGAGGACGCTCTTGCATGAGCCGTGGCCTCACGAGGCCGATCAACAGAGGGGTCAGCAGCTCTTTGTTCGCCTGAGCAGATCGATCCGCTACTCTGGCTAGGGGAACCTTTCAGGCTACCAGTGCTGCACTCCCCAGATTCCGAACCAGCTTGTGCTACAGGGACAGCCCGATGTTTCGCTGCGTCGGTTGCACAACAACATACACCGATCAGATTGTTTGTTTGTTTTTTCTTCATAATAAATAAACATGGAAATGAAAGGTGGACGGAACGATCCGTACCTCTGAGAACCGTGCCGCAGCCGCCGCACTTGTAGACAGGAATGGAGGGGTACTCGACGAGGAGCTGGTGGCATTTCGGGCACCTGACGAACCGCAGACTGTGAGGTTCCATAGCCACCACTTCCCTTCCCTTCCCTTCCCTGGCTTGTCAGTCAGCTTGGAGGGCGTGACTAGATGCAGGCACTGGAGTCAAATGGCATCAACCCTTCCTTCCCCTCCCTGTTGATGCAGATACACATAAACAAAACTACATCAGCGTTCCACTCACTCTGTAGCTACTCACCTCAGAGCAAGTTACTCTTTTTTTTTTTAGCTCAGCAACTTACTCTTGTTTGTCATACATAGTATCGTATAACTAAAAAAAGAAAGAATAAATTCCGAGGCAATGGGAACAGACGAGCGATATTTTTCCCTGGGGATGCCTGCCCACGGCAAACTCAATCAATCTAGATTCGAGTTGGGGACAGATAGATAAAAAAAATGTCCGGCACCTAAACCAGCAATAATCGCAGCAGCGTAGCACGCAGAGTATGGAGCTATGGTTGGAGCGGTAGCAGATCTAGGGACTAGGGTTGGCTTGGAGAGAGGAGCATCCAGAAGCAGTAGTACTGCTCGTCTGCTGCTGTATCGTCCGTCCGAGCGAACGGCAAGAGTTGTCTCGGTGGGGGAGGGGGGGGGGGGGGGGGGGGAGGACGGAGGAGGAGAGAAAAAACGAACCTTTTGCTCTTCTTCGCCGCGGGCAAGACGGCATGATCCTGTTCCTGAAGATTGCTCTGAGCCTGTTTCCTCCTTCCCTCTCCTGACTCGCTCGCTCCGCCTGTCGGTGGCCAGGTCGAGGCTGCTGCTTTGGCTCGGCTGGCTGGAGTAGTAGTAGGAGGAGGAGGAGGAGGAGGGATTGAGGAACGGAGGAAGAAGAGCCCCAAGCCCCGCCGCCACCGAGACAGACAGACAGGAGGAGGGGGAAGGGAGGGGCGGGGGGAAGAGAGAGAGAGAGAAATGGGAAGGCGTGCAGGGCGCCAAGGAGAGAGAGAGAGAGGAGAGAGAGAGAGAGAGAGTGGAAGAGGAGTGGAGGAGAGGGTGGGAGGGATGAGGAGACGAACGTCGTGGCGGCGCCAAGGTCGGATCGGAGCTTTGCTGTGCGGCGGGCGGGCTCCTCTCCTCGTCCCCCGTGTCCCTGTCTCTGACGACCCTCAAGTGACCGCCTGCGCTGCTTGTGGTTGCTTTGCTTTGCTAGCTGCTTGCTTGGTTGCAAGTTGCGTGTCAGCGCGGGTGGTGTGAGCCGGACATGGACTCGTCATCATGGATTCATGGGGCTGTGCCTCTCATCTCATCACCTCTCTGGTCTCTGCTGCTGCTGCGGTCAATTTCCGTCCAAGTCAAAATCAATTAAAGAAAACGAATGAACATATAATTCCCTCTTCCTCGAGGCATATCTTGTAGGGTTGACTTGGTAATACATGTACTCACAGTGTAGACTCTATCATAGAGTATAAGTCTATTTATTACTCTCTTATTATTTATGATATTTTATTAATATGACAGTATATTTATTGAAGATAGAGGAAGAAAAAAATAAGACTCTAGGTCTTATTTAGACTTAGAGTCTACGGAAGAGTTGGAGTCTTATTTTTTTCATCTTCTCTCTTTAATAAATATATTATCACATCAATAAAATAATATAAATAAGTGATAATAAATTGTTTTAGATTCTATAATAGAGTCTTGCACTGTGAGTGTCCGGAGTACCCTTAATGGTTTATTATTCTGGCTTACTTGATGTCTATAAACATTAATGAGCAAAGATCCTTTTTTTCCTTCTATCTCTCACTCTCTCCTTTTGTCCCACTCGACTTTTCACAACGCGTACGAATTATGAGTGGATTTAAAGCATTTCCAGGATACTCTATTTTCTTTCCTAGCTTATAGAAATAGTCCAAGAGACTTCCAGTATTAAGAACAATATATAGAAAAGCTATTGCACAATACATATAAAACGATTTTTACTCAAATGACTCTCCAAATGATGATGATTTTATAGAAAGGCTCTTGGAAATACTCTTTCGAGGGAGTAACAAAGTCAAATCATTCCTCCAAACATAATTCCATCCCAACAATTCTTATTTGAATCCTAGAAAGACAAATTCTTCATGTCTTACATTCTTTACTGGTGCATGTTCAAAAGAAAGAGATAAAAACAGAAACATGAATGACCAAAATGTACTCCATCTATCCAAAAAAAGGTCGTTATGAGATACGTGCAGGTCAAACTTTCTCAACTTTGACGAAGTTTGTAGAAAATACGTGTAATATTTGTATCTCCAAATAATTTTGTTAAAAACTAGGCTTAAAGATCTTTCCGATGATACTAATTACTTAACATAATTATTTATATTTTAATACATAATTATCGGTATTTTAAAAATATTAACCTCTCAGGGGAAGCGAAAATGATATCTATTTAGGGATGAAGTGGAGCTATCAATGTACTACGATATAGTCCG
Source organism: Microstegium vimineum (assembly GCA_022036555.1). NCBI lineage: Eukaryota > Viridiplantae > Streptophyta > Magnoliopsida > Poales > Poaceae > Microstegium > Microstegium vimineum. The sequence goes on along the minus strand of CM039133.1, from coordinate 52,031,227 downwards.
TAGTAGTAGTACTGTACTTCATTATTTAATGTCTTCAATTATTACCCAAAGGCAACCAAACATGCATGTACACTGTAATTCGATTCCATCCAGATCAGATCAGTGTACGTGTTTGACTGCCCACCAACTAGAATCGATCAACCAACTCTCTGTCTATAGGCTATGCCAATTGACAAGTTACTCCTCCTCCTACTAGATACTATCTGGACACATGAAACTGGTTGTTGTGCCGACACGACACATTACTAATTTGGTTGGACTCGTTGTTGCACAGCTTGTCGCCGCACCCCCAAATTCTCTTCTTGGTGAGCGTGACGCTGACGCCTGACCAATCTGCTCTAGCTTAGCTAGGCACTGACAATAATCCAACAAAAGCCCATAATTCTGTCATGGGCTAGGCCCATCTAGGTAACCTCATAGTGCTGCTGTCTTCCGTACGTACAGGCCCATATAAACCACGAATGGCCCGGCCCACACAACCATTCGCTTGTCTTTTATTTTTCTCATTTTGTTTCTTCTTTTTTATGGCACCTTTGGCGACAGAAGACTAAGCCGACGACAAATATATACAACTTTTGCTCCAAAACTAGCAAAAGGGGGAAAAAATCATAGAAACATAGTTGTGCTCTATATTGGCTGGTCAATACAAATAAATTGTTTTAGAGAAAAGAAAATATAAGATATAAAGCAATTAAAACGTTGACAAAAAAGGGTGTATGTGTAGTTGACGCAGGTTCGTTCATCTGTCGATGAACAGGAGATCACACCGGATAGCAGTGGCCTTCTGGATGGACGCCACCGAGATTGCCCTAGATCGACGTGGTGTGCAGTGGACGTTCCAAGGCCCTCCGGCCGGTGCTCATCGATGATTGACGTACCATTTCAACTCATCAACATTTGGTTGCAAATGCCTGTCTCAAACGTAAGCGACATATTCCATACGGCCGTACGTATATACACATGCATATATACGACTCTTACACAATAGTGCATACGCGTCAAGGGGTTTACGGTGCAATGGCAAAGACCATTGGTTGGAGGGCTCCCACCCAGGGTTCAAAACCTGGGTGCGACACTTTATTCTGGATTTATTCCCTCATAGGGGTAGGGTTTGCGTGCGTGTGTTCGTAGGGGCGAGTATGCGTGCGTGTTGAGTGTCTGCGTTGGACTGTGTACTCTCAAAAAAAAATAGTGCATACGCATAGACACACTATATATCTTAGTAGTAGTATATATAACTTCGCAAACAAAAGCTGTAAAAAGTAAGATGGACGCCAGCGGCGAGGTTTACAAGGCCAACAAGGAGGAGGAGGAGCACTTCGTCCTCGTGCACGGCGCCGGCCACGGCGCCTGGTGCTGGTTCAAGCTCGCGTGCCTTCTCCGGGGCTCCGGTCACCACCACCGCGTCTCCTGCATCGACCTCGCCGGGGCCGCCGGCAGCCTCTTCGACCCGGACGACGTCCGGTCGTTCGACGAGTATGACGCGCCGCTCACCGACTTCATGGCCGCCTTGCCGGACGGCCACAAGGTGAGTTCCCGTTTTTGCCGGACGGCAACAGTTTCGTACATATGCAGAAACTAAACTGATGCACGCCTACCTCCCAAATACTAGTAATAAAAACTTGTGTCCATATTTATTTCATTATTTCTGTCACCGGTTAGATGACTCCAGTGTTACTGTTGTTTGGCAGGTAATTTTGGTAGGGCATAGCGCAGGAGGACTGAGCGTGACCCATGCGATGCATTTGTTCAGAGACAAGATCAAGCAAGCCATCTTCATAGCAGCAACCATGCTCCCGTTTGGGTACCAAACGGAACAGGATATAAAAGATGTACGTGATTCAAAACTTCCGCTATAGAGTAGTATATGCTTATTGCTTTGTTCAATTCAACTCTTATTTATTTATATCGATCTGGTAACAGAAAGTAACTAGTAGTATTCTACGTATTCTCTGAAACATGGACTGACTGGAACACCAACAGGGGGCACCTGATTTTTCCGAGTTTGGTGATGTGTTCCACCTGAAATTCGGTCTGGGAGACGGACACCCTCCAACGAGTGTGGCGCTGAAAGAGGAGCACCAGCGTATAATCCTGTATCACCAGTGCTCCCATGAGGTTAATATGATGAAATGTCATTTATTCTTATTCATTTGTGGAAGAAGCAAGATAGGTCTCAGCGAACGAACGAACGAACTCACCACCATGAACGAACAACATTTCTGCAGGACTCCACACTTGCATCCATTCTGCTGCGCCCATGGCCGGCCGCTCTGATCACTGCCAGGTTCGGCCATGCCGATGACGGTGCGAAAAGTGCAGTTAACGCAGTGCGTCGGGTGTACATAAAGACAGCCAATGACCACATGGTGAAGCCGGAGCAGCAGGAGGCCATGATCCACCGGTGGCCGCCGAGCGAGGTGGTGGCGATGGACACTGACCACAGCCCTTTCTTCTCTGCGCCGGAGCGTCTCTTCGAGCTGATCCTCAAGTCATTGTAATCTGTAAACACTGGTGTAGCATAATCAGAGTCCCATTCCGAGGCTCCACCTGTTCTGTTCTTTCAGTGGTGCTATATGTATGCAGGATGCCAATCAAGTTATTGTTTATTTATCGATAAATGGCTGTCAGCCCAACCACCATAAGACATATATTCTGAAATGCAAATTTGATGAATACATGCATGTACCATGGTGAAAGCGAGTGAGGATAAGTGCATGCAAGACCGCATGGAGGAAAAAAGCATGAGGACAAAAGGCTAAATATATACCTATCAGTCACACACAAGGGAAAAAGGGAGAAAAACTAGCTGGTCCACGCGCTATATCCTGATCGTCTACCATATTAGGAAACTCTGCATGCCAGAAACGTAGACACCTGCTGTCATGAGACTCTCTATTTAGAATGGAAATCACTGGACACCTTGTCGGTTTGACATTTAATTTGGACTGGCCATGAAAATGCAGCTCCAACCTTAGATTGGTAGGCTGAGGCCAGGCTGATGGGAATGGCGGCAAAGGACCACTTTGTGCTTGTTCATGGTGAAGGGCATGGAGCCTGGTGCTGGTTCAAGCTCCGCTGGCTCCTTGAGGGCGCTGGCTACCGTGTTACATGCCTTGACCTTGCCGGAGGTGGCGTCGATCCTACTGATCCCAACACAATCCTGTCGTTCAAGGAGTATGACAAGCCGCTCATAGACCTCATTTCAACCTTGCCAGAGGGGGAGAAGGTATGTACATTGTTCTTCCTTTTTGCCAACACATTGAACATAAGTAATAATATGTTGCCACAATTTGTAATATCAGTCCTGTGGATTGCAGTGTAAATGGTTGTAGACAAAATGTTTATGCTATTTTGAATAAAAGGTGTATCATATTGCACAAAAGTAAGTGGAACCTATTTTAATTGAATCATAAGCTGTGTTTAAGTTATGATCCTTGACACTGTACCTAGGATAAGTGGATAGCATGCAACTGAGGATATACCTTACAACAGTGTTGTACAAACAAAATTTAGAAATTATGAGATTCCAGCAAACATACTTAAGGCATTTTTCTTAGGAGATATTTAAGAACAATGTTCAAGATTGGTGTGCCATGCTAACTCATTTCAGTCCAATTCCAGGTTATTCTAGTCGGACATGGTGCTGGAGGGCTGAGTGTGATCCATGCAATGCATGAATTCGTTGACAGGATTAGTCAATCATTTTTTGTGGCAGCTACAATGCTACCATTTGGATTTCAAGCTGATGAAGATAACAAAGATGTAATGCTTTTAAGAATATATTTGCTCCCTTCGTAAAGCATAGGCCTCCTAGCAAATGACAAAAATATAAGCCATACATTACACATCAAACAAACATATACATATAGTGCAAACGTTTAGTTTTTTATTATAAAAAGAGAAATGTAATAACTCGTATGAGCACAGACCCACCTAGTTGCAGTAGATACTAAATTGTATTTGATCAAAAGTAGGGTAATGTGGTGGAAATGTCAACCAGCACCAAGTTCTTTAAAAACTGACTTATTCTCAGCATAGTCATATGCATAGAGTCCATAGACCATAGAGACACAAAATAGAAAGTTCAGGAAATTTGAGAAGAACTCTTGAAACAATTATACGAACTTACCTCAGCTCATGATGAATTTACAGTGTATGATTATTACATCCTTTTCATATTAACATGTAACAGGGATTACCAACTTTGCCTGAGAACGAGATTGAGTTGACACTTGGTGCAGGAGCAGATGATCCTCCAACAACCATTGCCTTGAGGCTAGAATTCCAGCGTGATCGACTATCACAACAAAGCCCTGAAGAGGTATTATATGCTTATATTGTATGAAATGTGCCTTGGGAGAAACATTGAAGCAAGAATAGAAAACATAATGTCACCACACATCTAAACATATATGTGGGGATGTGCTCACCAAAGCCATCCTCTTTACGAAACTACTGATTATGTAACAGAAATCTAAACATTGTATTAGCATAATTCATCGTAAAAGGATATTTATTTATTATTTCCCTTTCCTATTTCTTGAGCATTCATTTCCTGAACTAAACATCTGCTCCAAGGGAAAGGTGAATAATGATGCAGAGTTTACTTACATCCTTATTTTTATCGGGTATAGGAATCAGTACTTGCTTCAATGCTTATGCGTCCTGGCCTGCAACAGCTATCAGTACAGCAAGCTTCGAAGGAGATGATGAGAGATTGAACCGAATCAAGCGAATTTTCATAAAGACAGAGCGTGACCACATGCTGGATCCTCAACAGCAAGATTCCATGATCAAGAAGTGGCCACCCAGTGAGGTTTTGGTCATAGATACAGATCACAGTCCCTTCTTCTCTGCACCAGAACAGCTGTTTAATTTAATAGTCAAATCTCTATGATGCGCAAATGCAGAAAGCTACAGACGGGGTTGCCCGAATTCTTGTAACACTACCCACAAACAATAATCACCACAAGATTTAGGACCTCAGATTTGTCAAACATGCTTCTCAGTGAATCTTCAAGGCATATCTGCAAAAATGGTTTAATGCTGCAAGACTGCAAGTAAAGCATCGCTCAGCGCAAAACACTTACCTTCAGCTTTTTTGAACAATTCACTCAAGTCAGAGCCTTTATAATTTTTATTCCAAAAATTCTTACTTGTCATACAGAAAAATACGTAAAATATAGATGCTACTTAGGAAGCACTTTCATCTGCACCGGTGACTGATAACAATATATAGTTTTGGCCAGTCTTTGTTAATCTAACTGAGACCTTTGAAGAGTTATTATTTTTCTCTTTTGAGCAATTCAAGAGCTCGTGTTTTCATAAAGTATAAAGTAAGCAAACTTCTGACATCCCTAAAAGTTCAGATGATGAAAACAGTTTAACAATAGATTTTCACTCAATAAGTTTCATAATAGATAATCACCTCATGACACATAAAGGCTCAAACAAAACAATACACCATTTGGGGACGTAGTAGAGAAAGAAGTTCAATATCTACCCTCTCATTTACATGAAAACACACTATTTTTTAGATCCAGAGACCAGTACATATTATTGTGTTATACTCACACGTGCCTTACAATTTACACACTAAACATTCAACTTTCTGGGACATGTTTTTTGGCTTGCAAAAACTTAAAGCATATACTCTTACAACACATTTTCAAGATTCCAGACTCCTTGAGTGATCTGTAAATAATTTTAATGTGGATGGTGATTTCGCAAAAAAGACTGCATAACCATCATCCATGTGCTCAGTGCTTTCAGGGAAAAGCTGCCAAACAAGGCAGCCTCCACCAATCACTCCACTCTTCCAAGATCTCAAAAAAATGCTGTAGACTGTCTCCATGAAAGCTTCACGAAACTTATGGTCAAACTTTCCACGCTTAAGTGATACCCCAAACTCCCCGATCAGAATTGGCATCCCAAGCAAGTTGGCTGCATCATCAATATGCTGTTGCATCCAAGTTTTCACAAACTGCAGGTGACTGTCCTCTTCAGAGTGAGGCAACCTGGCAAAAAGGATTTCAATCAGTCATGATAATCAACTCAATCTCATGAAGTGCCTAGATGAAGCATTTATAGCTGGTCAGCTACAAAACCTGCAGTGGAAAGAACATGTCTACATGAGGACTTACCAATTGTCAGAATAAATATGAACAGAAGCCAAATCAATTCCCAGTGCACGATGGTTCCTGATAAAATCCGTCCCAATAGTTCCAGAATAAGCATCTGGGTTCACGTGCAGAAGTTCTGGAGTCGACGGACCATAAAACCCTTCAACGCCGATCTCTAAAAGGTGCACAGGGTCTATAGACTTCACATAAGACACCATCTCTTCTATCCATGCCTACAAGAAGCTCCAAGTGTTAAAACACCTGGAAGTATAGAAAAATATAATAAAAGGAAACAGAACTGTAACAAATAGAAAGCAGAGTAAGAACCTGCAGTGTGTCGCCTGATGGATCTGAATGGCAGCGTGGCTCATTAATCAGCTCCCAGGCAAGAATCGTAGGGTCATCCATGTAGGCAACATTTGTGATTGTATTTTTTCTTGTCAAAACAGCCTAACATATGAAAGAACAATGTATGTAATTGTGATGGTAAGACATGCCAGAAGGGCGATCAAACAAAAAAACGTGCCTTAAAAACAGCTGTTACTAATTAAGAATTAATATCACGAAGCTATGAATATACCGAGACTCCATTTTCAGCCATGCAAGCCAAACATTTACCTTAACAAAAGCTTTGTAGTAGCTCTTGATTGTGGCATCAGAGAAGAAGGCGTCATCAGAAGTGAGATCCAGGCCAGCCTCCTTTCCCCACCTTACATACTGTGCCTTACCTCCGTAATCTTCCCAGTTGTTACACAGTGACAGTATCAGCCTCATCTTATGGTTTCTTGCCTCGCTGATCACGAAATCTAATGCCTATAGCCAAAAAAAAAATGGAATTCTAAGCTTAGCTGTCACTTAATTAGTAGTACTAACTACTAGTGAGCACAGATACGGGGAATGTAGTACAAATGGGGAATGCGAAAACGCGACGCCGATGTACCAATCATTTCATCAAACAAGCGCCGCGCATGCTACAAGAATAGCGACGGGGCGCGCACCTGAAACACCTCCTCGTCGTATGAGAAGGGCTTGAGCTGCAGCGCGCGGTACCGGCCGTCGTTGAAGGCCCAAGTGCGGCACACGTTGAGGCCCGCGCGGGCGGCGTCCGCGAAGGCGGCGGTGACCGCGGGGCGCGTGGCGGGGTCGGCCGCGAAGTACATGAGCCAGTAGGTGTTGAAGCCGTGCACGACGAAGGGCCGCCCCGACACCCACAGGTGCGGGCCCCGGCGCTCCACCACCGCCGCCCACTCGCCCTCGTCGGCGCCCAGCGGCATGGCGCGGGGGATGATGCAGCAGGAGGCCGCGAGGAGGACGCAGCGGAGGAGCGACACGCGCGGCGTCGCTCGGAGCGGCGGCGCCGCCAGGCGAGGACACGTCGGGCTGTTCCACTCCCACCACGTCGACTCCATGGGTGGGTGACGGACTGACGGGTGGGTCCGGCCACGGTCAGGCGAGTCAACGCCCGCCCCAACGGGTGAGCGGCATCTCGAGGCTTGCTCTTGCTTGGAGGCTGACACGTGGGGCCCAGTGCACAGCGTCAGGAAGAAGCCCCAACCGAACAAAAACGCCACACACGTTCTAAGCATCACATTTCACATACTTCGAGTTGTTTTAATATGTTTCCCGTTTTAAATTATAAAATGTTTGATTTTTTTACTCCAAATTTAACAACTTATCAAAATTATATTTCGAGTTTTAAAAGATGCTTTTGTTTTGCAGTTCCTGGTCCTTACGGTTTGGAACCTGAAACAATGTATATTGAACACAGCTGAAAAATGAGCCATAAAACAGTTCCTTGATATACGTAGGGATTTTTTCAGTTATTATGAGTACCGAATATGTATCCTCAATGTCGGGGAATTAGTAGTGACACAGAGTAAAAAGTGTATTATCGTGAAGGAAAATTAATGTAGAGAGCATATATTGAGTTTCGCTGTGGACAGGTTTCCATGACATTCGTTCATGCCAACACCATGCTGCCAGCTGCCCCAACCATTTGGCTCAGATCAAGGACTGATCATGCACGCGCTTGGGATATTTAGAGTTATAGATCAATTGGACACACATCTTCCTGAGTCAAATTTTCACTTTTATTGTTGCTTTCGAATGATCAATCATGTATCATATATGTATATTGCACCAATGAGAATGAGAGCGCTATAAATATCCAAGACTGCACCTATATCTCAAGCATGATCGATAGGTGTAGCCTGGAGTAATTTTCTAAGATATTGGAGATAAACAAGTGTGGGGCATCTAAGTTTCACGTGGTTTGGCGCATGAGTTGCAATGTCATCACATATATTCAATCAAGAGGTATAGTTCCCCATTTGCTCACTGTTTGAGTCTCCTCATTCGTTACAGTCGCAATGCATCCTCAATTGAGGCCAGTGAAAGGAGTTCTTCATCTCTTTGTTCCAACCAAAGTGAATGAGCGTCATTCCGTTCTAGTACCGTCTATCATTTTGTCTATTCATCCTACGTGACTGACCGCCATTCCGTTCTAGCTCGGAAATCTCAAAGTGCTCTCTATGGCTAGCGGGAGTCGAGTCACCCGGAGCTGAGTGAGACTAGACAATCATAACATTCGGCTTATAAAAGACACTACTTCCGTGAATGTGTGAGGTGGTTCCATTCATAGTTTTTTTTGTTAAGAAGCCAATTAATAAGCATCATGTCAGAGTCACGCATCAGGCAAGAAAAGTACGGGTTGCAACTCTGACGGTATGTATACCAAAAAAAAGTATATATTCATTAAAAGAACAACACGAGCATGGATTCTTCTCGTACTATACATTTCTAGTTGTGCGAGTGTACATATAGGCCTACAAGTTGGCAGAGGTTTAACATTTTTGTATTGATTGATTATTATAGAAATTCAACAATTAGTAAAGTTGTAAAAAAATTAAAGACTTATCTTGTCTTTAATTTCTTGCATATTAGACACTTTTTTTTTGGACATAATATGTGGCCCCGAGATTGACTATATATGGTGCTCAATATCTTGTACCACTAACCTTTTTAAACAGCTCATACAAAAAGATTAACGGTTGGAATTTTGAGAAATAAGCTTGCAAACAAACATCTATTAATTTAGTACTATTCATCCTCAATTTTCATGCACTTTCCGAGCCTACTCGTGCATGCTCCCTATCAAATTATTTTAATTTTCGGTGTTCGTACTACAAATTTGACTTGATTTATAGTAAATATTTATAACATTTATATTTATAAATAAATTTATTAAAAAATTAGATTCAAAGATCTCCAATGATACCATAAATATTAATATTTTTAATATATATTTTTATTAAAAAAATGTTTCTTAAAAAGCGAGAGCTACAACTATTTTGGGACGAGGGAGCAGTTTCAAGAAAGCATTCACCTCCGGCTCTACACCCTGCCATCGACTGACAGCCCCATGGAATAAAAAAACCATCAGGGCCTCCTTCGCCCTAACGAGAGAATGACACCCACCTTCACGTTTTTTTTTTCAAAACCAAGATCATCCTTGCCGCTACAGAAAAAGAAAAGCTTAACCTTCAAAGAGAAAAATTAAAGAGAAACGATGCGCCAATGAATGGAGCACAAATGAAATGACGAAGAAACTGAAACCGCATGACTGGGTGCAGTTATCCTGCCCAAGAGTCAAATGTACAAGACCTAGCTAGATCCATACATCTCACACACACGCATCTGAAAAATCTTGCACTAAACCAAAACCAGAGATCTTGCCAACACGATCAAATCACCATGTATTACGAATTCTAAGTCAAAAAGGAAAATAAGATACTTTAAATTCTAGAGACTTTTTTAGGGTGCGTGAGATTCGAACTCAGAACCTTTGGTCATTTGACAAAATTCTAGGGGCTCTTATTTTCAATTCACTCGTGAAAGGCCTTTAATCTCGGTCTGAAGATCTTTAGGCTAGGTTCATAATAACAACCGGGGCTAAAATATGACTTTTAGTTCTGGATAATGTTACTAACTAAGACAAAACAGTCTTCGGTAGACCCATAACTAATGCTACATTGGTGTTGTCTCATAGGCCGTCTCGTATAATGCCACATAATTTAAGACGACTTAACAGACCATATATATAATGGTTGATTTTTTAAGTTGACTCGTAGTAACTCATGATTTCTTAATTTATGCATGGAATAAAAATTAATTTCTGAGGTGCATGGCAACAACAACTCATACAATGGTGTAATAATTGTCTCATGGTCCTAAATCCTAGCTCATGAGCTGGTTGTTTCGCGAAACAACGACCTCTTTCTCTCTCACATTTCTCTTTGCTTTTATCTAAACAAAAATCCTACGCGAGATTACATGAGACGATATAGAAGACCACTGAGGTGTAGCAATGTACGTATCCGTTTCCAACGGCTGAGACGTTTGGACCAAAGTCCTTTCTCTTGTAAATCCGGAGGTACATACGGCGGCAATGCATCTGGACGCTTGCTCTTGTTTGGTGGCTGACACGTGGGGCCTACAGCACAGAGGCAGAAAGAAGCCCCAACCGAACAAAAACGCTATCGTTCTCGTCATTCGTCAAGAGAGCCGCGACGGCGCGCATGGCGGCGACGACGGCGGCGGCGCTCCGGTGCTGCTTCCCCGGATCCTCCGGTGTAGGAAGTGGCTTCGTCAAGCCCACCTCCTCCAGGCGAGGCTGGTGCGCAGCGGCCGTGGCGGCTCCGTCGCGGGAGGCGGAGCCGGTTTCGTCGCTGGGGCACCGCACCCGCGTCGACTTCCCCATCCTTCACCAGGTTTGTCGTGCTTCCTACACCCGTTTTATCTGCAGTTCAATCAATCTTAAGCCTTTGAGCTCAGTTAGTCTTCATTTGAGTAGCTCCAGCAGTTGGATTTAGTAGCTTCTGAATTGCTACTACTATCATAAGGTTTTTCTTTTCCTTTTCTTTAGAGAATCAGTGCCATACCACGGTACACAATGCGCAAAGTAGTCTTACTGTCTGTTGGATATTAGTAGCTTCTCCTAACATTTTAGTTAGGACTTAGGAGACTCTGATTTCATTTTTACTGTTGGAACTTGCAGGAATTCGATGGTGTCAAATTAGTTTACTTTGACAATGGTGCAACATCACAGAAACCCTCTAGTGTGATGGAACATTAGATGAGTACTACCGATCCTACAATTCGAATGTTCATCGTGGTATTCATGCACTCAGGTAGCATATACAATTGTATGTTATTTCTCCATGAAGTGTGTCTAAACTATAAATCTTTTTTTTTCACTTCATTTTGTTAATAACTCTTTTGTTGTTGATTTTGGCATATCTTTCATGTGGATCTCAAATACCAAATTTTGATTCTATAGAAGTAAAATTATGTAGTGTTTAATGTTCTTGATCCTTGATTCTTCAGTAATATGCACAAAATAATCAACTGAAACACTATCCAAAGAAAGCTAGATTAGTTCCTTTGTCCAATGTGCATGAGTTCCTTCATCTGTTTGAGTTTTGGGTGTTTAAGCCAGTACCAATATATGTGTGCACAGTACACATGTTGTAAGTTAACTAACATGCTGATTTCTTTGGTACCAGCGCGAAGGCTACTCATGCATATGAGGAAGCAAGAAGAAAAGTTGCAAATTTTGTCAACGCAGCTGATAGCAGAGAGATTGTTTTCACTCGAAATGCTACTGAAGCTATCAATCTGGTAGCCTATTCATGGGGACTGTCTAACTTGAAAGAAGGAGATGAAGTGAGGCTTCTATCTCGTTCCTGCTGTTACATTATCATTTACTGTACCTGTTGTTTATGATCCTAACTTTCTATATTGATTCATGCAACCGTAGAAGTTGTGCCTCTATCACTACTTTGGGTTTTGGCCTTATGCAAAATAATAATTGTAATAACATAAACAACAACAACAACAACAGCAGCAGTAAATAAAATTTAAAAGTCCCACTCATTCCTTTGTAGTTTGTTTTGTTAGTGAAGTGGCCATCTAATGACTGCTAGAGAACAGTGCTGTTTTGTCGATCCCAAATTGTACCAAGTAGTATGACCTAGTATCTTTTCTTGGGAAACTTGCAGTATTCTGTATATTCTTGATAAGAACCTTTTTCCCATATTTTCTTGGCCAGATTGTTCTTACAGTTGCGGAGCATCATAGTGCTATTGTCCCATGGCAATTTGTTTCCCAGAAGACTGGAGCTACCTTAAAGTATGTTGGATTGACTAGAGAAAATGCCCCAGACATTGAGCAGCTTAAAGGGCTTCTGTCAAGCAAGACAAAGATAGTTGTTGTTCATCATGTCGCAAATGTTCTAGGTAAGCTAATGCCTTATTTGAAACAATTTGAGACGCATTCACCTATATTCCTTCATGGTTTCCAGGTTCCATGCTTCCTATCGAGGAGATTGTAACATGGTCAAACAGAGTTGGAGCTAAAGTCCTTGTAGATGCTTGTCAAAGTGTTCCCCATATGCCAGTTGATGTTCAGAAACTTGGCGCAGACTTTCTTGTCGCATCCTCTCATAAGGTTTTATCATAAATTTCTGTTATAAATTAATTTCTAGTCATGTTGGAATACACAACAATTGAACTTCAGAAATTATGGGCTGAACTTCTCAGATGTGTGGCCCTACCGGCGTTGGATTTTTGCATGGCAAAATTGAGATTTTGTCATCTATGGAGCCTTTCTTAGGTAAGATACTGCAAGGTGAAATGAACTTGTTCGCCCACTGTCAGAGGATAAATCAGTAACTAAATCTACAGCATTGGGTAAGCCTCAGTTTCCTGTTTAATTTCACTTAGGCTTGTATTGATTTTGCTGCAGGTGGTGGCGAAATGATTGCAGATGTATTTCAAGACAAATCTACATATGCCGAGCCTCCCTCTAGGTGAGGAACTCATTGCTTTGATCTTCCAAGATCTGTCATTGGGTGCTATCATATGTTTTGAGGAAAGTCGTTACAGTGTATGGAGTATCTTAAGTGATAGAAAAATTACTAGACAACAGGGCACACCTTTTACAAGTTAATGATCAAACATTGATTCTGCTTTTGTCTGCAGCTTTCTGATGTGGAATTTGACTATTTCCATCTTGATATGGCACACATTGAATATCCATGGTTAACCTGTACCTGAATTATTATCAGGCCACACATTACTCTTATTGGGGAAATCTGTATCCATGACACTAATAGAATTGGATCTGTCAGTAGGACACTGTTACATTTGCTTTTCTATATGACCCCTGTTCTAGACAAAAGAGTGTGCTATAGACAAAATCGCAGAAATGCATAGACAAATTTCCCTGTTATAATGTTCTTCATTTATGTCTCCTATTGTTTTCTTATAATGCTCTTGATTTGTGTCGTACTATATGGTTTGGAAAGGTTTGAGGCTGGAACTCCTGCAATTGGAGAAGCTATAGGATTGGGAGCAGCCATTGATTATTTATCATGCATCGGCATGGAGCAGATCCATGAATATGAGGTCAATATGGCATCTATCTTGCTCCTATTGTGCTCCATAGAAAGAGCTATTCCTGTGATAGCATTCTCACTCCTGTTAATTTTTGCTGTCCAGAAAGAGTTGGGGACATATCTCTACGAAAGCCTTCTTTCTGTTCCAAATATCCAGATATATGGTCCAGCACCTTCCCAAACTGTTCACCGTGCTCCGTTGTGTTCCTTCAATATTGAGAATGTTCATCCTACAGATATTGCAGAAATTCTTGATATGCAGGTATGCTCTAGTTGTTCACTTTTCTCAGTCTTGCTCTGAGCTAATTATTCAGACTGCATAACAGGACTTCTCATAACTTTATAGCTCCACTCCGTTCCTGTTGCATATTACTGATCTTTCTATGATCTGTTCTTGCTCTTCTGCATTGCCTAGCTTTTAAATGCAATTCGAGAGTAGATAAAATTTTAGACATTGTAAATCGATCACAAGGAGAAATTGCAACTTTCAGCATCCAGCGGTGGCTTTAGTTTGCACTTACAATTTATTTTCTTTACTGACACAGTTGATGCTGTGATGGTAGTTGGTTCTTACATTAGCATATTCTATGCAATGATCTGTGTGTGAGATGATAAATTGATGGCCTTCCACCACCTATATAGATTTGTATGGCTTAATTGTTTATGTAATTCAACTATTAGAGCTTAAAACTTTATACAGTTTTTTATTTGAAATCTGTTGCAACGAACGAGCAATCACCTGTCATACCATGTTGTTTGTCTCTGATTTCGTGTTGTCTAGTTGACTTGCCCTGAAATAACTGTTACCAAAACTAAATGGATCCAGTAAATGATTTAGCGGTATGATGCTTCTACTTATTCCATGAATTCTCTTCTTCATCAGCACTGGTAATTCATTATTGATCTGCTGACCCTTCTGTTTCAGCACGGCGTAGCAATTCGATCAGGGCATCATTGTGCACAGATTTTGCATAGGACCCTTGGTATCACTGCAAGTGCTCGTGCAAGTCTTCACTTCTACAATACGAAAGATGAGGTGGATACCTTCGTCGACGCGCTTAAATCCACTATTGATTTCCTGACGACTCGATACTAACTAGTGTGGTTTGATTAGTAACTCCCAAGTTCTTCCTTTTTGGCAGTCTCATCACTCTCTCATTTGAGCTGTTGTACAAAAATAAGTACACATATATTTGGTACAAAGGAAACATCCAGAGTGTACATCTTCTCAAACTGTTCTTCCTTATTTGCCTGTTCTTGTTAAACGAAGTTCAGGATACACAGAGTACAAACGACCTGGATGCATGAGAAGTCAGTCACTGTTATGCAGCAGAATTCTGTGTTCTATTGTGCCCTGCCCTGCACATGACTCGACAACTTGCCTTAAAGTATATCCAGCTAGTGAGTCCATACAGGCAACACTGAGTCCGCTGTTTAGGCAACAGACAGCCTGAGTTCCATGCTATGCACATAATATTAGGCGGCTAAACAAGTGCAAGCACAACTGTAGCAAGATTCTGGGGAGGTAGGATTGGGCTCCACCTGCGCTTAGGCGGCTCAGCGTGTCAAAACTCTATGAACAGCGTACAAGAAGATGAGGAGACTGAACTTTCGGCTAAATGGTATGTACTACTACTACTACTACTACTACTAATCAGACTCTGTCAGTGGTGATGTGTACAACTAGCTTGAGGTTATTGCTACTTCAGTGAACATCGGTTATTATACACGAGAACAGGCTGACATCTTGAAAATGACACGCTTGTATTCTCGATCACATACTAGTCTCCAGTTTAAACTGATCACTGAAAATAATCGGCGTTGTTCCTCACCACTACTTTTCAACGAACATACGAACAATATTTTTCTCTTTCAACGAATCAGTATAAACATTTAGCATAAGTCAAACTTCAACAAGTCCAACAGCACCAAAAGAACCGACCAGTGTTGGACACCGACGAGGGATCAAAGGCATTTTGCTGAATTACTGAATTTATTTACATTACATCCATCTTTCTGTTTGCCAAGGCAAATGATCAGATGACAGATCAGTCGTCATACAAAGACTGCTGCATTGCACTGACCTCTCCAATTGAATCCAATGCGCTCTCAAAACAACTCGTCGGACAATCAAAACTGGAATTGCTCACTCATCACTGACCGCTCACCGGAGCAAACAAAAACAAGAATTTTGATCTCTGAATTCTATTTCGATTCCAACTAAACTATTATAAACAGAAAATTCTCACCGGCGTCACGTCCCGTCCCATTTCCAGAGCAGAGGGCAAAATTGGCGGGCGGGTCTCGTCAGAGAGGCAAGTCGAAGAGGTGATCAAGGTCACCGAGATCGCCGAACTCCTCTTCCTCCCACTGGCCTCGCTTGGCCGCCGTTGGGGGCAAGCTGAAGTCCAAGAGCTCGAGCGGTCCGCCGTCCCCGAACCACGACAACGGCACACCGGTGACCTCGTCGTCGCCGCCAGCGCCGGCATCGACCACCGTGGACGCCGAGGAGGTCTCGGCCTCAGGTGCTGCCGGGGACGCAGTGGACGGAGCGGCGAGGGCAGGCGCCGGCGCGAGGGCCACGGCGGCGGCCTCTTCGGCGGTCTCGAAGGTCCCGAGCCACCGGCGCTTCCCTGCGAGCCCCGGGTCCCGGATCTCCGCCGCGTACTTGCCCCATGGCCGCCGCCGCATCGCCGCGGAACGGCAGGGCGCCGCCAAGGCGGTTCCTTTTGGGGGCGGGGGTGAGGGTGGAGGCGGGGAATGAGGGGAGTGGCTGGCTGATGGGAGGAGAGGAGACGAAGGGGAAGAGAATCCGTTTGGTACGGGTTCCGTTGCAAGTCCGGCCCCACGTGTCAGTGACTTGGTGCCGTGAGGTTCGGTGTGGAGCAGGTGAGGACTGAGTAGAGCGACCGATTGGAGTAGAGCCTTGTGCGGTTGTGCCAAGTCAGCCATGCTACTTTACGAATACGAATTTTTTAAAGCATGCTTTTTTAGGATTTTTTGTTCAACACAAAATTCTGTGTATGACACATTGACACCACAAAAAATCTCTCTCCCTCTCTCTCTCTCTTTTCTATTTAGCACCTAAATTCAAAACCTTACTTATATATGTCATGTATTTTATCTTTTCTTTCCTATACTCCTTGCGCCCTCAAATATAAGGAATCAAAGACATTTTCGATAAGACAAAATAAAAAACATGGCAAAGTACCGTGTTACCCCTCACTGATTAGGAGAGTGTGAGTAGTTCGGTTATTGCTTTCCTAGTTTAAACAGAATATTTGCATGGTATTATTTATTGCCAAGAATTAGAAGGGAAGATAAGTTGTACTTAGAAGAAAAGGGATGTTCGGTTAATAAACAGAGGGGAGAGGAGCTGAGGACCTAGAACATCCTATAATTCTATTTACAATTTTTGAACCCTTGATTTCTTATTTTCTTATATATTTCATGACAGAAGAAGAAGAAGGTAACTAAGAGCATCTCCAAGAGACTCTCCATATCCTTCCTATATGCTAGGAATAGAAATTTTGATGAAAAATTACTATCCAACAGCTTATCTAAATGGTCTTCTAAATATAGTCATTCTCTATTCCGAATTTTTCGCTAGCTAAATATAGAATACGAGAATGACTCTCTAGAGTATGCATGAGATTTAGAAAAGTTATTCGAAAATGAAAAGATATACAAAACGATTTTTATGCAAATGACTCTCCAAATGATGATTTAGAGAGTAAGATTTAGAAAGACTTTTGGAGATGCTCTCACACTTGTGTGATTTGGGACCTCTAACTAGTAGAGATAAAAATGGACGGAAACAACATGATATACAAGGCATTTTTTCATGTTGTTTATGAAACCGCCTCATCTTCCATATTTGTCTATGAAAACAAGGCTGGGTTAAAACAAAAGGTAGGATGAAAAACAAAATCAGGATATGCAAACATCTGAAAAGCACACAAATATGGATGAAAAGCCAGATTTTCCATATTCTCAAGTATATACATGTATAAAACCTCTCCCCCGCCTCATTTTCCATATTCTCAAGTATACATGTGTAAAGTCACACAATATGATGCACGTTAAAAGATGATCTAATATTCACGTGCATGTCACGTGTGTTAACATGTTACATGCATATTTAATAATTAATTAATGATTAATAGGTGTATTGGCATAAATCAAGAACATGTGATTCTTATGCATATCAAGCATAGATTGAAAAAGGGATACAGGTCCATCCTGACAATCCTGTATTAAAACGAGATCCTGCAAAAAAAAACAGACAGACAGACAGAAGACACCATCTTCTGTTTCTGCAAATACGAAAAATAGAATCCACAGCAAATACGAAAAATGGGCGGAAACAAATGTAAAAGACGAGACGAGTTTTTTCCCCTGTTTTCCTCGCCCGACAGGCCCGCTGCGCAAGCCCACGTGCGCGCCCTCGCTCACCCTGCCTTGCTGGACTTGATTTCGTACATGGGCCACGATGGGCTCCGCCCACGCCCAGGCCTTGCACGCGTTGTGTGCGCCCCCTGAGCGGGCACGCCCACCACCACATGGCATGACAATGAAGAAAGTTCATGGCGACCATCACCTATACATGCCATCCGCTTCTCTCTATGTATTTATCCCCCTCTCCCCTCTTCCGAATTCCGTTCCGCGCGCGGCCTTTCTATTTCTATCTACTGTGTCGTCTAGGGTTTACACGTACTCCATCCACCATTCCACCCTCTCGACCGACCATGGCGAACGACGACGTCGACGACAACATGAGGGCCTGGAACCGCACCGTTGTCGAGGAGTACCGACGCTTCAGCTCTCTCAGGCCTCGCCCAGGGAGGGTCTTCCGCTACACCCCGATGCCGCCGGACGTCAGGGCAGCGGTGACCAAAACGCTGGGGTGTGTGGCCAGTGCCGCAGACCAATCGCGACAGGTACGTTTCCATGATCGCAAAGAAGATGGCTGGGGTCGGGGGCCCCTGGCGCTACGGCCCCGTCCCGGTCCTCCCGGAGCCCGACGCCAGTCGCGCCGCCGCCGCCGCGGAGGCCGAGGCTTTCACCACCGCCTCTGCTTTCGCCGCCGGCAAGGACCTGACTACCGACGAGGGGCGGGCCGAGGTGTTCAAGATGTACGGCCAGGAGTTGTGGACTCAAGCCAGCCGCTACGCCAAGCCGCCGCCGTCGCCGGCGCCTCAAGGGCAAGGGCAGGACCCGCTGCTCCGCGGGCCGGATCCAGCCGCCGTTCCCGAGGAGTAGGGCAATAGGGCGTCGATCGCACACGCTTTCATCCAATTAACGCGAATTGCTGCTCTCCTTTGGTGGGGGATCGTTGGCGTACATTTATGGTTACTGTCTTATCTATCTGATGTCTATTTGAGTTTTCCAGTGAGAAGACCAACTTATGTTTGTTTCTGAATCTGTTCTGTACTCGATCTGCTATATGCAATGCCAAGCAAGTAAGTCTCGATCACTTATTAGCATCAGGTATATATATGTTGAGCAATGTGTGTTCTTCTTTGCTGATGGTCGCGCTTCATTTAATAATATATAGATTCAAGTGTAGATAGATTGTTCTTTATATATACTTCCTCCATCCAAATTATAAGACATATTTGACTTTTTCACCTCAAGTTTGAGTACTAGCAGTTGTGATTGTTGTCTTATAATCATCAGTACCAAATTTTTGCTCTGCTGCTACACAGAATGTTGTGCATGTTATAGTTGCATGAATTTCCTTCTAGGCTTGGAACCATTTGGCAGCATTGCCCTCTAGATGCATGGTTGAAGCTGTGACCCAAACTAATTCAGGAATGGAGTATATATTGAGAAATAGTTAATGTATTTAGCAATCCATATCCTGGGATGGGTGCCATCAAAATTTGGAAATTGCATCTTTGGCAAGCTATGATGAGGTACGATGTCTTGCTTCTGTAGTGTTTCAGGTGCTGGTCTTGTGGTTTAGAAGGTTCATGTATGCTATTCATCTCGTTCTTAGCAAAGATGTTCTGAAATGGGGCCTCTTCCTCATGTATCATTGATGCTCTGAGCCATTGCTGAGAGACTTAGCATCGCTTCGAATGCATTGTCAAGTGAGCTATAGCCTGACCAATTAGTTGTACGATAAATTGTTGTTCTGCCGAGCACTTATTAACCTTGGTGTTGATCGCCTCCATTTGAGACTTCAACTCTTGTTGAATAAGACTGATATATCATTAACGCTGGAAAACATAAGGTCAAATTTTTCTATCACTAGGTCCTAGCGGGACTTCTCAACATTATACGCTTATCGACATCTGTTCTAAGAGTATCTGAATATGCAAGGTTTTGGAGGAGCTCTATTGGCTATAGTCGAAGTCGTTACTAAAATTGGGTGAAGCAACAAGCTTGGATAAAGAAGACCACCGCCTAGAAGTGTATTGCTCGACTGATGAATTTTACGTAAGAACATAGCTGGATAAAACTGGCTATTGTATGTTTTAGCTGGTTACTGAACACATTGTCTTCCCCATATCGTGTTGGCTATCGTGTGCTTTAGTTGGTTACTGAACAACGCCGCCTAGAAGTGTTACAATTGCCCCGTAGCTCAAATCGCCAGACACTTCTCTTCTGAATGGCACCACACCACAATTGAACAAAATCGCTACAAAACTGCTACTCATTCAAGCATGCTAGATGTGAATGAAATGAGCAAGAAGAGAGAAGCTCACTACCCTAAGTTGTCGGTACGTGTAGCCCCCCAGGTGTAGAAGAGCTCATTTAGCCACGCTGTCGTCAGATCTAGGTGCGTCATCGTCGTGCTATGCGAACATGGTCGATGCACTCTACAGACGTCTTGCAGCTTGATCTTGTCACTCTGCAATACTCGATACTTCATCCAATCAAGCACTAAAGCGGATTAAGGAGCTATGGGATCTCATGAATTCCCTGTTGGCAAGGTCAACCTACTGCGGAGGACTATATAATCCGAGGTTTAAGGCACCGACTGGAAAAACGAACCGAGGAAGTCCCATCTCTGATATTACTACTCCTCGTCTCATTGAAAGTGTCACTTTAGAATATGTATCATTTTGTTTAAACGTCGTCTTATTCAATTTTTTTATATAACTATTATTTATTTTTTCATGACTTGTTTCATAATCAGAGATACTTTAATAATAATTTATTTATTTTATAATTTGTAAAAATATTTTAAATAAAACAAATAGTCAAACGCGTGGGTACCAAAAAATCAAAAACATCACTTTCTATGGAACGGATGGAGTATATTACACTCTTGGTCTCGTTGTTGGGGAAGAATGCTAACGAGGACAACCTCTGTCGAAGCATCTTTGTATTATGTGTTTTTCCGGATGAGTTCATGCACGCATTTCAAGTGGCTCCGTTTGGTTGCTAGCTAGGGTTAAACTTTAGTCTCGTCACATCGAATATTTTGATTTTAATTTAGAGTATTAAATATAAACTATTTAGTAAACTAATTGCATAGATTAGAACTAATAATTTGATAGACGAATCTATTAAGCTTAATTAGTTCATGGTTTGATAATGTGATGCTACATTAAACAAAGTACTAATGGTATCTTAAAAAAATTGTCTCATGAAAAATTAGCCACAACTTCTGTAATTAGTTTTAAAATTCATCCTAATTAGCATATATAGAAACATGCAATACACCAGGCTGGCTAGCTAGCGTCATATATCTAAAATAGAAAACGTATATATAATGCAAACTCGCAAAATATGTTCTCCTTGGGGCTGATGCCTAGTTTCGGTCCACCTCTTCTACTTGTTGGCAGTACCGTCCATTAGGGCGTCCGCAATGGTAATACTCCGTAGCTAGTAATAACTATATAACTAGCTAATGTGGAGGTGAAAGATAATAAAAGAGACTAATATATATTACTGGCCTTACATGCTTCTCTCACATAGTCTTGAGCTACGTGAAATAGATAGACTATTTGCTCGTAGCTAGTGACTACTATCTCTCCTACTTTTTTCTTACAACGTCACATCTAACTAACCATTGCAGACGCTATTAGGGTGTCCTCAACGAGGACGAAATCGCTAGCAGGAGCGAGGCCGAAATAGCTAGTCTCGCACGTGTTTCCAGAACCTCCCCCTCGTAACAGCTTCGATTCCGCATCTGACATTCTGTTTTTATTATTATTTTCAGCTGACGATTTGTATATCGTTGTTGGGGACGCCCTTAATTGGCGAGAAATAAAGAGAAGGTCGAAAGAGAAGACGAATCGAATTATTCTAAAAAAAATGAATCGAATTAGGAAGGGAACTAGTGAGTGACGCGTACGTGGGCCCGTTTGAGAGCAGGGAGTTTATTTGGCCTATTCGATCGAAAAGACCCTACGTATTGTATTTATCCCCCAGCTCTCTCTTCCGATCCCCGCCAGCCTTTCGAGTGTCCGTCTAGGGTTTACACTCCAGCCGCGACGACGATGGCGAAGGACAGCATCAACGACAACATCGGCGCCTGGAACCGCACCGTTATCGCGGAGTTCCAACGCTTCAGATCTCTGAGGCCTCGCCCAGGGAGGGTCTTCCGCTACACCCCGATGCCGCCGGACGTCAGGGCGGCGGTGACCAAAGGGCTGGGGGTCTGGCCAGTGCCGCAGAAAAATCGCGACAACTTCAAGTCCAAGGTCGCGAAGAGGATGGCTTGGGTCGCGGGCCCCTGGCTCCACGGCCCCGTCCCGGAGCCCGACGCCAGTCGCGCCGCCGCCGCCGTAGAGGCCGAGGCTTTCGTCGCCGGCAAGGACCTGACTACCGACGAGGGGCGGGCCGATGTGTTCAAGTTTTACGCCAAGGACGTGTGGGCTCAAGCCTACCGCTACGCTGACCGCTACGCCAAGTCCCGACCCCAAGCCGCCGCCGCCGGCGGCACCTCGACGGCAGGGCCCGCTGCTCTGCCGCCGCCTCCTATCGCTCTGCTTTCATCATCGATCCCCAATGGCAATGTGAATGACGACAATTCTCTTCTCTTTTTTTGTCGGGGTTCGTTGATTCCAAATAAACTCAATTGTTACATCTATATATGGTTGGTACGCACTATCTGCTGTGATTCGATGAGGAGTAACAACTGAACTTATTATGTTTGTTTCTGAAATCTGAATCTGGTACTGTGTAACGTTATCATATCCTTGCCAGTTGCGACAATGGCACACTTTTATATATATATATATATATATATATATATATATACACACACACACACACACGTTCACTAAGCATATCCTGTCACATTCACTATAGGAAAACGGCTAGTTGCCGATTTTGCATTGGCACAAATGCTAGCCTAGTGGACAATTGGTAGACGATAGATCATCGGATATATGCTTTGTGATTGATTGACTGGCTAGTACCATTGAACACATTGTATTTATATATGTACTTGTTTTTGGATGTGGCTTTTAAGAGTTGACAAGCTAGAGGGAGCCCTATTTGATCCATACAGAGCAATTCAAGTGTTGTTTCCTAGTTTTAGAACTCGATAACTTCGTGTGTGTTACATGTGCTGCCTTATAGAAAAAGAAAAGATGGAATGGGAATGATGGCTATGGACGAGATTACTGTTCATGTGTTGGGGTTTACTATGTTCTTTATTATTATACTATTCTCAGGCTTCTTAGCAGCCAGTTCATGATATTAAGCGTAACAATATTTTGCTGTGATATGGGAACTTTAGTTACCAGGTTTGTGCAGATTGTTGTTATTTTATCTGATTGGTGGATTTGAATTTATTATGTTGGTGATTTAAGATCCACATGCTGATTTGTTGTACTAAATCTGTCTTAATAGCGAGGCAAGGCAGATCTGGTATATTTAATTTCCACCCCTGCTGTGCATACATGTTTACATCAGAATATTTGTTCTGGAATTCTGTTTTTCCTTTTGTTGGCTGCGCAGCATTTAATATCCTAGAGTGTTTGTATGTGACCTGCTGCTTAATTAATTAAGTGTATGCTGTTCCCTCATGTTTATCAAGGCTGTGTTAGCTTGGGAATTGGTGCATTTTCTTTGGCGATGAAAGATGCTGGTCTTTTTGCAACTAACTAATGTGTGGGGCGGTTTACAAGCCTGCAATGTGATTTAAGATCCATATATAGGACATCACGTACATTTTTCAGTTAAAAGTAGCAACGAGAGAAGTTTTGACCATGCATATGTTTTCAAAGATTTTATGACATCATAAAATTGTGGATTACATACTCTGTGAAACACGAACCACAAAAAATTCAGGTGCACAGATGTAACCATCTGCTCCAGTAATATATAGACTTGACTCTACTTGCTCCATTATATATACTGTTGCAGATTACCACAGTTTAGACATAATTACATCTTTATATGCATATATATAGGCAGATCTCTGCTACTCCCTCTGTTCCAACATACGCTAAATGCCTAAGCCAGCTCTAGATATGCATATAGGAAGAATAATATTTAGACATATTTAGCATCTTCTATGATGACTATATGTACACTTCCTTGTATCATTGTCTGTGCAAGAATTGACTAAAAAATTATCCTATTCGAAGTGTTCTGTATTTTTTATAATCATTGTATGTTTGACTTCTGAATTCTCACACTATACTACATGGGCATTTGAAGCCTCTTCTCAGAGGCAGCCTTTATATAGGTCATCTCGGCCACTATTTTCAAGGACGGTACCGGTAAGAACCCCAGGTGGAGTGTTAGGCCAAGGGTGCCTTTGATTTGGCTGTTGGGAGCAGCTTTTGCTTCCCAGAAGCCAAAAGCCAATCAAAGGCCCGTCCTTCTCAAATTCGGCTTTCTCCCAGTGCAAAAATCATTGCCAGTCTAGATCTGTTTTCATCGGCTTCTGCCGGAAGAAGTTGGCTAAAATTACCTGCATTGTCACACATAAATGGAAAATACCCCTTCGCTCTTCCCTATCCCAACGAATCTAGTTTCCAATAATGGTAGAATTTTGAAAAAACTAAATAAAAAAAGGAATTCCAAAAAATCTCCCCACGCCGGTCATCGGAGAACGGCTCCTTCACAGCCATTGTGCTTTTCGGATATATATGTATCTATCAATATAAATGTGTTGGAGTGGAACTTAATTTATTTTTCACTCAATATAATTTAACACACGTGAATTGAGATAAATGTATGAGCGATGAGCAGCCGGCTGATGATACATGCTTTGAAGCCCTCGCTGAGGCCGGTCGCGCCGCCGCCTCTGCGTATGCTACCGAGGCGGAGCGAGGTCTTCCGGGTGTACGTCAGGGAGTTGTGGCGTAGCGTCTACTTTATATATAAAAAAAGGCCGTGTATGAATTTTATGGACTCCATCCATACTGGGCATGCATACACAAAAACTCTGAAAAGACAACAGCAACTGTACTACCTGTAGCACACTGGATTATACAGTTTATTTTTGAACAAACAGCCTTACCTGCATCAAAACCTAGCTTCACTAGCAAAGAAGCAGCGAACCGACAGTCTAGATACATCGCTTCTGCAGCCTGAATAAAAGTACTTGCTTCAAGCTTTCAAGTACACTGGCTTAGGGTTGCTAGCTGTGTCACTTCTCACTTGAATCAGCAGTTTTTGCAACAATTGACAAACTCTAACGCAGAAATTATTGCAGTAATGAATTTCCTTCCAGTAGTTCCGAGCAGACACAGAGCCAAAAGGAAAACAGCGAGGATATGTCAATGCCAACTTCGTACATGATCATCCTACAAAGATCATGCAGCAAGTCTGAAGCACACAAATCAAATCAGGATTCAGAAACTGAGACAAGCCCCGAACCAAAAGCACTATATTAGAAACCACGGTTCAAGCAGTCACTCATAACCAAAGGCCAAAGGAGATAACATTTCTAATTAGGACGGGTGTTTGAAGCAATAGTGCAATACCATGTACACAAAAACAATGACAGTATCATGCAACAAGCTGGTCATTTTTTTAATGCAGGTAATAGCTAGTAACATCCAAATCAAACACATGTGAATGACATCGGAGCCCTTTGTCCATGTTTAGGAACTATATGGCTACATGGAATTTCTGTAACCCTTTTCTAGTAGCTCTGCTCAGTGTAGAGTAGTAGAGGGGTCAGCAGAACAAGTCCCTCCACATATAAGCATCGGAGCTTCCGCCTCCTCACAGTCCACCTCCCTGATATTTGCAGCTTTATCTGTCTCACCTGCATTTGGAAAAACAAAACATACTTCGTTTTTCAAATGATTGTCAGAACCTCAGAATATAAGTCTCATATAATAATCCCTCAAGAGGTAGGTTCCACGCCTTTTTTTAGCTTCCATGTAAAAAAAACTTTGGATAAGAGTATCGTGCTTGTATTGTTTTACCTACATGATTTATAACTCAAGTTATCTAGTGACAATGAAAAATGTGGGTTGTCTACGAAAATACACATAACACATCTATTGACAGTCGAGGAGAAATAATTTGATTTTGCTGGGAGAACATCGAAGTAGTTTTTCTACCTATTTCTACAACCCACATAAAAAGAAGTGCAATCACACTTACCCTGTGAGAATATCCACATTGCGGGAACTTTTCCACTCTTCCGTGATACCATGGGCAAGGGTGAATAGATCTTTTCATCTTTCATGTCATACAATTCACAAGTTGTAGCTGTTTTCTTCCAATACCCAGTGAAAGCATCCAGGAAAAAGATACAGTCCCGTGAAAGATCATAGGGAGACACATGGACAGCTCTGGAGCACCCTCGCCCAAGGAATAATGCCTGGTCATTCCCCAAAGTCTTCATCTCAGCCCACAAGTGCTGCTCAAGATTAGCCTCAAACACTACAAACCCACTACCAGCAGCCACAAAAACCATCGAAAAATTTCCAGATTCGTGCTCTATTTTAGGAAAGTTTTTTGCAGACCATTAGCAGTGTGCCATGGAATTCAAGGAGATAAGGCACCCAGATGAACTCTCCTTGGCGTGGAAATGAGATTCCCTGAATGAGGTACTCAATCCGAGACACCCTTGGCTCACTGTCATACTCATCCACAATGTCTATAGCAAAAAGAGTCCCAGGAATGGTGGAGCGGTCAAGAGCGTAGATCTTCCCTTGCAAGAAGACCATATCTGAGAACAACCTGCACAAGACTTCCACTCTCACTGACCATGCAGCAGCCCCTGGTCGGCACAGAGCAATTGTACTGAAAGACCCAATAACAACTATGGCAGCAATGAGGGGCGTGGAGCACACAACCAAGGAGGTTACTGATATCTTGTCTTTGTCTTCGTTGTCCAACCAGGTGCCCGGCATCTCAGGAGCCATATAATCTCCGTTGCCTTCCACAGGCTCTTGGTAATAGCTGTGCGAAGAAAGGCTAGGAAGGGGCATAGTGGCCTCGGTGAACTGGTTCATCAGCAAGCAGCTGCCGTCATTGCGCGACAGGAGAAGCCACTCGCCACAAGAGGTGTGGTGGTGCATGCCGTCTGGCAGTTGGAAGGTCTCGCCGCGAGGGAAGCTGGTTGCGCTGCCGTCAGGAAGCACGAGCCACGGCACCGGTGACGGCAGGGGCAGGCGACAGTGTCGCGCAGCGGAGCACCACGTGCGGCAAACGGCATGAAAGAAGGCCCGGTCAGCACGCGTGGGGAGGCGGAGGAACACCAGGTCGAGGAGCTCCGAAGGGAGGTCCGACCATTGCGGTGGTGGCGGCGGTGAGACTAGGACTTGCGGCATCCTGCAAATAGGAGATAGGTGTGATCAGACGGAGCAGAAAACTAGGAGAGAGAATGGTAGGCATAGAAACAAACACCTGGTGGACATGGAATGGCAGTGTGTCAATATTTATCTAAAACTCTTAACAATAATAATGACCCATCACGTTTGATTCTTATACATCAAGCACACCGGGTGCTTCTTCTTCACAGATCTCAATTCCACACCCGCAAGCACGAAACAATCGACAATGGAATCAAGAACATGCGGAAGGGACAAAGGTACGGGAATATCAGGTCCGTTGCGACCTCGCACGTCGACAGGCGAGGAAGCGAAGGCAGAGTGATGAAGGAGAAGAGAGGAAGTGAGGGAGAGAAGATACACGGAGAATACCTTGGACGCGTCGTCGGCCGCCGCCCGCCGGTCCCGGTGCCCGGTGGCCGCAGCTGCCGTTTGCTGCTGTCCCGGTACGGGAATCGACGAAGGCGATGGGGGATTCGGTCTGTCGGAGCCTATCGTGCGTTCAGAACTCTAATGAAATGGACCTGCTGGGCTGGGCTGGGCTGGGCCATAATTGAGCGACGGCAGAACTGACGAGGCCCATACTGGCCTTTATTTTTGTGGATTTTTGTATTTCAGCTTTTTATTTTTACACAAACAAAAATCATTATCCGCATCAAAATTCAGCAAAAATATACCGCTCTCATCAGATGTAACGGGACGATCATAATATAGCCTGTTATATGTATATATTTAGTAAAACTTAAACTTGAAAAGAGAACCCCGTCGATACAGCTGTAAATCAATGTATCCACTCATCCTACAAAGATCATGCATCCTGCAACCTCCCAGAAACAGAGTGAGACAAACACAGAACCAAACTAATTATATTACAAACCACGGTTTAAACAGTCACAGATGGGTGTTTGAAGCAACATAATGCACATAAAAACAAAACACCAACAAGCACCATATCAGGCAACATGCCAGTCATTATTTTTATTTTAAAGCAGGTGATAGCAAGTGACATTCTGACATCCAAATCAACACACGTGAAAGAAATCGGAAGATTTCTATCACCCTTTTTGAGTAGCTCTGCTCAGTGTAGAGTAGTACACGCATCAGCAGCAGAAGTCCCTCCATATATAAGCACAGAGCGAGATTCCACTTCATCAGGCTCCACAATTTCCTGAAAATCCTCCCATGCTGTTTGCAGCAGATCTGTCTCACCTACATTGGAAAAAAACATCACAGAAGCACAAGGTGTGGCTCAAACGACCAATAGGGGTTTTTCATGAATGAATCCTATGTGAATTAAAATGATCTAAGCCACCTCTAACAAAGTTGTTTAACGTTATTTTCTGAGTCATAATTTGTTAGGATTGCATCTGTGATCCATCCTCCTGCAACGTAAAAGAGATGTCCCGAAGAAGAAACACATTTTTCACTAGCATGTCCTGTCACATTTATCTAGAAAACAAAAGAGTCCTTTGTTTTTCACATGATTAGCGAAACCACAGAATACAAGTCTCATAAAAGAATCCCTCGAGAGGTAAGTAGTTGCACCTTTTTTTAGCTTCCACGTAACAAAAGCTTTGTATATGAGTATCGCGCATGTGTTTTATACATCTATGTCCACTCATTGGATTCCAATACAAGGATATGTTTTTACCGTGTTCAAAACTGTATGATGGCATAGTTTTGGCACTCTACATGATTTATAACTCAAATTATCTAGTGAACATTGAAACTTGTGGGTAAGAAAGTACAACTATTATTTTTCCAAAAAAAGTACAGCTATTGAAATAATTTGATTTTCCTTAATTAGAGAACATTGAAGCATTTTTTTTAATCTATTTCTAAAGCCCAGTGTAAGCACACTTACCCTGAGAGAATATCGATGTTGCAGGGACTCTTTCACTCTTCCATGGTACCATAGGCAAGGGTGAATAGATCTTCTCATCTTTCATGTCATATACTCGACAAGATTTAGTAGTTTTCTCTATAAAAAAGTTGGCAAAATCATCCAGGAAGAAGATACAGTCCCGTGAAAGGTCATTGGGAGACACGTGGACAGCTCTAGAGCTCCCTTGCCCAAGGAACAACGCTTGGTTAGTCCCCAAAGTCCTCACCTCAGCCAAAAGTGCTGCTCAATGTTGGCCTCGAACACTTCGAACTTGCTGCTACGAACCACATCAGACCAATATTGGCTTTTGATGGAAAATCTTCTGTGGATCATTAACAGTGTGCCATCGGATTCAACGAGGTAGTTGGTGTGGATGGAAGATCCAAGACATGATGGCAAGGAGGCTCCATCAATGACACATTCAATCCGAGACACCCTTGGCTCATCGTTGCCATGCTCATCCACAATGTCAATGGCAATAAGATCGTCGCTATAGCTACTCTTGTGGTTAAGAGCATAGAGCTTGCCTTGAAAGAAGACCATGCGTAAAAGCCACCAACAATCATCTTGAGCGCTCACTGACCATGCAGTAGCACCTGGTCGGCACAATGCAATTGCACCGTGCCGCCCAACCTCTATTGTGGCAGCAACGAGGCGCGTGGAGCACACAACTAGGGACTGTACAGATATGTTACAAAAGTCCTTGTCTGACCAGCTGTTGCCCTGTGCGTGATAGTAGTGGATATAATCTTCGGGGACTTCCACATGCTCTTTGTAGTAGCTGTACGAAGACAGGCTAGGAAGGGGCATGGTGGCCTTGGTGAGGTGGTTCAACAGCAAGCAGCTGCCACCAGTGCGCGACAAGAGAAGCCACTCTCCACAGGAGCTGTGGTAGCGCATGCCATCCGGCAGATGGAAGGTCTCACGGCGAGGGAAGCTGGTGGCGCTGCCGTCAGGAAGCATAAGCCACGGTACTGGCGACGGTGGAGGCAGGTAGCACTGGCGCACCGCGGAGCACCACGCGCGGCAAACGGCAGGAAAGAAGGCTCGGTCGGCACGCGTGAGGAGGCGGAGGAACACCAGGCCGAGGAGCTCCGGCGGGAGGTCCGTCCACGACGGTGAGCCTATGACTCGCGCCATCCTGCGATGCAATCGGGAGAAACGCATGATCAGACATAGTAGAAAACCAGAGAGATACAATACAATACAATACCTTTTGTTTTAATGTGTCGTGGATAAACAAATATATGGCTAATCATTGTCTGAAATGCTTCAATCTGGCACTGTGAGTGGGTATCAGTTCTGGCTGGGTTCTGGCTTTGCTAAAAGAAAATTAGTCTTGAATACATTTAGGTCTATGGAAACGTCTGCAGAAACAAGACAGGTGACCCGGTATGCAGCAAAGTGTGGCGATCCATGGTGGTACCACTCGCTCATGAGTCATGTGACCTATGACCGCTATACATGCCCTACTCACCATCTGCAGTTTGCTGTTTGCTGCGAAATCTCTGGCAGAACAACCGGAGACGGTACAGATGAGAAGGCAAACAGGATCTGGAGGAGCAAATGCAAATCAACCAGTGGCCTGCAATCTATGGCTGGTGGACATGAACAAAGCCTGTCGCAGCCTCGTATCAAAAAAAGAAAGAAAAAAAAAACTATCGGTATCTATCTGTCATAGCAGTAATAGATTCAGTTACTTGTTATCAGTGTTGATCCTTCAAACCCCAAGAAAAAAAATAGCGGTGCTATAGTTGCTGGACAGGCTCACCGCTAAACTATTTATGTTTTTTCCGCTATGCCAACTTTGATCATTATTGTGGGATAAAGTGCCGCTATAGCCCGCTAAGTTGCCTTCAAATAGCGGCGCTATTCTAGATTTTGCCAACATGCCAATTAGTGAAAATTTAATTAGTTATTTCGTAGTTATTTGCTACTAATTTGATATTTTGGATACTAGAGTTTCATGAACCATGTTGTAATGTTAAATTGGTAATGTTACCTAGACTTGTGGATTTTTAAAAATATATTTTTGTTCATCAAATTTTATAGTTACCATACTTTTGCATTAATTTAATAGTGTTTTCATTCATTTTATAAAAATGCTATCTGTCATAGCGCTGTTATAGCTTAATAGTTGCTGAAAAAAAAAGTGTCGTTATTTTCAATAGCCCGCTATTTTAAACTTTGTTCAAACCTGTTGGCAAAGAGATTTTGAATCTGTAAAAACTATGTCCATTTGCTGCTGACGGAGTGATGGTAATCTACTGGAGCTAGACATGAAACAAAGAGAAGAGAGGCGCGTCGGCATAGAAACAAACATCCGGTGGGCACGGAACGAAAGCCTGTGATTGTTTCACATCTGAATTCTGAACCTTATAACAGATGGATCACCTTCGGTGCTTAATGGTCTCATGGGTGCATCTTCTTCACAGATCGCAGGCGCACAATCACTGACATGATCGGCAAACGAAAGGAATCGAGGCAGGTGTGAAGGCGTGTGCCGTGCGTGTGCGTGATAGCGCGTGCGAAAAGGCACACGGCCCAACGCGACCGCTAAAATAGCAGAGCGTTGCTAAGGCAGGGAAGGGAGATGGAGGATACGATGCAAATACCTTGGACCCGTCGCCCGTCGGCGGCCGCCGCTCGCCGGTGCTGCCATGTTGCGGATGTGTGAAGTATGAAGTCTGAACTGAAGAGAGGCGGCGGGGGCAACTCTACTGCTTTATGAAACAGAAGACATGTTGGGCTGTAAACGAGCTGCAGAAGCACAGGTACTTTTATCCTTATCCAGATGGAGCCCGAAACATGGGCTGGAGGCCCAACAAGTTACCATTCAGCTCGGCCTTTTCCCAGCCTGTGCGATGCAAACGCAATGCAGAAATTCCTTTTGCTTTCGCTTCCGTCTAGCACCTAGCACTAGCAGCGACACTCCTCTTCAGAAGTCAGAACCCAACTGCTGAAATTGTGCAGAGCCCAAGACACGGTTGCATGCCTTGCATTGCCGATAGATGGTCAGATGGACTGAATTTGGCTTCTTCCTCTAGTACATCAGGATGCAGAAACAGAGGGCAATGGCAGTGGGCATAAGCATTGCCTAACAAATCACATGGCTAATCATTGTCAGAGGTCGGCATCAACCTATGACTATGAGGCAGAAACACACAGTGGGGAAACACCACCATTACAGCATCTGTTTTGTTTTATACAGCTATCACAAAATGAGCAGCCTGGCAATACAGAGTTAACAAGAAACAGGAGGGGTCCTAGTTGTCATATTGTATACATCCAAGTGCATCTGCATACTGTATGTGATGAACTGATGACAGGCCTTTTTTTTTTGTAGGAAGAACACACAAGTCAATGGAGAATCTTCTTACGTACTGTAAGTCTTAACCCCTACTCCTTCCGTCCCTAAATAATTGTCGGCGTTGGTGTTCGTGCCACAAATTTGACTTGATTTGTAGAAAATACGTGCAACATTTGTATCTCCAAATAAATTTATTAAAAAACTAGATTTGAAGATAATTCTAACAATACTAATTATGTAGTATAAATATTAATATTTTTTAATATATATTTAGTTAAAGAAGTTTCTTGGGAACTGTAAATGACAGTTATTTAGGAACGGAGGGAGTATTTATTAGCTCTTCCTATGCTCAACACCAAAGTTGTGGAAGCAGCGGATGAACCAGCTGTCCCGCCAGGAAGAAGTGTCCCATGATCCTCTTTGTCAGTCTCCACAGGCTCCTGCAGGTGCTCCCCAGTTAATTGCAACCCATTTGTCGTGCTCTCTGCGTTATAAAAACATCAAAAAGATTATGAGTTGCGGATACAATGAGAGTTTCATTTTTTTTAAATAAAAAAAATCACAGTTCCTTATGTCTCACGCTGTCTCCTAGCTAATTTCATTGTTTACAAATATTTTCCCAAATGGTGTTCCTGATTGAATTTAAGATCCATTCTCTCCTCCAAGGTGTGAAACATGTCTCTAAGAAATAAGGACACACTTGGCCGGGGATTCGTATATAAAATCACAAGAACACATCTTTTCATCTTGATAAAAACTACTTCCATTTCACAAGGTTGCACACATAATACAACCCTCAAACCAGGAAGCTAGCTGCTAGCCTACTTAACAAATACCTGAACCAAACCCACCGAGGAAAATAATATCAACCGAGAATTCCTTATTTGGCCATATAAACTTGAAAATCTCCTATCTGACACTGCTTGTATGTTCAGTGTCTAAGAAAACACTGTCGTTACTTACTATATACCATATATATCTAGTGTTATATACAATGGAGTAATATGATCTTTTTACCTCCTATTTAACACTGTTAGCTGTTAGAAGTAACGAGATAGTGTTATTTTAATCACTAAACATATAAGTAGGGTCAAATAGGAAATTCCCAAGTTTACAGGGCCAGATTAAGAATTTTATATCTTTATTATAGTGCCAAATAGGAGGGAATTCTCTCAAATATCAACCTTTCAGTAGTGGATCAAGAAACCACGATCCCAAATCTACCAGAACAATACCATGGCCTTTTTTCTGACTTTTTTTTGGGGGGGGGGGGGGGGGGGGGGGGGGGGATGGCAAAAACATATGTAACCTTACGTTTTCCTTGATGATGAAGCAAGCACATCATATATACAAATGTAATTGTAGTAACATAGAAACTACAAGCACACTAACCACTACCAATATATATAATAAAAAACAAAGGTAACATAGCATACTCTTTAATTATTATATAGTTACATAACACACGATCGATCATACTCATAATCTAGAATTAGCCAATGGAGAACCTTCTCTTCTTAGGCTTAATCACATGCATGTCACGTCCATCAACGATGCTAGCCGTGTCCTTGGCCCACCCACCCGCCTTGAACGGGTTCAGCCGGCTCAGCGTCCGTGACACCGACCCAAAGAAACTGACCCTCTTCCCCGCCGCCGGCACCAGCGACGACGCCGACGACGACCTGGACCCCGACCCACTCCCCTTACTGCACTGCTGCTGCATCCCAGACACGTAGGCCCGCATCCTAGCCAGCTCCGACCTCAACGCCTCGTTCTCCCTAGCCAACGACGCGTCCGCCCTCGCCTGCGCACGAGCCTTCCCAGCAGCCGATTGCGTCTCCCACCCTCCTCCTCCTCCTCCTCCCTCCTCACCTCCCTCCGCGCTACGGAGCTTGAGCTGGTCGTAGTAGAGCGCGCTGAGCACGGCCTGAAGCGGCAACCTCTTGTTCTGCGCCGCGTGCAGCCTCGCCTGGTACGACAGCTTGAGCGGGTCCATGACGCTGCACACCTTCTCCCTCTCGATCTCGTCTAGCCCCGGGTGCGTCTTGAGGTAGATGTCGACGGCGCGGTACAGGCAGTCGTGCGACGGCCGTGCGTCCTTGGGTATCGCACCCGTCACGCCGACGAACTTTGAGATGGGTAATGACTCGTCTGCCGCCATCTCCGCCGCCACCTCGTCGACCATCTTCACCACCTTCTCCATCGCACCCACGCCCTCTCCTCCTCCGGACATGGACGCCCGCCGTCCCTCCTGCGTCGTCGTCGACCGCTGACGCTGATGCCGCTCCATGAACGCGGCGACGACACGCCGCACGGTGTCGGCGTGCTTGACACGCGATGATGACACGGTGTCGTCGTCGAGCGCGACGGCTAGGAGGTCCTCCGCGGTGGCATGCTCCAGCACGCCCGCCACTCGGAGCTCCATGTCGCGGCACGTCTTGGCGGACGCCTCCGCGATCACCGCGGCGTGGAGGAGGTGGCAGAGGAACGATGCCGGGAGTGGCGCGTCGGACGCTGGAGGCAGCGACAAGTCCACTACGGCCTCGATCACCGCGCGCTGCCCCGCCGCGTCGTCCGCCGCCGCCCGGACGCCGGCGTCGTCGCGGTCCCCGCGGCGGCGGTCACCGGGCGAAGCGAGGACACCTGCGAGGACGAGCTCCACGTACGCGACGGCCGCGGCGGAAACCACCTCCGGACCAGCTCGACGACACCGAAGCGCCGTGAGCACCCTCTTAAACGACGCCGGCGACAGCGCTGCAAGCTCAGCCGCCCACCACGCCCCTGGCGTCGCCCCCGTCGTCGTCGGGAACATGGCCTCGTTACATACGCCGAGAGCGACGCCATCCGCGGCGCGGCGGGCGACGCCGAGGTCGTCGGCGTCAGGGAGGAGCGCCTCGCAGGACCGGAGCACGGCAGCGGCGCCGGGGAGCGACCGGAGCGCGGACTGCGTGAGGAAGTCGTCGGCGCGGCGTGCTAGGTCCGGGAAGTCGAGGAACGCCGCGGCGCAGCGGAGCGGCGCCGCGTCGCGGGGCGTCAGCTCCAGGGTACTGCCCCCGCCGCCGTAGCAGTGGCGCGCCGCCTTCTCGAACGCGTCCGCGCCGCCTGGTAGCGCTGAGAGGTCTAGCTCCACTGCGCCGCCCTTGCTCTTCGCCGCCGCCACGGCCCGGCGGATGTAGCCGCACTTGGACACCATCACCGCCTTGTGAAGAGGGAAGACGGAGTCGGCGATCCTGACGGTGAGATCGGCAGTGACCTCCTGAGACGACACCCTGCACAAGGCAAAAACAAACACAGGATCATTGATTTGATTGATCAGCATGCGTCCACCCAGAACCGAATTGAAGCACGATCACACAGACTTGAGGGATCAGCGTACGTACCACTGGGTAATCCTATCCATGGAGGAAGCAGCAGCAGCAGCCCCAGCCATGGAAGCTATCGCAGGGTTGCACGTACTACTGCACTGCACACGAGGATCAGAGAGAGCTGTGCAAGCTCCGATCGAGCTGCTGACTGACTGCTAGCTGAGCAGGCAGGGCAGGCCACAGTCTTCTTCAGATCCACCTCATCTCGCCTCTCTTATATTCCTTTTCGCCGGCTACCAAGCTCGCTCCCTGGCCTCTCGATTCTTTGGTGTAGCAGGAGGAGCATTATTTTAGTACACTACTATACGTACAGTGCTGTAGCAGCAGGCTGTAGCTATAGTTATAGTAGCCTATAGCTAAGCTTGTAGTAATGGATTTGGGAGGAGGAAGATCTGATTGGATACGTACGGGGGATTTTTGCATGGCTGGTGTTTTTCTGGGGTTATTGGCCGGGTTCGTCGACGCCGCCGCCGCCACCGCGCAGAAACCACGGTCCACCACTGGTGGATATGGCGTCGGGCAGAGGCAAGTGGGGTTGCGTACGTCCAGCTCCACCTAGTCGTCTTCCGACTTCCTTGGTGGATCAGCTGACAGCAGCAGCTGTATTGGGCCTATATATTCATTTCATTTTCTTTCCTCCGATGGGGAACTGAACTGATGCACGAACTAGTGGTGGAAGGTTGCCGTGATCTGGTTTAGTGGAGGAGATGAGGCGGCAGGCCCCCGTCTTGAGGCCTACATACGCTTCCATCCATGCTCCCTTGATTGCCGGGCAGTCAGTCAGTGCTGCATCAATTGTTGAATCGATTTCTCTTCTCGATCTCTTGGCTATTGCATGCGTTATCCATCCTGTGGCTGTGAACCGTCTGGGAGTTGTTCTCAGTGACGCTGTTTGCATCCTTGTAGTTGTAGCAGCATGTTAGGTTAGGTGTGGTGTAGTAGTAGTAGGTGCAGCATCATCATCCAAAGTTAAAAGCAATCAGTGCTATCCTGTTGCATGTATATTGCATAGGCGTATGTATGTATTCCTCAAAATTAGATGTGTTGACCTTTTCTAATAAGTGTACAACGAAACCTATATATATATATATATATATATATATATGATTTATCTAAAATGGTTAAACTATCTTATAATTTAAAAAGAAAAAAGAGTAATTGGTAATTAACTTTCATACTACCGAAGTTCAGAAAAGAAATCTTTGTTCGACTGGTGGGAAAGATTGCTAATTCAATAGTGTCTTGTGAGTAAGAATAAATTGAATGTGGCTGTGAAGGTAGGTTCAAGCCATAAAGTATATATAGGGCGGGTTTTTTTTTTGACTCATTCGACTTTAGAGCTCGTTCGACATAACTCATGGGTAACTTTACAAACAAAGTTCGAGTTTTTTTGGCACGACACATAAGGGCGCGTCCACATACGTTTATTGGTCCCACATGTGCGAGATGAAGCTAGAAAAGAAGCTAGTATTTCTAGCTTCATCCCACCCAAGGTTTAAGAGGTTTCACCTTTAAAGTTGTTTGCAAAAGACTCAGTTTGGCATAAAGTCATTTTAAACAACTCAGGCCACTCCTAACGCGCCAAGCTGGCTTGTAGCCCCATCCTCCACGTCTTCATGCAAGGCCCATGTCATACCTGTTAGGGCACGACTAACATGGGTGAATACTTCTGTTAACCTCAGCTTAAAGGCGCAATCCACATAGATGAGGCAAACAATCGCACGGTGCAAGCAGATAGAAGAAACTACTTTATTCTAAGCTCCACATGCATTCCTTTTAGCAGCTTTCTCTATGTGCCTTGCGCTTTCCTCTCCTCATCATGTCGGTTTATGTGTTGTGTCAGAGGAACCGTTCAATCAACGCTCTCTCCGCTTGGTACTTCACCTTTGTATCAGATGAGGCAGTGAGCTCCTCTGCAGGCTACTACCATGAGTTACCGAGACCACTATGTGATGTTACGTGGAGAGCAAATGCCTACGTGTTGATTGAGGCTATATAGGACACGTTGGAGGGTTGGGGATGACCTTAGTGGTTTCACAGTACAAATTAGTCACCTACAGAGGTTGTGAAGGCCACGTCTGACAAAAGTTCTAGACACCCAAGCAAGCACGCGTTTGTGGGCGACGGAGCAGGTATAAAGCAGACTATATTCACCTATGTACTATGCCTACGTGTCTAATATTTTTAACCGAAACCTACGCCGCCCGCGTTGGGGATGTCCTCAGTGGTAGAGAAACTATGCCAAAAAGAACCTTTACCTACACATGGTCGATATCCTATCACAAAGCCAAAGCTCAAAGGTGTGTCCTAGTTCTTTTTCTTTTTTGCAGTTCCTATTGTGCTCGTGCACGAACAGCCGGGCAGCCACGTCTTTGCCAATTCCACGCGCGCATCAACGTCATCTCATCGACCCAACTAACTGTCTGAATACTACTACTACGTATACGTATACGTATACGTACATACTGTACGTAGATTGCGTGCTTTGAGTTTAAGGAGCGCAATAAAAAAAAAGAGCGACGTAAGCAGTACGCACGCTGCTAATGCTTGGTTCCGGGCGCGGCGGCTTCACGTCCCGTGGACTCCGGCGTGCCACGTCGGAGGATAACGCCATGGGCCCCGCAGGAATCCGACCTTGGCACGCAGTACCAGTGGGGGCTCGCCACGTCGGAGCGTCGGGCGGGGGACCAGCCCAATGGGAAAGCCGCTAAAGATACGCACTGTACGGGATCAGATACTGATTGCTCAGCCTTCAGCAGCAGGATGGAGCCTTTCTTTCTTTTATCGTCGTCTTTATAATATACAATATAAAACTCCCTCCGCCTCTTTTGAATCTCCCAATAAAATCTAATACTGCTACATGCGGATCTTATAATATTTGTGATTTGTTTATTTTTTAAAACAAA
Source organism: Microstegium vimineum (assembly GCA_022036555.1). Classification (NCBI taxonomy): domain Eukaryota; kingdom Viridiplantae; phylum Streptophyta; class Magnoliopsida; order Poales; family Poaceae; genus Microstegium; species Microstegium vimineum. The sequence goes on along the minus strand of CM039133.1, from coordinate 51,992,471 downwards.
ACAGTACCCTAACTTGTGACTTGATCTTATTCTTCAACTATAAAAATTTTATACTCATAGACCATATATAATTTAGTTGTAGATTTTTTTAGATTTAAGAAGCAGACCCTAAATAAATCTATAACTAAGTTATAAATGATCCAATGCATATGATATTTTAACCTAAAAGTTCAACCATACAATAATTAGGTCACCATAAAAAAATTACCATAATTAGACCATACAAATTATAGTTATGAATTATTCCAATTCATTATATAAAGTAATATATCTAAACCTACAAAATATTTATACTAAAATATATTATATTATATATCCACTGTGTAGATCTACTTATGTGAAGTTTTCTATGATTTCCTCTGATTTTCCAAAGATTCAGGGAGGTAAAATGCATGGCTTCAAAAGTAAGGGAGTTGGTTTGCTCGGTTTCGGAGTTAATTGAGGAAAATCATATTTTTGCAAAAGTTAAGGAAGAAAAGATAGATGTTTTCCTTATAATAAAGAACTAAATGTTTGGGTTTGTTTGGATGCATGCCCTTACTAGCCAAATCAGGCTATAACCAAAACTTTGGTCATACGTTGAATTTTTTTTGTTCGGTTTGTTGGTAGCCAAGCCATATTTTGTCATGTCCATAAGTATGACATCGGATGTTATTCTTCTCTTATTTTAAGTCTTGATGATAACTATATTTTTAAAAAATGTTTCATATATGACTTCGTCCCTTTCTGTAGTACAGAACTCTCCAAAGGGGGCGCATGTTATCAACAGTTCAACAGGCCATTGCCATTTTATTTTTGTTCTTGTGACAGTGTATGGTAAGTTGGTGATCATACGAGTTACTGTAACTTTCATGGATGCTCACCCTCAAATTCAAGAGTATTTCATCTTTGCAATATGCTTGCGATTTGCAAATCTGTCGTACCAGTATGTACGTATACCCCGTACATGGCGTCTAGTGATACCAGTATGCTCACCCTCAAATTCAAGAGTATTTCCTCTCTGTATGCTCTCGTTCTTATCGTTTTGCCGTGATACATCTGACTCCACTCTTTGAAGCTAGGATGAAACCGGATGATATCGTCCTTTCTAAAAAATGTGAAGCCTCAGCTGGATCACCATGAGACATGAGTGATGTAACACTTCCTTAACTATTGCTTTGGAGAGATAATTATCGGTGTGACGACGGTGTCTGGTCATTTCGTAATGGACCGCTGCTACTTTCTACATGGGCTGTTCAATTTTCTCTTAGTGGGCCTATATACAATACAAGTTATGAACAATCTGTAGTGCGACACAGCCGGCCGGTTGTTGTTGTTGGGCCTATACACAATACAAGTGATCCATACAAGCCTTGCGCCTCTGTACACGGCGGCGGCAAAGATCAATGCCATGTAAATATAACAATTTAGAATTTTTTTTGTGTGTTCTAGCTTGGCATTGTCGGTATGGTTAATGTAAAAAATAATAAAATAATGTACTGTGAGCTGTGGATTTTTTTTGTGAGCTATGGATATGAAAAAAAAAGTTTTAAAAGTATTTGGTTCAAATAACTATGAAACCTACCGTCTCTCCCTATCCACATTGAAACGACTGTAAAATGTATTCATATTGGTGGGGGTGGGGGGGGGGGGGGGGGGGGTGGGGGGAAGAAAGTTGAAAACTAAAATGCTTCTAAAAAACAGCTCCGGGCTACTATAGTGTAATAATTGTACCCGCCAGGTGAGGTCAAACGAATCAAATGTGCGTTCAAAATCAAACGGACAATGAATACTCCGTACTAGTCCTTTTACCTACGTACCTGTAATTTGTCTGTTCCAAAATCTAGGGATTAACTAGTTCATTAAGCAACTAACCCAGGTCCCCCCTCCATTTAACACTGGGCACCTGCCATCTGCTGTGCTCCCACGGACCACCTGACCTGATCACGTGTCCTCTCTTCCTACTCTGTTAAAAAACTTCACCCGTTTTTACTTTTTGTTGTGAGTCAAAATTTTGTTTTCTAACGTCGATTAACTTTTTTTTCAAAAAAAAACAAAACAAATACATCAAAACATGAGGTATAGTCATTTGTCCCTTGTGTTTAGGAGATTAACGATAATGCTAGGTCACTATGACTAACGTGTGTTTTGCAGAGGCAAAATCATTTGAGTTAGGTCTTTAGTGATGCTATGAATGGGCTTAATGGATATTCATGCCCCCAAGATGGAAATCGTTTCGGTTTCAAAGTATTGGATATATAAGTTGAAGACTAGGCTAGCTCTTAATGCCATGAGGTTGAGAATGGCACTAAGTATAGACTAGGGCTTTGTTTTTCCTTTGACCGTACTATAAAAGGGGTATGAGGTTAGTAGTTTGACCTAGGAGAGTTTGGGAATGTTGGTGTATGCACACATGTCACAACTAGTCCTAGAGTCCTTTCTTTCAGCCCTTGGTTAGCCTTTGAGATGGTAGGATCAAAACCTCTTGAAAAGACTTAGTGAGATAAGGTGAAGAAGGAGGTCAGAGAAGCTCCAGACCAGTTTGCCTAGGAGGCTCCGGACCAATGGAAGTGGTCCGGTGGTCCTGCCTTAGGCAGTGTACTGAGGAAGGTACTCCGGACAACCTGTCCGGAGGGCACCGGACTATTGGAAGTAGTCCCGTGGCCACCTTGATCTGAATGAGTTTCAGTCAGTGCTCCGGACAACCTGTCCGAAGCTCCAGACTAGTCCGACGGCTTGTCCGACGGTCCTCAGCCAAAGTTCAGATGAGTACAGTATGTACCTAGGCTCCAGACCAGAGGTTTCGGACTAGGCACCGGACTAATGCAGGTTGTCCGGTGGTCCCTGTTCAGCGTTGGTTTTGAAATGGACTACATGCTCCGGACCAGGAGTAATGGTCGGTGGTAAGGCTCCAGACTTGTCCGGTGCTTTCGCAAAAAAGAGAAAAAGTAAGAAACGGCTAGTTTTGGAGGTGTTGACTATTTATAGTTGCCCTCCTCGTCCTTGAGAGTTCTCTTGGCCATTCTTTCACCTGAGGCACCTTTGAGAGACTTCTTGTAGAGCCAAGTGCCTAGTGAGGGAGAGATTTGAGAGAGTTCATTTGTTCTAGGAGTGACTTGTGTGCATCCATCCAACTTCCTAGCCTTGAGCTGGTCAAGTGAAGGTCTTGTGCTTGTTACTCTTGGTGTTCGACAGTACCTAGACGGTTTGGTGGTGTTCGGAGGAAGTGATCGTCGGAAGATTGTCGGCGGCTCTTCTCCAAGCTTCTGTGATCGGTTGTGGGTAATTCACCGAGCTGGAGTGGCGAAGAATCAGTCCGTAGAGACCACTCTACCCTTGCGCGGGTAGAGGGGGAGCTATACCTTGCGAGGTGCTCCAACGAGGACTAGAGGGTGTGTCGACACCTCGATACCTCGGGAAAACATCGTTGCGTCAAGAATTCCTTTCTCTAGCTCTTTACTTTCTTGCATTACTTTCCGCCTTGTTCTTTCATTTCCTACTAGAATTGCTTAGGTTATCTTTCAATTCCTTGGCTTGCTATTGCTTTCTAGTTATGATACACATTGCGGTAGGTACTAGGGGGTGATTGACATTAATAGGTTTTAATATTGCTTTAGAAATTTAAAAGAAGTCCAATTCACCCCCTCTCTTGGGCATCTAGATCCTTTCAACAAGATTCCCCATCTCATCGAATTCCTATTCCCCGTCACATCAAAATACCAGCACATATATAAAGTACTAAATATAGATGAAATAAAAAACTAATTGCACAGTTTTGTTGTACTTTGCGAGAGGAACATTTTAAGTCTAATTAATCAATTTTTGGACAATTATTACCAAATAAAAACAAAATTGCTACAGTGTGACGTGACGTCTACTATGCAAAGTTTGCTCCCAAACTACACATGCCAAAGTTTGGGAGGAAACTTTGCATAGTAGACGTCACGTCAGTGTACGGAGACAGTATATTAGCAGCTGGAGATTCTTGGTACTAGAAGGCAGAAGCAGACCATGCCGTGTTCTGCTAGTCTGCTTACAGACAGCTACGCATGGTATACAGACCAGCCTCACTGTCACTGCACACAGTAACAAGTCATCAGCACAAACAAACTACATGCATTAATTAGCCCACAACATCAGTAGTCCAGCAATTATTAACCGACAGCAGCATCAGTAGTAGGAGTAATTTTATACAGCAGCAAGCTGCACCCTGGGCATTACAAACCAAACAGGGAGAGGCCAGGCAACGCACATGAGCTGTGAGCTGGCTGCTGGGTGCGCATTCACAGGCACAGCCAAGATTCTGCTACAAATGCCAAAGGCGCCAGCAGCAAAACATCCTCCACAATCACAAAGCTGTGTTCTGTTGTGCCTTCCTCTTCCTGACAGACACACAAAACCACCTACAGTTCATATATACAGTCATACTAACTTCCTTGTTCACCCTTTTTCGTCATGGAACAGAACAACCTATGAAGAAAGATAGAATGGCAACAACAACACAACACTCCCTGAGGTAAGATCAAGCAACACAAGAATCTCCAGGTGAGGTGAGAGACTTCAGTCTACATGCACAGCTAGCAAATGTATATAAACTACAAAGTACAGACCATTCTGGCTGGCATACTTGGCCTCACCTGGCCAGCACCTTGTAGGATCATGCAGCAGATACCACTCACGTGTACGCAGGTCAAGCTGACTCGGGCTCATCACTAGATGCAGACATACACATGCTTGTGAACGCAGCAAGTGCTTCTAATTTAGTACTACTACTACTCAAGGTTTGCTTCAAATTTCAGCACTGCACCACGTTATACCCTTGAACAAAGGAACCGGGCTTTGGGACACATCATAACAAGTGTACCTAATTCCAAGTGGCAACCACATTCCCAGCACTGATTCCTAAACTACAAGTGCATGCACATCATGTGTCTGTCCAGTTCAGTTCACTCATGATCCCATGATTCTCAGCACGAAAGGAAACCCAAAAGGAACAATGTATGCTCAAAAATATTCATCACACGTTGTTCATGCTCTCTTATATGCAATTTTTTTTTATCTGCCCAGATCTCATATTGGTGTCAGATTGTTCATGATATCTGCTCACGCAATCCTTTTTGTTTTGTTTTGTTTTTTGATTGGACAGATCCTGTACTTGACATCACAGATTGTTCATGCCCTCTCATTGTACACACTTCCAAGTTCCAACAAGTCTACACTTCCAGAGAATCATATCATGCATGTTAAATTACCAGGTACAAGCAAAGGAAACAGAATGGGATTCAAAATATCGGCAAGGTCCATGAGCAACAATAAACACAGAAAACCTGTAATGAGTTCAAAACGAACTCAATGTACAAATGCATGCATCTTTTCTTCGTTGACCGTCTAGGTCCCCCACTGACTACTCTACCTAATAAAACTTATAATATTTCTAACCAACTGGACCATTGCCACACCACCCAGGCCAGAACCCTACCAGAGAAAAAAATAAGCTTTGGAATTTTTCTAATGAAGCATTCTTGAATCCTTCTGTTCAGCTCATATTTATTCTGCACACTGCTCATACTTGCATCTTTTTCTTCATTTACCATTTAGGCCCACACTAACAACTCTACATGAAACTTCGGATATTCATAACTAGGGAATTGACAATGCCAGAACAATAGCAGAGAAGAAACTACAGAATTTGTCATGAATCCCTCTGTTAATTCAAATTTATTTTGCCGACTGGTATTGCCAACATTAACCATACCTTATTCTTGTTCTTACATTTCAACCACTAAAAATTACAATTTGACAAAGCTTGGCATTAACTAGATCTACAATTGTGCGGTCAGGTCATAAAAGATGTACACTTATACAGAACTTAAGTTGTTTCCAAGGGAACAATTACAGTAGATGTAAAATAAATGGCCAGAAATCTAGATGATCACAGTCAGACTAATTACCACAACATCAGATAAGTAAACATGTGCAGTAGTGCAGCACTACATCATCTCAGCAGTTGTCTAAACATGAAAACAGAGGAAAAAGAAATGAAATCGAATCAAAGCTGGATGAATGAATTTCTCCAACACAGCATGAATCCGCCTGAATGATGCAATGTGCAATGAATGTTACCTCAACTTTATTGCCAAGCCCATTTTGTATTGAATACAGATACCCCAAAAGAATAACTGAGGATTCCAAGTCTGATACGACAAAGATTTCGCCTCCAGTGCATGCTTGCTTGGAGATCGATGAAAGGAACTCCTCACATATGAACATGGCAACTATGAACATGAACAATAGCCATTGCTTGCGGTACAAAATCTAAGCTTCTGAACAAACCCAACAAAAATAATGTGCTGAACTGAACCCTCATGGAGCAGAACCTTGGCCTGAAATTCAGCGGCTAGATGGCATTGCCCTCTACTGATATGGAAAATCGTCTTCATTAAGCAACCAATGGACAATCATGTCTCCAACCATCACCACCAAATCTTCATGTTAGTAGAACTATGCAGAAGACCCAAAAATCCACTATGCAGTGTACTCGTTCTCAATCAACGGCTGTGTCCGTGTCCCCAATGCCACCGGTGCTTGCGTCCGCCCAACCTGCGCCATCCGCAACGTCTCTCCAACCTTCGAATTCCGTTCCATCACCTCAAGCTTCTTATCCCTCTTACACCGCACCAAACATAGCAGAAGCACAGCCAGGAACCCCAATGCTATGGCAGCTCCAGCCACACTGATGGCGATCTTCCACGCCTTTGAGCTTCCCTTCTTATTTCCCCAGCGGTCGGAATCGGCGGGGCAATTGCGCCAGACGGAGGTGCAGCAGCAGAAGCAATCCCACTGGAGTTCACCACTATCGATACATGCCCTTGACGATACGTCGAGCACACATCGCCGGTTTCCTCCTCCAGGTCCATGAACTCCAGCACGCCATCCAAACCAAACACCACACACCTCGGTGCCACACTGCCTGCCGGCACCGCCCTGACACTGCCACCAAAGCTGACTGAAATGGGACGGCCCGTCGCGACGACGACGTCGAGCTCCTGCAGCCCGACGGCGGACAGGTTGGCGGCGTCATAGACAAGCAGTCCGAGGATCGGTGCTATGTAGGTGTACCCGGCGGGGAGCGGGTAGTAGTAGTCGGACCTGTCGCCGAGGTCGTGGTACACGAGCACCACCCGCTCTACGTACGGCTGCACGACGACGCCCGTGGGCACGCCGAACTGGAAGTATCCCCCCGCCGCGAAGCCCTTCCGGCGGAGGCTGCCGCTGCGCAGGCGCACCGCGGAGACGGCCATGCCCGTGAGGTTGACCGGGAGCGTGGCGTTGTAGATAGTGCCGGTGCGCGCCGGGCGCCGCGCCAAGGCCTGGTACGCGTAGTCCTGCAGCGCCGCGTCTAGGATCCTGCCCGGCGACGGCGGCCGTGACTGCGCCGCCGTGGGGGCGGGGGTGGTGGCGGCGAGGAGGACGAGCAGTAGCTGGAGGAGGCATGCGCGGATCGAGAAGCCCATAGTAGTGGGAGGCTCTGGGGTCGGAGCTGAGCAGCCGCCGGCGTAAAGTGAAGTCAGGAGGACGAGTTCGTCATCTCTGGCGACTACTAGGATTATTAGCACGCGCAGGAGATTCTCCTTCTCCTGCTCTTAATTGGGGGGCAAACAAGGACGGGATTTGGAGCGGAGGAGGCTGGGATCACCTGCACGGACGCGCATTTACGCCCGGCAGGGACGAAGCCCCGGACCGGCCGGACCAAGAAAGCTGCTGGCTTTGGCAAGGAGAGCAGTGGACGCAAGCGAGGATAGGTGGATAGGACACACAGACGGACAGGGCGGAGTCCTACTCCTACAAGAAGTGGATGGCGGCGGCGGCAAATCGGGAAGAAAGAAGCAACGCGACGCGGATGGAAAATTGGGAGAAGAAGAGGATGCGATGCGATTACTCAATCCTGGCGGAATCCGAGTGGAGGAAGCGGACGCCACAGAAATCCTGGGAGGGATTAAAGCACGCGCGCGCGCGCCCCACGCCCCCACGAGTATGATTGCGACGCGGGCGAGAGTGAGAGCGGAGAGAAGAGGAGGAGAGGGTTTGGTTGGGGATTGAAGATTGCCACGGGAGAGAGAAGGCAGGAGGGGGCGACGACGAGGGACGAGGTAGTGGTAATATCACCTTCTCCCAGGGGCTTGACTGCAAAAAGGATTATCCCAGTGGGAGTTGGCACGGGCAGCTGGAGTTACCGATTTGCCCATGGACGTCTGGTCTGCTCGAGTTACCCGTTCCGTTCCTTGTCGCTGAAAAGTGGGCCCACGATCGCCAGAGGGGTCGCTTTGTCAGCGTGCGAGGGGGAGCGCGTGCCGTGCGCCGCTTTTTGGCTTTTCCACCCATGTCCCTTTCCTAACGTTTGGATTCTTCCCGAGGTCCTTTTTGCAAGTGGAGCTTCTTCTCTCTCTCTGACTGAGGAGTGAGATCGAGTGCTATGGTCTGGACGTCTGGTGAGTGGTCACTGACGTGTGGGGCCATGTGCGGCAGCTCCTCAACGGCCAGACCTGTCTGCCATGCGACAAGCTCACAACGAGAGGATGGTGACTTTCCCTGTTGAGTGGGGCCACGCAACTGTGGCCCAACGGCCAGTGAGCACTCATGAGTCTCTCTCTTTTTTTTTGGAATAATAAACACTCATGAGTCATGACTATCTGGTGGCTTCATCACTTTCCTAACGTATGGATTCGGTGCTTGGACAAAATAGGACTAGCAACAATGTGGTGTTTCTCCTCCAAAGGAAAGTTGCTAATAAAATTTTCAGTTGAATTTTTTTCCAGCTTATTTAGTAGGTAACCTATATAGTTTCATTTGTCAATCTAATAACTTAGTGGTCACAATACATGAACATCTTGGGTTTTGTTTATTTGAAGTCTACCGTACTAATTAAAATCTGAATACTACAAATTAGTGGTTGCGTGTTGGTTTTGATGTTTGGCAGTGTCACATATAGACATGTGCTAGAAAACAATTTCACAAAAATACACTTTTAACTATAACAAAAATTGTAGCTGAAGTTTGAGATCCTTGAGTTTACACGATCTCAAGACGTCACATATTTGTGGTTGGGGAGTATAGTGGACAGCGCAACATTTCTAAGAAATATGGATGGTCCTTCACCTGGTCAATTATCGCTATTTTAAATGGCAAATAATTGTGCCTTCATTAACAATCGCTAGCAAATCTAGCCATTTTCGGAGAAAACTAGAGCAGTTTTAGCGATGGGGACAGTCCAATAAAGAGATGGTCATACATGACGCCAAAAGGCAAAACACCTACCATATATATAGCTTTTTTTTTTTTGCTTCAGAATCTTGTAGCTAGGCATGCATGCAAAGAATTAGTAAAAAATATACAAGCATATCTGTCAAGTCAGTGACTTGAACATGAGTGGACATAGGTTCCATACAGTATGTATCACACAATGAAGCTGAGATACACTCGGTCTCGGTTCACACCTGCAATATATTATTAAGTAAATGTTTATAAAAGCATTATCATCCTCAAAGATACGTGAAATGTTAAATCTAGCTATTGATTAAAAAAAATCAAAACTTGAAACACACATACTTTGTCTAGTTACCCGCCTTTCGGTTTTTGGAATTTTGATCATACAAAACTGTAATACTCCCTACAAAAAAAAGGAAAGAAAAGGGGGAGTACGTATTTTATATAGGTTAAAAACAAGCAGAACAAAATTACTCTGATCTATGTATGGTAAAGACAGCAACTGTACGTCTTTTTTCTTTGTATCTATATCTATCTACAAAAGCTGCAACAATGGTAGGGACGACACTTAAGGTACGTACGTACGGTGTTCTGCATAGATCCGAGACTGATGACTAAATGTCCAAATGCATACAAAAAGGTAGGTAGATCGAGAAGACCAAAAAATTTAATCCGGGTCGATGCATGTCACCGGCCAGTACGTACTGGTCCGTCTCTTGTACAGAATGTTTGATCGTGGCATTATTACTGCGCTCATCAATAGCTAGCTAGCGTGTCATATATGCATATGCACGATCGATATTCTGCAGTAGTGGATCGATCGATCGGTCAATCGGATGGTGTTTGTTTGTCTTCTTGGCCATGACAGCATGTATGCACACTGGCAATGGCAAAGGGGGTCATATACGAGAGCTCTTTCTAGACGCGCGCGTTGCTACAGTTTAGCAGCCATTTCAAGCACCCGGCAACGTCGTCGTACCTGTTTCTTGTCTGATCTTGACTTTTAAAAGAAGAGGAGCTAGCCGTGCCAATCTTCTCTGATGAACACACCTTCTACCTAATTACTAATTAAATTAAGTTCAATTCCATATGTTTTTCAAAGGAATTAATTAATAGAGTGTGATATAATAATAATAAAAATTTCTTGTACGTATATTTATACTGACCATAAATTTCATTGTCCATCCTAAATTATAGATTATTTTGGTTTTCTAGTTTGTAGTGTATATATATATATATATATATATATATATATATATATATATATATATATATATAATATATATATATATATATATATATTGTTATACCACAATTAAATATGCGTATATTATTGTTATGTCTAAATACATATACAAAATCTATAAAAAAAACTAAAATAACTTATATAATTTAAAGGGATGCATGTAACACACGCATCACGCATGCACACGTAGGTGATAAGCTGACAAGCCGACGACCAGCAGGCCACCGTACCAGAGTTACGTACGTGACAACACTGATGCAAGACAAGCTCCACTGGCATGCTTTGCAACGGTCATATATGTCGTACATCTAGATGAGAGAATTGTTTAAGCATAGTATATGTACTGCACGTACACGGATTACAAACGTATGACGTACGTATGGGACTTGACGACGATCGATACGGTCGGAGAATGGAAAATGAGTATTCATCACGTTTGTACGTGTCCTTCTCGGCACTTATATTAGCCAAGGTGGCCTCACGTCTGTGGTCAACGGATCGGATCCTCAGTCAAACAAAAAAAAGATGATTCCCAACACACTCCATTCTAAAATTTCTAAAAATTATAGATTAATTCAAATTTGTCTTGTAAGCCAATTTTTCTTCATAACTTTAACTAAGTTTAGAAATTAACTCATTAGTTTCTTCAACGTATCATATTTTTATTGAATCATTTATGTAATTTGTTGTCATATATATAATGCATTTATTTGGAATTTTAGGCGTCAATATATTTTTCTAAAATTTTGACAAAGTTGGAGAAGTTTGACTAAACAAAACTAAAGCGATGTACAATTTAGAACATATTATAAAGTTTTTCCTAGGAGTATAGTAATGTATAATCCTAAAAAAACATGACGTTCTCCAAAATCACATGTCATATTTGGTGTTTTTGGATAATATATGGTAAGTGGTAACTGTAGTTTTTCGACCTCCAAAAGTTGCACTTTATTCACATTTTCAACTCTGAACTAAGGAACAAAAACAAACGCACTTTAATTGTTGATTGAAACCGAGAATAAATTTAATCCTCTGCCTACTTTTTTGCTCGATCAAGATCGAATGAAGGCTGTGCATATATAGCGCTACTCCTTAATTTATCATGACGTGATGATGATGTCTTGGCCACGTACGCAGGCACTTGCTAACTCCATAGAGTATATGGTTATGGTAGTTCATAGCCTTTATTAATATCATCATTAGTACTCTCTTAGTGTTCAAGGGATGAAAAGACGGCGTAGCACTAGCTAGCTGTCTAGATGAAATGAAATTATGGAAGGAGCATATATTTGTATGTATGCAGTGATGATGCATCATGCATGTGTTTGTGGTGGGAATGGCCAAATTTCACTCCCATTCCATGAACGAGGAATCGTCGCAAGTTGTCGCAAAAAGTTTATATATGATATATGATGATTAATTGTAGCGGCAAAGCAGGCCCAAATAAAAGAAGCAGCAGGCCCCCATGCCACAGCCTGCTGGGCCTTAATATTAGTTGGACACCGGAGGTGAAGTGAATGAAGGCCACTGAAAGTAAATAAAGAGGATTCAGTCACAAAAGACGAATGAAAGCTGCAGTGCAGCCTGCACTGCACGCATGGATCCGATTGAAGTTAGGCTCGGTTTAGTTACTTTCAAAATTCTAAAATTTTACAATATTTTCTGTCGTATCGAATCTTTAGACGTATGCATAGAGTATTAAATATAGGTAAAAAAATTATCTATAATTTATGAGATGAATTTTTTAAGTATAGTTATTACATAATTGGATAATAATTATCAAATACTTAATCTGTTTCAAATTATAGTTCGTTTGACTTTTTCAACCTTAAGTTTGACCACTCGTCTTATTCAATTTTTTGTGCAAAATATCATTTCTTTTGGTGTGGCTTACTTATTTAATGAATAGTCTACATGAATGAATTAAATTTGACTATATTTACACAAATTTTTTGAAAAAGATGAGTGGTCAAAATTGGAGTAAAAAAAGTCAAACGAATTATAAATTGAAACGGAGGGAGTATAAACGAAACACTATCGTTTAATATTTTGTAAAAATTTTGGATCTAAATAAAGGCTTAGAATTGCTGCTGCATAGCATTGCATACATCTCTACGACCTGCTATCTGGTGATGAAGCTAGCTAGCCGTGCCGTGTGGATGCTTGCACATGCCATGGTGGGGGGGGGGGGGGGGGGGTGCTTGTTCCACAGCTGCACTATTTAATGGAGTAATGCATACTATAATAAGCTAAGCTTTGTAGTCATGTCATCCAACACTTAGGCCCTAACAGCAGATTCAGACAAAGCACATACAGTATATACACTAATACACTTGCAGCCACGTAGGCTCACAACTCACAATGACCAGTATATATGTTAGTTTGTTCACAGTCCAATTACCGAGATCTAATAATTTTTAAAACACAAAAGGAAATTACAGACATCTCCTCATCTCATATAAGTAGGCTTTAATTTCTATAACGTGGACATCGTGTCTCGATTAATGCTCTACGTTTCTTGATTGGCTGACAACTGAAGACGAGAGGTGCCTGATCAGATTCATCCTCTGAGTTTCCAGCTACACTGATGCTCGCATCCAACACTGAACAAGACACATGCTCGTTGACTGGCCGGCGAGATCACCAGGCACACGTTTTTGAAGCTCCCTGCAGGTAAACTTTTTAACCACACACATATCGTGTCAAGGGATTCTTGACTTCCAAACCCAAGTTCCATTCCATCGATGGGAGTGCTCTCATGGTCGTGGAAGCTTTATATGTGGACATCGTGTCAATAAACTGCCAATGCCCTACGTTCCCCGGATTGATTATTGGCTGGTCCTTTAGTACATCTTCCATCGATGGCCGATTGGCCGGGCCCTCTTTTCTGTCGCCAGGCACTTCTCCACATTTTTTTGCCAAATAACTCCAGAGAATATTTGATTGTGCCTGAAATTCTCTGATCAACCGTCTTTCTTAGCTCTCCTTTCTTGATCATTTTCATTCCCCACTCTGCCAAGCTTACCTCGTCCTACCGAAGCTAGTGTGTTGTCAATCACTGGCCTGGCACATATAAAGATCAAGTAAACATCGATCAGACTTGTCCGTCAGATGCTGAGCGTGCAGGGGGAGAGGAGAATAGGAAATAGTTTGCCAAACGGTCCAAGGCTTGGCCAAGGTTTTGGCCCAGTCCAGGGCAGTAGGCACAAACACGGCTCAGTGGCCAACTGGCCATCGGTCCCCTTGGTCTTCTTTGCCATTGCAGAGCCCTTGGCCTTCCCCGTTGACGTATGCTATCAAAACCAGATTTCCATGGAAACTATGAAAACTCGCACGTGGATCGTTGAATCTAAATCTGATGGTGGGAGAGATTAGGAGAGATTAACAATTAACCCCTCTCACAGTGTGTCGATCCACATGCTAATCTCTCCCACCATCGGATTTAGATCCAACGATCCACGTGCGAGTTTCCATAGTTTCCACGGGAACATGGTTTCCATAGCATATGTTTCCTATTCTAATTCCTGTATGTATTGAGTTTTGCAGCACATGAGCAGATTTGCTAGCAAAAGTAGTAAAAGAAAATAATAAAAAAAACAGTGCAAACATCAATCATATCATATAAATATACATAACAAGGTGCAAACATCATGTCTTAGCTAGTGGCGCGTCAGACTCAACCAGAGACTTAATTTCAGCCATGTGCATATATGATCAGACACACTCAAGAACTAACACATATGATCAGACCTACTCAAGAACAGTTTCTGATCCCACTCGGCTCTCAAATAACTAACAGTCTCTGATCCCACATATATGATCAGACACACACTCAAGAACTAACATTTTCTGATCCCACTCGGCTACACCCTTCCTCCTTCTGCTCCTCCGACACACGGGCATTAGTAGCAGCAGCTAGCAATTCCTTCATGTCAGCTCGCAATTCCTTGAGAAGAGACGCCATCACCAGACTCATCTGAGTTTCCAGCGGTGACAGTACTGATACTGATGCTCTCATTCAAGACTGGAGACGGCTCAACTGAAGCTCTCTGGAAATTCTTTTTACCTAGACATCGTGTCAAGGGATTGCTGACTTCTAAACTCAGAACCGATTCCAGGTCCCTGAGTACGTCTTCCATCGATGGTCGAGCCTTCTTTTCTGTCGCCAGGCACTTCTCCACAGTTTTGCCAAATAACTCCAGAGAATAATGTTTGATTGTGCCTGAAATTCTCTGATCAACAATCTTTCTTAGCTCTCCTTTCTTGATCATTTCCATTCCCCGCTCTGCCAAGCACTCCTTGCCCTCCGGAAGTCTGTTGTCAACCACTGGCATGGCACATAGCACCTCAAGCAAAACAACCCCAAAAGAGTAGACATCAGACTTTTCGGTCAGATGCTGAGTTTTGTAATACTCAGGATCAAGATACCCACTGGTGCCCTTCACTAGAGTGGACACATGAGTTTGGTCCAACTCATCAGGACCAGTCCTTGATATCCCAAAAGTCACCAACCTTGGCACAGAGGTCTCGATCGAGCAAGATGTTTGCAGACTTGACGTCACGGTGGATGATGGCATTTGTGGAACCAGTATGAACACGATGCTCTGTATGAAGATAGTTCAGTCCCTTGGCTACTCCTACCAAAATCTCCAACCGCTGCTTCCAACTGAGTGAGGGTTTATCAGAGCCATAGAGATGGCTCTTTAGACACCCATTTTCCATGTACTCATAAACCAACATCATTTCCTTCTTTTCATAACAGTACCCGAATAGTTTAACCAGATTGTGGTGTTCCAGCCCTGACAATAGTGTAATCTCCACATGGAACGCCTCCTCACCTTTTTTAGAGTTCGGCCTCTTTCGTTTCACAGCAACCTCAGTCCCATTCTTCAACACTCCCTTGTAAACCTTTCCAAAAGATCCGATTCCAATCACATTTTTTGCATCGAAATTCCCTGTTGCTGTTTGGAGCTCATCTAAGGTAAAAGGTTGATGGTGTTGATGAGGAGCCTTCCCTTCTCGCTTAGCAATGCTCTTGAATGTATCAAGCAATGGCAAGCAACGATCCATGACGATAACCTGATGAGTTGATAATTAATGATGCTGATGTGGAATTAGTAAAAAGAAAGAGAAGACTCTGCCTACTAGGTTAATGCCTGCAAGAATCTCTTACCTTTCGAAACGTAAGTCCAAGCTCGGCCATTATATTGTGCCACGTCACATATAAATTTTTAACCGTCCGATCATTTGCTATTTTAAATCGTACGGCTAATCTTATTCTTCTTTCGTAGATGTCTTCTGGTTGCGTACCGTTAACTTGAGAATCTTCATGACTCCTGGCTCTTCGTCTCCCGTGCGACCCTTCATCTTCCAGTCAAACGCGCGTATAAAAAAGCAGCCCCTGAACTGAATATAACAGGCAAGCACGCAACGAAAAAGAACAAAGCCCTCTTTCATCCTCCAGTAAAGCACGTACAGACAACAGCGATAAGTGAATCCCACAGAATAAAGCGACGTGAGCAACAGGTAATTTCATCTTCTAATCTGCTTTCACTTTCTCGTACTGGATCGGATATATACTCGGATCTCGTATACAAATCAATGGCGTAGCCTGGTGACGAGCGCGTGGGTGATGGCCGCAAACCGCCGGCGGCGGGCTCATCCATCACGAGCCGTCGCGTAGGAACTAGCGCGCCACCGCTTTGTCCACGCACGTCCGCAGCCGCCGCGAGAGATCCAGTCCAGTTTGAAAACAGAGTCCAAGCATTGACTGAACAAGACTCTGAAAAACATGATCTAAACCCGTATATCATAGAAAAACTTAAAATTTTATTAGATGAATATAATCCATTAGTAAAAATATTTCGGCATGCTCGTGATATTCTAGATGAACAGAAAGGCATTGATGTTAGCATATGTATAGTAGGAGCAAATAAGGGTGACCCTATACAATATGAAATGCCACATACAGAAGACTTAGCAATGTTAGTATTAGGTGAATTAAATTTAGAAAATTTTAGAAGAGATATCATTGTTAGTAACAAATACAAAGGACTCCAACGTATATCAATATTTCATCCAGCATATATGGCACTACAATACCCATTATTATTTCCATATGGCGAACGAGGTTTCCAACTAGGCATACCTTACTATAAAAAAGATTCAACAACGAATACAAACATGAGAAGGAATACAATTACAATACATGAGTTCTACAAATACCATATGCATTATAGACCAAAACAACCTAATCCATATTTATGCTATGGTCGATTATCGAAACAAGCCATAGTAGATGCGCATGCGATGGAAGATGAAGACAGACTCATGTATATAGCAAGAAACCAAGATAAATTAAGAGCTGAATATCTTCAAGGTATATTTGACGCGGTTGAAAAGGGACTAAATGAAGGTCACCAGATAGGAAAAAGAGTTCTATTACCATCAAGTCATGTTGGTTTAAGGCGTTATACTATACAAAATTATCATGACGGTATAGCAATATGTCGTGTATATGGACCTCCGGATCTTTTTATTACATTTACATGTAATCCTAAATGGCCAGAAATAACTCAAGCTATTTTAAAAGGAGAGCATCCTAATGATAGACCTGATATCATAGTGCGTGTATTTCATATGAAGCTGGAAGAACTACTAGAAGACATTCGATCTGGAACAATTTTTGGACACATAGTAGCTATTTTATATTCTATAGAATTTCAAAAAAGAGGGTTACCTCATGTTCATATTCTAGCTTGGATTGATAAAAATGAAAATGAAATAACACCAGAAATAATAGACAAATGGATATCTGCTGAAATACCAGATCCAGGAAAAGACCCGTTGGGTTATATTTTAATATCTGAACATATGATGCATGGACCATGTGGTGAAAGAAATAAAAAGTGTCCATGCATGAAAAAGGGAAGGTGCTCAAAATATTACCCTAAGGAATTTCAAGAAGAAACTAGCTTTACAGACGATGGCTTCACTCAGTATCGACGTAGAGATACTAGAATATATATACGTAGAGAAAATCATAATTTAGACAATAGATGGGTAGTTCCACATAACTTGTTACTACTTAAGAAATATCAAGCTCACATAAATGTAGAATACGCGAATAAAAGTAAGTTGTTAAAATATCTTTGCAAATATATAAACAAAGGGCCTGATAAGGCAACAGTGATATTCGAACAAATAAAAAAAGAAGATGATACAACTTTGAAAGATGAAAGTAGAGATATAGATGAAATAAAAGAATATTTGGATTGTAGATATATATGTGAACAAGACGCTATGTGGAGACTACTTGGTTTTGATATTCACCACCATTGGCCGCCTGTAGAGAGATTACTTGTCCATCTACCATTGCAAAATATTATAAAAATACCACGAAATGCTAAATTGAAAAATATTATAGATGATCCTAAAAATAAGAAAACAATGTTAACAGAATGGTTTGAAGCAAATAGAAATTCTGAAGAGGCTAAGCAATTGACATATTGTGAATTCCCACAATATTGGAGATGGGATGAATCAAACAGAAGGTGGATCAAGCAACATTATGGATTTAAAATAGGCCGGTTATACTATGTACACCCAACAGAAGGAGAACGTTTCTATCTACGGATGTTACTGATGATAGTAAAAGGAGCAACAAGCTATAAAGACATAAGAACATACAATGGAACAATATACAATACATTTAAAGAAGCTTGCTCAGCTCGTGGTTTATTAAATGAAGATAATGAATGGTATAAAACATTTGAAGAAGCTACAAATTGGGAAACAGCTCCACAATTACGATATTTGTTTACAACTATTTTATTATTTTGTGATTTAGAAGATGAAAGAAAATTTTATGAACAAAACTAGAGGAAAATGATTGATGATATTCAGCATCGATTGATACAAACAAATTACCCTATTGAATATCATCCTACAGATTTAGAACTACAAGATGCATTACTTGAAGAATTAGGAGAAATCTTGAGTAAAAATGGAACAAATATAAACAATTATAACCTACCACAAAGATCTATACGTAGTAAAATAGATAATAGTAATCAATTTATTCAAGAAGAATTAAGCTATGACATGAACTCTTTGGAAATTGAAGCTAATAACCTATACACACAGTTAAATAAAGAACAAAAAGAGGCTTTCCATATTATTGTTGAGAGTGTCTTGAATAATGAATCAAAATTCTATTTCATTTCAGGACACGGAGGCACTGGGAAAACATTTTTATGGAATACATTAGTTTCATACCTAAGAGCGCGTAGAAAGATAGTTCTAACTGTAGCATCATCAGGGGTAGCATCCTTATTACTCCCAAATGGACGTACAGCCCATTCTAGATTTCGCATTCCAATAGATGTTGATGAATTATCAACCTGTGATGTAAAACGTGGTACAAAACTTGCTGAATTACTATTACAAACCGACCTAATTATTTGGGATGAAGCATTAATGACTAGAAGGCAATGCTTTGAGGCTCTTGATAGATCATTAAGAGATATAGTAGCAGAAAAAGATCCAAAAGCTAAAGATGTACCGTTTGGTGCAAAAGTGGTGGTTCTTGGAGGAGACCCAAAACAAATACTTCCTGTTATTGAAAATGCATCGAAGTCACAAATCATAAATGCATCGGTATTTACATCATATCTTTGGAACTATGCAATTACATTTCATTTACATGAAAACATGAGACTACAGAAATTAGACCCACATAGCACAGAGTATAGAGAATTAGAAGATTTCAATGATTGGATATTAAGTGTAGGAAATGGTACGATAAAATCTGATTTAAATGGTGATATAGATGACGACTCAGACGTAGACTCCAACACAATAGAAATACCAAAAGACCTACTTGTAAACACAACTGGTAATAAAGTAGAAGTACTAATCAACTATATCTATCCTGATTTCAAAATGAGATTTAAAGACTATGACTATTTAAAAAATAGAGCTATTCTAGCTACAACTAATGACATCGTAGACGAAGTTAATGACTATATGCTTAACTTAGTACCTGCATCTGAAAAAGAATACTACAGTTCAGATACAATATCACAATGCACAGATACATTTAATGATGCTCATGTACTATATACCCTGTTGAATATTTAAATACTCTGAATACAAATAATTTTCCAGCTCATAGACTAAGACTAAAAATAGGAGTCCCAATTATATTACTTAGAAATCTAAATCAAAGTTTAGGACTCTGTAATGGAACAAGACTAATAGTGACTAATTTAGGAAACAATCTTATTGAGGCTGTGATTATAACTGGAACACATGTTGGACAAAAGACATATATACCAAGAATAAATTTAACAACCAGAGGATGTAGATGGTCATTCACATTATGTCGACGCCAATTTCCTATTAAAGTTTGCTACGCAATGACTGTTAACAAAAGTCAAGGGCAAACTCTATCTAATGTTGGAGTATACCTAAAGAAACCTGTGTTTACACATGGCCAATTATATGTTGCGATATCTCGTGTTAGAAATAGAAATGGTTTGAAAATATTGATAGAAAACAAAGATGGAACATGCGGATCAAAAACTAAAAATATTGTATACAAAGAAGTATTAAACATGGTATAAGCAGTTCATATACTTCTGTACCTTTTATATACTGCATACCAGCATAATTTATTTTTTACTATGATTTGGATGCTTAATACTGCACTGAAACTAATGTTTTTATTAAAATATTTGCAGATGAGCATTACACCATTATCAGAATTACAACCAAGAAGACTGGATTACACCATATGTGTACGGATTTCAAGAATATGGGAATACAGAGGTCCCAATGAGGAAAATGAAATCATACATCTTGATCTTGTTTTGATTGATAGCATGGTATTCTCCTAAGCTTTAACTGATTATTTCAGCAAAAATGACGAATATTAAATATCATCCTCATTTCTTTTCCACTCTTAGGGTGTTCCAATCTATGCTGAGGTCCCTCGAGATGCTGTACCCTACCTCAAACCATACTTGGAAGAAGGAAAAATTGTCTACATGAGCAAGATAACTGTGCAAACAGCTAAACCAGAGTACAGACCTGTTGAAAACCCTTGCATGATCAAGCTCAATAAAAGAACACAGATTCGTGATGCTCATAACCAATCACCAGATTTTCCAAAATACACCTTTTCCCTAATACCTATTGAGAAGCTCCCCGAATATACCAAAAGTAAAGAACGTTTTTTAGGTAATCTAATATTCTGCTTTCACAGAAACTTATTTAGTACGATTAATTTTTGATTTTGTTTCAGAAGTAACTATAACTTGTTGCTACTTGTTTAGATGTTATTGGTAAAATCACTGGAGTTTCAAATGCAGCGATGGTTTACACAACTTCAGTGGATTCAATGATGCGAAGAGTAGTTCACTTACAAGATCTAAAGTATGTTTATTTCTACTGTTTTTTCTTATATTATTATGTAAACAAACTTTGGTCTCTAATATCACACTAATCCTTACCTCATTGTTAGGGGAAGCATCATAGAGCTATCGTTATCAGGGAAAAGAGCTACTGAATTTGATGGAGAAATTGTTCTACAGCTTGGGCAAGAACACCATGTCATCGCCATATTTGTTGGTACATTGATGAAGTCCTACAAAAATGAATACAAGTTTCTTAGTGGCACATCTGCTTGTCGATGGTACATTAATCAAAACGATATTCCTGAGATCAAAGCTTTTCAGAAATGGTATAATACTCAAACTGGTTCTAGCAATCATTCTTTTTTAATGTATATATGTGTGTGTGTGCCTTTCTCTAAAATTTTGATATATGCATGATAAACAGTTTACCAGTGGAAGCAATTCCTATTCAAAAATTGTATCTACGAGGTGGAGATGATACACAACAAAATTTTGAGAAAAGAACTATGCTGCAGCTCAAAGATGTTGATCCTTTTACTGAAAGGGTAATTATATTATTCTTATTTTTATTATTTTTACAGCTATGCTTATGTACATCCAACTGAATTTCTATGCCCATAAAATAAGAACACAGGTTGGTCACTCATGGTTGTTATGTTTTTTAAAAAAACTTATATTAATCTGATCTGATGTTTATTCAGTGCAATTTTATTAAAGTGATTTTTTCATGTACATTTCAATATTATGTATAGGCCATAAATTATGAATGCACAGCGACTATTGTTGGAATCACACAGCAACAACCATGGTGTTACCAAGCTTGCAAAGCTTGCAACTCTAGGATGAAACCATTTGGTCAAACTTATTAGTGCACGGAAAAGGATTGTCCATGCATACAGTTTGAGTGGAAGTAAGTCTATTGTATCTTTAATAAATTTTCTATTATTAGTATGTAGAATAGTATGCAAAATTATAAACAGCTAATAACATCTACTATGATCTTTGTCTTTGCAGATATAAAATACCATGCATTGTGAGTGGTGAAACGTATAGTCTTGAGTTTATGTTCTTTGAAAAGAAAGGAACAGAACTGATTGGGAAAAGTGCTCAACTTCTCAGGATGAAGTATAATGAGAAAGATAAGCTTGCAACTCTAGGATGAAACCATTTGGTCAAACTTATCAGTGCACGGAAAAGGATTGTCCATGCATACAGTTTGAGTGGAAGTAAGTCTATTGTATCTTTAATAAATTTTCTATTATTAGTATGTAGAATAGTATGCAAAATTATAAACAGCTAATAACATCTACTATGATCTTTGTCTTTGCAGATATAAAATACCATACATTGTGAGTGATGAAACGTATAGTCTTGAGTTTATGTTCTTTGAAAAGAAAGGAACAGAACTGATTGGGAAAAGTGCTCAACTTCTCAGGATGAAGTATAATGAGAAAGATATTCCACCTGAAATTTCCTCATGGATTGGCCACAAGTTTACCTTTTTGGTTAAGATTTTATCTAACAAAAGCATTGGTGCTGATGATCCTTCATTTGAAGTTATAAGGATAAAGGAAAAACTAGGAAAACAACCAATTATGCCATTATCAAAGGCAAGCAAAAACAAACCAGCTATCTCAACCTCAGCATATGGAGAAAAAGAAGAAAACTTACCTCTGTTGATACCAATAACTTCTAAACAAACAGATAGTCAGGTATATATCCTCTCATTCCTCAGTGTTACACTGCATAGATACACTAATGCTGATATGTTTGATGGATTATATGGATAAAGACACATTTGTGGTTCCTTGTTTTCTAACTTTTAAAGAGCACTTTTAGATATCTTACATTCTATAAAGCATTCAAAATTATGTATGAATTATAACTTTTAAAGAGCAGTTTTAGATGTCTTACAATCTATAAAGCATTCAAAATTATGTATGGATTAAATATACTCTTTGTGGCCTATACATCGCTTGAATTATGTCTTGTGAAATTGTGGCCCATACATTAATTTGTCACTATATGAACTGAAATGATAAAAATAGAAGTAATTTAACGATAAAGAAACTACACAACATAATTATTTGGCTATACAGTCGTATAAGGTAAATCATACAACCTTTCAATTTATGCAGGCTTCATCGTCACAAGCACAATCAGTTGGAGACATTCAAGATATGGATATTGAACAAACAGGTGATGACTCTTACAATTCCAGGAAGCTAGATGCCCAGGACATACAAGATGATAACTTGGTATGTTTTCTACTGACATATTTGCATAGAAATATTTAGTATTCATTATAAATTATAAATTAATTTAAATCGTGATTATTTTATTAAAAAAGGAGAAACATGAGGAAAACGAGGACAAGCAACAGAGAAAGCCCAAAAAGCCACGTCTTCAAGAAAAAAAAATAAATGTTAAGGTGAGTACAGAATATTGAACACATTATTAACCTATAGCTCAAAGTACATTTTCTCACTTATTTATCCATTTGAAAGATCCAAAATATTTCTTCCGATATTAAACACGATCTCTCTACTTCTCTAAATTAGTTTGTTCTTACAGTACCTTAATTATCGTCTCTTAGTATATTTTACAAACTGTCTCTTCTCCAAAACAGCTTTAGCTTATTCACTATTATTTTTGCTGCACTACATGAAGCAAGCAAGATTCACTTACGATCTTTAAAAATCTATGTACTTGCACATAAACTTGATAGCTTCTAACAAAAAAATTGGAATCCTAAAATTTAACTGTCCTCTTTGTGTTAACTAAATATATCTTATCATGATAAGATCCAATCAATATAATTGTGTTTAGTTTTTTCTAAAAAAATTACGTCTAACTTTTTTTATATATTTTTTATCCACAGGTACGCTGATGTCCAAAGCTACTGAGTGAAGCTAGAAGATGGACAAACCTTTTGGTTTATATGATAGCTAAAATGACCTTATATATATATGTGTGTGTGTGTGTAGTTGCCGCACATGCAGTAGATAACTTAGGATATGTAGTTACCGCACATACAGTGCACTGGATTTATTTGCTAGGAGCTCAATCAAAACTTTGATCAATAGAGCTCCTCAAATATATATATATATATATATAATGACATAATGTATATATAAAGACCATGCATCCCTGCTCTAGCGTAGCTTGTGCCTGTTGCCTGTTGATTTTTGCCAATGCCTTTTTCTGCAATCTGAATGTTTGGATGGGCCAAACCGGTTGAGTTGGTGCTCATGCGCTTCTTGATTATAGTTACATGCTGCTTTCTTTTGTATATAAAGTGTAAGTTGCCCTTTTGATCTTAGCATCCGATACATGTTTGCTATGCGTGCTTGTTTGAAAAATAAACTTAAATTTCAATAACTTATGATGGCAAGCAACATGCAGCCTTATATACTACATGGATCTGGAGCTACATACACCGCAATACTCCTCGGTGGAGTAAGAAGGCACCCAGTTTTTTTAGATATTTAACTTTGTTTAACAGTTGCTTACCTCAAGCGGGTTCTTTATTTGATATAAATGTGGACTCTTAAGATTCTGGGTATATAGCTTAAATCAATCATTGCATGCTATCAATCTAGAGTATAATCATTTTTATTTTTTTGTATCGAGTTAATTGTAACTGGCCAAACCAAAGGAGAGGCGCGGCTAGTATTATATTTATTGGGCAAAGTTAGATAAATAACTAGACTGACTTCCAATATTTGACAAATCAAGAAGGATGCATGTGTCTTAATTGTTTGCTCAGCAAATTAATTAAACGTTGTTGATGTGGGCAAACTCAATTAAGGCTGTTTGGAGATTTGTGAAGTCTACTTATATAACCTAGAGAGGCTTACTGTACAAATTCTTAACAGGATTACACCTGCTTTTATCTATCGTACGTTAGTGTGATGTGATTATATATGTGACTCCTATATACAAACCTAAATAAGTAGGCCAGATCGAGACAAGTTTTAATTAGAAGTAGGATAAGTGGTAATCTAAGCCAACTTTCTACTAGTAACATTGTTATCTTGTTCTATAGCTAGCTAGTACTCCTATTGATATGAGATTATGAGAAGACGATCGACGCCATCACCTGTAGACGCGTGTGATGGCCACTGGCGAGGCACCCTATCAACCTGAATTGATATGCGACTCCAATCAACCTGAATATGGGCAAGTTTTAATCATCAGATAGAAGCAGGTAAGTGTTTATCTAAGCCAACTTTCTACTCGTGATGTGTTTGTATGTACGCTTTTACCAGTATGATCAACCGACGACATATTTCTAGCATTCCATTGGCGAGGCACCCTAATGCAAATGAATTAATAATCGAGTAAACAACTGAATAAGCTTGATCGATTCGCCACACAAGAAATAAGGGATCGAATTCTCTATATATTGGGTGATGGGAGGTGAATAGGTGATGAGCCGATTTTATTTTATTTTATTCTTTCTTGACCTTGCATTGGTTAATTTATGCCCCCGTAAGTAATGTACTTGTGCAAGGAGGAAATAAAAACACCCAACATTCACAAGTAGGAGTACCTAGCTAGCCTGAACACTGGACCGTACAACGCCCGTACCTCTGCCAAGAACAGTACGGATCGAGCACAAGGTAGGTACATGGTACTCTACTAGCTAGCTTAAAACAACCGGCCCAAGCAAGATGTACTAGGTGATAGGTTCACTCACCAGGAGAAGAAGCGGCGAACCAGGGCGGATCTACAACGGAAGCAGAGGCGGTATCTAGCTAGGCAGAGGCAGCTAGCGCTTGCGATGGCGACGCCCTCTCCAGGCACCGAGAGAAGAAGAATGCGGTGGTGGGGAGAGACCCTGGCCGTGGATTTGCTTCGTCCCACCGGCCACCGCCGGCGCCGGCGCCGGCGAGGTCGCCCACGCGCGCGGAGGCACGGGTGGTAAAGGTGGCGGCGGCCGACAGGATCGGAGGAGCAGAGCAGAGGTGGGGTTTTGTGGGAGGCGTGGAAGCAAGATGATAGGTCAAGTGTGGAACTGTATATTATTTTATACTATATAATAATAAAAATAATAATACTTTCTGAAAGAATCAATTTCTAAAATCTCAAATAGTTATTTTTTAATGTTGATTAACTTTATAGAAAAATATAACATTTATATGATTTAAAATATATGTTCTAAAATAAATCTAATGATACGAATTTAATACCATAATTTTTAATATATATTTTTTCTAAATAATTGATCAAAGTTGAAAAGTTTGCCTTAGAACAATTATAAAAATCTATTCTTTTAAAGACAAAGAGTAATAACGAAAGGCTTGACACTTTAAAGATGCTGGAATCTTTACTAATAATTTCTTTCCGCACATTGTGCTCGTGTGACTAGAAAATTAAACACACGTGCAAAATATTCCAAGTTGAACCAAAAATATGGATGCATAGACGATAATACTAGTTTCTAATGGCCCAAAAGCATGTTCTGAAGACCTTAATGTTTTCTAAAAGAAGTATTCTGATCAGGCATGCATTTATTAAGTGTCCTTCTATATTTTTTTTATTTTTTTTGTGAAAAGAATTTTTGTTTGTGGTATATGAAAACTCAGCGTCTAAAAACCGACTCGAAGTATATATTCATATTTACCACTATGTGCAGTACTATTATATACATATATGCACATAGTATTATATTTGATTGGAAACGTACTTTTATTTAAGTTACCGTATGTAAGTTATACCTTGCTATATTGACATTGCAAAATGTATGCTTTCATTTTCTCTCTATAATCTAGTACGTACTACATACTCCCTCATGAGGTCCGTTGGAATGCTTTGCAAGGTCAATTAGGTACGTACATACTCCCTCCGTTCCTAAATAACTGTCTTTCTCACTTTCCGAGAAATAACTTAGATTAATTTTATATAAAAAAATATTAATATTTATAATACATAATTTATATCATTAGATATATCTTTTGATCTAGTTTTTTAATAAATTTATTTAGAAACACAAATGTTATACATATTTTATATAAATCTAGTCAAAGTTGTGGTACGAAAACCCAAAACAATACTTAATAAGGGACGGATGAAGTACCTCATGAGGCATGTACGTACACCCATTACTAACGTATGACGTACGTATTATGTGACTTGACGACGATCGATACGGTCGGAGAATGGAAGAAAATGAGAGTATTCATACGTGTCCTCGGCAAATGAGTATCCAAGCTGGCCTCACGTCTTTGTGGTCAACGGATCAATCGGATCCTCTGTCAGTCAAACAAAAAGAAGAAGATGATTCCGGACACACTCCATTCTAAAAATTTATAGGTTACTTCAAATTGTCTTTTAAGCCAACTTTTCTTTATAACTTTAACCAAGTTTCTAGAATAACTCATTAGTTTCTTCAATGTGTATCATATTTTTTATTGAATCATTTATGTAATTTCTCGTCATATATAATGCATTTATTTGATTTTTTAGGCGTTAAAATTTGATAACATGGTAAATGTAGATTTAAACATCATTCCTATTCCTATTTTAGTGTGTATGTATTCACATAAGGGTAAATGATGTTTTTCAACCTCCAAGTAGTTCCAAAGATGTTTTTCTAACAATAATAATAAAAAGATGATTTGATCTTTTTTTTTTGCGACGAAAAGTATCGGAACCAGGCTCTCCGATCCTGCACGTACGTGTTTTTTCTTTTCTTTTTCTTTTCCTCTTTTGCTTGGTTTTGCTCAAGGGCAAAGGAAGGCCTGTGCATATATAGCGCCGCTACTCCTTTAGGCCGTCTTTAATCGATCATGACGCGATGATGTTTTGGCCATGAGCCCATGACGTACGCACGCAACATATATAGCTGGCACTTGCTAACTCGATCCATAGGCTTTGTTTCATATCATATGATAATGGTAGTAGTTCATAGCCTTTTTTTAATATCATCATTAGTACTCTCTTAGATGAAAAGACGGCGTAGCGCACTAACTAGCTGTGTCTAGATGAAATGAAATAATGGAAGGAGAGCATATATTTGTATGTATGCAGTGATGATGCATCATGCATGTGCGTGGTGGCAATGGCCAATTTGACTCCCATTCATTCCTAAAAAAAATTCTATGGGATGGAGGGAGTAGGATTTAATTTCTATAACGTGGACATCGTGTCAATGCTCTACGTTTCTTGATTGGCTGACAACTGAGATGTGAGGTGTTGGGACATGAGTCGCGAAGGTTCCCTGTGGACCCAAAAATTGGACAAGGCAATAGTCCCCCTCCGCCAGAAAGTGTGTCTCTCAACAGAGCTAAAATGACCCCAGTATGCGCGCGGACGAGGGCTACGGCGAAGGCCAGCAACCTCATAACACCGGCGCGCGATCAGACTAAGAAAGGTAATCCCGAAGACACATTTCTATGTTTGCGCAAGTACCACGACGAAGGATCCAGGTCTTCGTTCGGTGGAGACACTCAGAGCGAAGGTCCTAGGACAGCGGTAGGAACCTCCGATCTGTCGGCTAAGCCAGAGACGAAGGCATGGCAAGAGACGCCAGGGCGAAGGTCTCAGGACGAGCAGTCGAGACCCCCGACCCGTCGACCAAGCCGGAAGCAGGCGTCCATAGCGAGGCGTTGGGCCGAGCAAGCTGGGCCTCCATCAGCTCCCTTCAAGGCCCAACAGACTTTAGCTGATTCTATTTACCTAGAAGATCTCCGGAGTTGTTAGAAAGGCTCCCGGAATATTCGGGAGCAGATAGCAGGACATTTGTGTAATCGTGATTGTAATATGAATAGTGTACTATAAAAAGGGGTCACCACCCAACGTAATAAGAGAGACAAGATTCCTGATTGCTAGGGTTTCTCGTTTCCATTGTTGTTCACTGCCGCCATCTCGGCAGGGCCCTTCAGCATCGCGAAAGCCCACCTTCTATACTTAACGTTCATCTCACCGAGTGAGGGACCTTCGGCGTACGCGAAGGTTCCCCGGTGACATACCCGAAGCTAAACCGAGCGAGCCCCTCGGCGTCCGCGGAGGGCAGACCTTCGCTCGACCGTCGAGTTCTGTTCATAGAAGAGCTTTTTCCAACAAGAGGCGGCGTCTGATCAGACTCATCCTCTGAGTTTTCAGCTACACTGATGCTCGATCTCATCCAACATTGAACAAGACACCTGGCTCGTTGACTGACCGGCGAGAGCATCAGGTACACTAGTTGAAACTTACTACTTGAGGGCCCATGCAGGTAAATGTTTTTTTTAATAAAGTATACCTATATTAATTAATAGAAAAACATGTTTAAATATAAGTACATCGAAAAAGGATACGTAGAACAGTTGTCCAACCTATATTCTACGAGAAAGGAAACTGGCTGCATTCGCTGCCGGCGAAGACCGCCGACACCAGCCGACGCCGCCAAACCTGAATCACCAAAAGGCGCACACACAAATCTTGTCAAGGGATTCTAGACTTCCAAACCCAAGTTCCATTCCATCGATGGACATCGTTTTAGTCAATGCCCTACGCTGCCATCATCAGACTCATCTGAAGCTCTCGATCGAGAAATTCTTTTTACCTGGACATCGTGTCAAGGGATTGTTGACTTCCAAACTCAGAACCGATTCCAGGTCCCTGAGTACGTACGTCTTCCATCGATGGCCGAACCCTCTTTTCTGTCGCCAGGCACTTCTCCACAAATTTGCCAGATAACTACAGAGAAATTTTTATTGTGCCTGAAATTCTCTAATCAACAATCTTTCTTAGCTCTCTCCTTTCTTGATCATTTTCATTCCCCACTCTGCCAATCTTACCTCGTCCTCCGGAAGCTAGTGTGTTTTCAATCACTTGGCCTGGCAAATATATAGCACCTCAACCAAAACAACAGCAAAAAGATCGAGTAAACATCGATCATACAATATCATTTCCTTCTTTCATCACTGTTGGAATGTAATTGGGCTCGTGTGACTGTTTACCATGACTCCCCACCTTCGCCTATATATGTACACTGACTATGCCTGAGTAATACATCCTTGAGTATTCCCGTATTCATACTCTTTCAATCACAATACCCAATTAGTTTAACCAAGTTGCAGTGTTCCAGCCCTGACATGGAACAATTGTCCAACACTCCCTTGTGAACCTTTAATTTCCATGTACAATTTCCTGTTCCTCAGCAAATTTGTTGGCCAAAAGGTCCAAGGCCTCGCCCTTAGCGCAAGGTGAATTTTCACAATAATGTTGTCCCAGCAAAAAAAAGTGACAGACAGGAATATTGGAGGGTGTCTCCCCTTCCCTCGATCTGCCACGATTCTAATTCCTATAAGTATTGAGTTTTGTAGCGCATGAGCACATTTGCTAGCAAAAGTAGTAGAAGCAAATCAAAACCAGTGGAAACATCATATAATACTACACATAACAAGGTGCAAACTTGATGTCTTAGTGGACGCGTCAGACTCAACCACAGACTTTGACATGTGCATATATGATCAGACACAGTCAAGAACTAACAGTCTCTGATCCCACATATGATCAGACATTCAGACACACTCAAGCACTCAAGAACTAACAGTTTTTGAGCCCACACGGCTACACGCTTCCTCCTTCATACGGGCATTAGTAGCAGCAGCACCTCGCAATTCCTTGAGGTAAGCTCGCAATTCCTTGAGGATGTCGAAACAAATTTCCATCAAATCTTCTTCTAACTTGTCAACCCTTGTCCCCTTCTCCTTCTCAGGTGTACTACCATTGTGCTCCTGCTTCATATTGCCTGCATGTCGATGTATAGCTAATAAAGTGCAACAATCTTTTTTATTTTATTTTAAGAAAGTGCAACAAATCAAACATATATATATATATATACTATCATGAGTGCACGTACAGTGCCTATATAAAACGAATGTGTGCAAGTGCGTCGTATTAAAAAGAGGTATATAAGTTGGCTAAATATTTATCTAAGATGAGGCTAAAAAAAAGTGTATTTTTGCATCACCGGACAAGCTTGTGCAGCCTGCCGCCAAGAGGAGATGCTCTGGCTGTTGGTAGGTGCGGCGCCGAGGTGGACGCGGCGGAGGTTGAAGTGCTCTGCACCAGCTCGAATCAAAAATCAAAAGTTGCACGCACGGTAGAGGAGTAGTTCTCTCGTCCCAATGCAGATTGATGGAGCAGCCAAGATCACTCATGGCTTTCGCTGAGTGATTCCTCCGGCTCTCTCCTCCTTTCCTCCCTCGGCCCCTCCCTTTCAGGGAGATTTTTTATCGTATCCGTGACCGCCGTTCTCACCGCCGTTTAGGCCTGAATATTTTCTTTCCTAAATTCTCGTTTTTTTTTCTATCACACTTTCTTTCCTCCTGTCACGTTTTCTTTCCTTCTATCTTATTTTCTTTCCTTCTGTCACGTTTTCTTTCCTTCCGTCGCATTTTTTTCCTTCTATTGCTTCTATCGCACGGTGTAGAAGCGCGGGCCGAAAGCCTCGGTCGCACGAAACCGCATCTCCTCGTGGGGGACTTTGGAAAGTGTTGAAATATCATAATCTAAGCCAAATGACATAATTAATTAAGTAAATTTCAATTCCACCAAACGAAAGGATTCAAACGACCCCTTAGGGGATTGTCTCGTGCATTGTAATGTGAGTAATAATAAATTCCAAATCTATATATCATGTTATTTTTACGGCCCCCGGCGTGTCCTAGGTTATGGGATGAATTGTCACAGTAAAAAATGGATCGGTTGGTGTTTCTTTTTTGTTGATGTGGATGTCCTCGTACCACGCGCGGACCCTAAGAGCATCTCCAAGAGACATGTTAAATTTCAGACTCTATATCATTATTTAGCTAGCCAATCTATAAAATCTCTTTCTATATAATTTAGTCAAGATCTATAAGCCACATGTTCGGTTCTTGGCTTCAGAATCAACACAAAGGGCTTAGAGGACTGATCTGGGTTGGAGTGGCTAAGATCTGCTGGGCCATATGGCGTTGCCGGAATGATGTAATTTTTAACAAACTAAAAAATAACTCTTTTATGCAGGTTATTTTCAGGGGTGCGTACTGACTTCGTTTCTGGTCCCAGTTGCAGCGTGATGAGCAAGCCGAGGACATCCTTTCATCGATAAGCAAGAGATTAGAGACAATTGCTTTAGATTTTTCAAATAAAGGGTAAAAACAGTTATACTGTTTGCTCTAGTTTCTTGGTCATTGTTAGACCATGACGTATTCATTCTGTTTTTGAAGTTGGATTTCTGTAAGTTTGGGTTGTGTACATTCAAGGATGTAGAGACCGGATATTTTGATATCCATTATCTAAAAAAAATATAATTTAGCCAACTCCAACAGACTAGTCATATCTCACACTTCAGAGATAGATTTTTGAATTAACACAAACATGCACTAGGTGTTAGTGTCACACCGACTAATATAGCAAGGCACACCGGCTAGCCAAATTTGGCTTCCGAACAATTACGGGATAGCATGTCAAATAGAATAGCAATAGTGTTAGCTAATCTGTTGGAGGCTAGATTTCTTACATATTAGCTAAAAATAGAAATAACAAGTTGGATGACAACTCTCTTGGAGATGCTCTAACTAGGGGCTCTTATGCGTTGACCACGGGGTACCGAGCCGCTCGTCGACCAGACGAGATTGGGCCTCGCCCCTGCCCCGCACGGCCTACCATCTTCCTAGTGATCGTCACTGCCGTAGAGGCCTCCTCCTTCCCCTTCTCCCGCCCTACTCCCGTCGCCGCCATGGCCATACTCGTTGGCGAGCCGTGATGCCCCCACTCTACCGTGGCCCGACCATCGCCGGCTCCCTAAACCGCTCGGTCCACCATCCCCACCTCGTGGCTTCACTGCCCCCCAAGCCCGTCGGAGTTGGAGACAAGGTAGGGATAGAGTTGCCGGAGAGATGGGGCGAGGGCGGTGCCGACGAGCTTGGTGCCAACTATTCCATGGATTTATTTTGCACTTTTTTTAGAAAGTAAACATGTTTCTGAGTGTGCATGCATACACTGTCACCGTTGCAATGCAAGAATTCTTAGGTTTTTTGTTTTTGTTTTGAGAAGATCAACAATTCTCCGTCTATCTTCATCACGCCCTCACGGGGCAGAATTCAGCGTGGGGGTTGGGCCTGCCCGACCAGGCGACCACGACCTGGGCTAGAGCACATAAACGGCCCACTACACGAGCGGGCCAGGCTCGCATTTCCTCCGATGAATTGAGTCCATCTCTCCACTCCCTTCTTCTCCGTCCGCCCGTCTCGCTCGAGTCAAGCGGAAGCAGAGAAAGGAGGAGCCGAGGAGAAGCAAATCTCAGGAGAAGCCAACCACCACACCTCTCCCCAATCCGTCTTCCTCTTCCCCATCCGTCCGTCGTCGTCTTCGCACGCCGCAGCGAGTCCTCCTCTCCCGTCCGGATCGAGGTTCATCATGGTGAGGAAACCTCTCCGCTACCCCTACTTTCTCCAACCTAGGCTAGGATTACTGTTTTACTTCTCTATTCCATCCATCCCCCCCTCCCCTCCCCACCGCAGCCGCTGCCTGCACCTGCTGTCTCCATTAATTCGCGCGTGTATCAATCAATCTGGTTTGATTCTGTGTACCGTCTCCGTCTGATTAATCAATCACTTCCATTTCTTTCGTTGGCAGGTTCACACATGCGCGCGTGTTTAGGGATGCATATCACGAGCACCTGATCCGGGTGTGCTGTCCTGTCTCCTGTCCTGCCCGGCACACAGATCTCCTGCTTCCTTCGAATCCAGTTCATGTATGAGCTCTTCCTTTCCCTGGCACGCTGCTAGATACCAAAGGGTGTTCTCGGATTTAAAACAAGAACCAGATATCCATGTCTGACCAGCAAAGGCACTACGGCAGCAGCTACGAGCTCCTCCACTCCGCTCAGCCAGACGTGCGGTGCCTGGTCTGCACGCGGCCTTTCGCTCTGGACGCCGAGGTCACCGACAGCTTCGAAGCTTTAGCCATATGCAGGGAGTGCAAGATGACCGTGCTCAGCGACAGCAACAGCAACAGGGACGAGACTCCCCAAGCTAACCGGCAGAGGAGATGGCGAAGGCAAAGGTCCTCCAGAGCCATAGGGCACGAGCCGCCCGCGGAGGAGGAGGAGAACGCGTTCCCGCAGCAGTTCTCCCAGCTGATCAACCTAGCTAGGCAGGGTCATGAGGCGGATGCTGATTCTCCGACAGTTCCGCCGCGCCAGCACTCGTCCTTTAGTTTGCCGCCGAGCCGGTCCCAGAGATGGCACACTTCGGATGATGAGAGTGATGGTCTCAGCTATGCTGATTCCGTGTTTGGTGAGGTTGAGTCCAACGTCAGTTTTGGTGATGACGGTGGGGAATCGGACGCTTCTCTTGATCGCCACACCGTGGTTGGGAGGGAAATTGCTATCCAGTTTGAGAACACAGATACAGATATTGATCCTATGAATGCTGGAATATTCCAGTGGGATTCGGATGATCCTGAAGACGATGATGAGGAGGATGAGCAGTCGGAAGAGTCTGATTTGGATGAAGCAGATGACTCCTCCGTGCAGGAGCGCCGGCAGCAATGGCATGATATTGCCCCGAGTGGATTGAATGAGCAGGAATCTGAAGGTGCTGCGTGGGCTTGGAGAGCAGCTGGAAGGCAAGAAGGAAACAGGACTGATGTCAGAGTCAACATGGAAGGGAGAGAAACCAGGAGAGTTTTTATTGGAAATCCTGGAGATTATGTTGATGCAAGACAGTTTGAAATGCTTCTTGAGCAGTTTGCTGAGGATAACAATTCCAGAAGAGGAGCTCCACCTGCAGCGGCATCTTCCATTGAAAATCTTTCATCCGTGGTCATCTCCGAAAACTATGAGATAAACGGTGGTGTAACCTGTCCAGTCTGCAAAGATGACATGCCTGTCACCACAGTAGCAAAACAGCTACCATGCATGCATCTATATCATTCGTCTTGCATCTTGCCATGGCTTAGTTGTAGGAATACATGCCCAGTTTGTCGCTACGAGCTTCCTACAGATGACCCGGAGTATGAGAGGTCCAAGCATGCAACAGTCAATGAGGGAGGTATCCATGGGGTGGAGCGTACCCATCCGCAGGAAGTTGTTGAAGAAACTTATGAACCTGAGGTTGATGGAAGTTCTAATACTGGTGGTGATACAATTGAAGAGACTAATACACATGAGCATGCTGTTCCTACTGCACGGCAGTCAAATGGAGCACATGGGCGTCATAGATGGCTGTTTATTGCAGCAGCTCCAGTAGTAAGTCTTGTCAGTTTAGCTCTAGTTTTGTGCTTCACCAACTCTGGTGGCAATGTTAGAAGGCAATTGTGCCGTAGATCCCAAACCACCACTACGGCACATGTAGACACAGGAAGAAGTTGGTGGTCTATGTTCTAAATATTCAGTGCATACCTGCTGATACCAAATTTCTGTGTGATGGTGTGTACTTGTCGCCAGTCTTGTGCTTGTGTATGAAAAGGTTCAAGATTAATTTGAAGTTTAAACTTTGTGTCTGCTATCTTGATCCACCAAGGTGTCCTTGTAACCAAGTTCAGACAGTTCAGCAAAACAAATGCTGATGATTGCTGCTGTTCATTAATATTTTGTATGTATGGTTGCTCAGATTGTAACTGACACTCTGCCTGAAAGTTTACTCATGCATTCATCAGTAAGTACCTAAAATATCTGTTGTCTTGTAGTCTCAATGTGCATGATGCTTGCTGTAGTTTGTCTGGTAATTTGCAAGTCCTATGAAACTTGTAATTTAAATTAAGAAATATGCTTAACTCTCCATTCCAAAGTTTAATCCATGCCTTAAACAATCTAATGGATGACCTTGTTGTTTTTTTCTTCTGAATATTTACCTTATGTTAAAAAATATCTGTTCCAAACCATGAGGTAATTCCTCATTTATTATTTGAAGCTCACTCGTGTTTTGTGATTTTCTTCCTCGTTTTCTTTCTTTCTTTCTGGTATTATATGTAGTAATAATATATGGCGGCTGTATGTTCTCACGAAGGAACACAGGAAGGGGAAATTTTGCAAGCAGAAAGCCTTAAATCAAGGTGCTAAAAGTCTAGTGATGAATACTTGACATGTTTTGAAGGTCGTATGTATCTGAAACCACATGCTGGAAGTGATCTAAACAATGA
This sequence comes from Microstegium vimineum, assembly GCA_022036555.1. Classification (NCBI taxonomy): domain Eukaryota; kingdom Viridiplantae; phylum Streptophyta; class Magnoliopsida; order Poales; family Poaceae; genus Microstegium; species Microstegium vimineum. Next base: position 51,956,441 of record CM039133.1, on the reverse strand, counting down.
GAAAACGTCAGTAGGTCAGGAAAAGGACAATCATTCACCATTATTAAAACAAGTATATGGGTAAATGGTTGTCAGTAGGTCAGGAAAAGGACAAACCACCACTCATTTCTTCAACAAGGATAGGAACAGATGGGAGCTTTTTTTAAACTAGAATACATAGGAGTTCGTTACTAAGTATTTTAAGCTATAACGCTGTACAAGTACTGATTGCCTTGTATGTTTGACCTAAGACTCTCATTTGTTCGTCTCATACTTTCCCATCTAATGGAGAAACTACTTGAGATAGTTCTAGTTGTTTTGATCATACTTCTTGGCTTAGCTCTAGTTTACTTATATGAAATCCTATGGCTGAGGCTGGAGAAGATCAGGAAAAAGTTGAGGAGGCAAGGCATAAACGGTCCTAAACCTACTTTGCTCTATGGCAACACCCAGGAGATGAGAGGAATCCGACAAGAACTCAAGTGCCTGCAGAGGCAAGACAAAGACATGAATGGCTACATATCCACCATCTTCCCTCATTTCCTTCTCTGGAAGAAGACATATGGTATGTATAGAATCCCTTGCTTTTGCTTATCTTTTTATATAAGGGTTGCACAATGAGACTGATAGCATGATCGTGATTGTTTACATCATTCTGGATTCACAACAACTTTTCATAATCAGAAGCTAGAAACATAGTGTCCATAAAAAGCCAGGCGGTAAAGGTTAATAACTATGCTTGAAGATAGCTCTGCATCGCTCTCCCAAATATGAGGATGGCCAGAATAGTGTCCTTAACGGCTTAATCTAAGCCAATAACTACTTTTTCATATCTTATTCTTACATCATATACTTAGCATTTAAGTAAGTCTTGGATTCCTCTTGTGATGTTAGTCATCTTGTGTGACTGTGAGCATGCTTTTCATGTCCAAAAATCCATTAGCAAAGATGACAGATGTTGATTTAGATCATTCAGTCTTTGCCAGTATGAGTACTAAATTTGCTTGTTTCAGGATCACAAGCAAGAATACAGTTTAAGTATTTTATCCCCTTAACTATCTGTCACTGTGCAGCTAGTTCTATAACTGAAGCTATGGACCTCGTCACCTCCATTTATTAAGTTCCCTAGGAGAAAATTCGAAAGTACTAAATAACATGTTCTGAAGTCTGAACTGATAGCCGGATTTTGTATCAAGTATAGCTTTTTCATATGATCAGATATTTATCTTAATTAAATCCTAACATTTAGTTTGTCTACAGATAATTGCCTCAGAAAGACATCCATAAACACTTTGTTTCCAAGTACACAAATATTAGGAATGGGTACTCTACTCTCTGGAGTTCAGTACTTGTAAGCTTGTCCATGAGTAACTAAGTAGGTTCTGTAGAAACCGTGGTCTAATATTAAAGAAATATTTAGCTTAATCTAAATGATTCCGTAGCTGTCCTGGGAATTTTGGACCTTAGAGATGCTTGTGACTTCGGTTGTCCTGTCCTGTGAACATTCTGTTGAAATTTCGCAATCAATGTATGTAGTTATAATTGGTTGACTTTTGATTTAAGTTTCCATTGCATACTGCTCTATCATAATCTAAATATTTCAGTTCAGTTTGTTATATCATTACATAGTGTTTGAAAATTGGAACAGGGCCCGTGTTCCTTTACTCAACAGGAGTTTTGGAGATATTGCATGTTGCTCAGCCAGAAATGGTGAAAGACATGGGCCAGTTGACTCCATCAGAGCTCGGGAAGCCACAACATCTAATGAAATCACGAAAACCTCTCTTCGGATTAGGTATACTGACAGCAAATGGTGACCTTTGGGCCTATGAGAAGAAGATCCTGGCGCCACAGTTCTTTCTAGAAAAAATTAAGGTTCTTATATTTTACTTAAAAAGCCCATATACCTGCATCATCAGCGAAAGCCTAACTGTGTTGTTCCTACAATGATAGGGTATGATAGGGCTAATTGTGGATGCAACCGTTCCACTGTTACAGTCATGGGAGAATATGCTTGATATCACAGGAGGTAGTAAGGAGATCTACGTTGATGGATACCTGAGAAACTTTTCAGCGGATGTGATTGCTAGAGCTTGTTTTGGGAGCAATTTCGTAGAAGGAAAAGACATATTTTGCAAGCTCAGGAAGCTCCAAAAGTTAATTTCTCAACAGGATACATTTGTTGGACTATCTGCATTGTGGTAAGGGACTTTTGATCCATTGAAAAATTTCTAATGCAATGGAAATGAGCACCTTGACTGGTTATTAATCTTTTTGTTCTATTGAAGGAAATACTTGCCTACCAAGATAAACTGGGAGATACAAAAGCTAGATCAAGAAGTTCGGTTACTGATCCTGGATCTCTCAAGGGAACACAGGAGCAGAAGTGGCGGCAATGATAGCACGCACATGTCCACATACAACAACCTTCTCCATGCCATTGTTGATGGTGCAAACAAGATCCCCAGCTATTCCAGTGCCCCTGAAGATTTCATCGTTGACAACTGCAAGAACATCTACTTTGCTGGGCATGAAACTGCAGCAGTCACTGCCACTTGGTGCCTGATGCTACTCGCTGCACACCCAGACTGGCAGGAACGTGCACGGGCTGAGGCTCTAGAGGTGTGCTGTGGACAGACAGTGATGGACATTGATGTCCTTCGTCAGCTGAAAATAGTAAGGGACTCTCATCCCTGCAGGTATAAATCATTCTTTGGTGAAGCACATTAACAGTGGCATTTACATCTTTTGAAGCTTACAATGGTGATACAAGAGACACTCCGGCTGTACCCTCCGGCGTCACTGATCATGCGTGAAGCCCTGACAGACATCAGGCTTGGTGGAGTTGACGTCCCTCGTGGCACCATCATCCAAGTAGCCATTTCTATGCTGCACCTTGACATGGAAGCCTGGGGTCCAGACGCTAACGAATTTCGTCCTTACCGGTTCGCGAATGGAGCTGCCGCGGCGTGCAAGCCAGCCCACATGTACATGCCGTTTGGATATGGGCCAAGACTGTGCACTGGGCAAAACCTGGCAATGGCAGAGCTGAAGGTTGTTCTTGCACGCCTGCTGAGCAAGTTCTCGTTCTCATTGTCACCTGGGTACCAGCACTCTCCGGCGTTTCGGTTGACCATTGAGCCAGAGTTTGGCATGCCTCTTGTAGTGACAAGGCTATCATGATCTCAGTTTCCCAACAAGTTGCTACCTCTACTTGAATTGAACTTGTACAATGTGGGCTTGCATATAATGTTCAAGGAGGCTGACCTCTTTGATGCATTTGGGGCTCATCATGCTTCAGTGGAAGCGACCACAAGTCCACCAACCTGCAACACCCTGCCACCATCACCAAACACCGAATTTGATATGCGTGGTTGTGCCTCGTGCTACCACTTTATTTGAAGTTCCTGATGTTTCTTTGTTCTTGTGATGAACTCAAATCACATATTTTCCTACACTGCAATTTTCTGGGCTCAGGAGAGCATTCTATACTTGACTTTCTATTTCTCAATTGAAAGGATCAAGAAGCCCAAGAGGGGATGAATTGGACTTATTTCAAATTTCTAAAGCAAATATGAAATCCTAAATAAATGTCAATCACCCCATGCCTAACGATTGTGTGCCTTAGACTATGAAAACGGTAGCAAGTCAAGGAAAGTAAAGACACCCTACACAATTCTAGTAGGAATTAAGAACAATTGCGGAAAGTAAAGAGCTAGGGAAAGAGATTCTTGACACGACGACGTTTTGCCGAGGTATCGAGGAGTCGACACTCCCCTCTAGTCATTGTTGGAGCACCTCGCAAGGTATTGCTCCCCCTCAATCTCGCGCAAGGGACGAATGCTCTCTACGGGCTGGTTCTTCGCCACTCCGGCTCGGTGAACCGCCCACAAACGATCACAAGTCGATGAAGAAGGGCCGCCCACAATCCTTCCGGCGATCACCTTCCTCCAAGCACTACCGGACCGTCTAGGTGATGTCGATCACCAAGAGTAACAAGTCTTGATCTTCACTTGACTCAATCAAGTCTCACAACTAGAATGAATGCACACTTGATCTCTTGGATGAATTAGAGGAGAGGATGGATGGATGGATTCGTGAATCACTCTCTCTCTCTCTAGGGCTCTTGCTCTCTTCCCAACCTTCTCAAAGAGCTCAACAACTCAAATGAGCAAAAGCAAGGTGGAAAGACAAGAGGTGAAGTATTTATAATCCCCCACACACTCAGCCCTCGGGCTGAGAAAACATGTATTTTAAGTTGACGACGGACGCTCCATCGCTAGGTGACGAACGCTCCGTCGCTAGCCCCAACGGCTAGTTCCTGTTCACGTCAGCAGGCGACGAACGCTCCGTCGCTTGGCGACGGACACTGCCCCGCAGTGTCCGGCGCCAACTGGCTGCTCTCGGGTTTCTGGGAAAATATCCCCGGACGCTCGCTAGCGTCCGGCGCCCTTGCGACAGACGCGTCCGTCGCAAAATGGACGTCTGTGGAACTTTCTGTTACGCCGACGGATGCAACTAGGGTTTCGCCCAGCGTCCGGCGCCTCTGGCCTTAGCGTCCGACGCCCAGAAAAGCTCTCTCTCAACTTCGGTTTTCGTCGTGATGAATATTGATGTTGTTTTAGGCTATCTTACGGTCACCATAGGCTTACTTAGAGCTAAGAAAGTCAAGTGTGCACCACACCTAAGTCATGAAACTCTCCTAAGTCAAGCTACTAGTCTCAACCCCTCTTAATAATACAGTCAAAAATCAAATAAAGCCATATCTATACTAAGTGTCCTTCATCTCCTTATGACACTTAGACCTATCACTCTAGGGTCTTCATCATGTCTCTTTGAAATCCGAAACGATATCCATCTTAGAGGCTAAGTGATAACCATTTATATATATTCTCTTTGATCACTATGGCTAAGCTACGCATAGCCTCTGCAAAACACACATTAGCCATAATAATCCTTTACTTGTCTTTAATCACCGAAACCAATAGGGTCATGATTCTTCATCGACTATGTGCCACTTATAGGCATGTTCAAAACTTGTGCTGTAAACTTAGTTAACTGTCAGCCTCGATTGCCATGACAATGTGATCCTACAAAGACTCGACTTGCCTTCAGCATGCCTTGTTTTAAGATGGATAGGGTAGCATCCAGTGGTGGGCACCGGAGGTAATCATATTCATATTGTTTTAAAATAGAAATGTGTGCTTATTTTATTGCTGTTCCTTTTCTGATCTAATAAAAAAATGCGATGGTTTGTCACTGAAATTCGACCAAAGAAAAACATTTGACTGTCCAGTATTTTCAAGCTATAATTGACATTGTGATTTGAAAGCTAGTAGGAAGAAGACAAGTATCTTAAGGTTTTGTATATGCATATATAAGAACAGATGGGGGAAATGCACATGGAAAAGGAGATAATACCTTTTGTTTTCTAAAAATGTATTTATTTTATTTTTTATAATAAAAAGAAAATGTCTTAGCCCAGGTTTGCAGAATGGGACCTTCTTGAATTTCATAGAAAAAAAATCCTGGCCACTGCAATTTGAGTTGTCCAATTAGCATTACTGGCACAAGATTTGATTGTTTGGGACGATCCTTATGTGATTAGGATTATTTATGTGATGAGTATTCTTCTATCACTTCAATAGCAACAGATAGAACCCAATGGGGGCAGAGCTGCAGAAGGAAGAAATCAAGGGAATCGTAGAAGGAAGACTAGAAGTAAATCATCAGGGGATTATACAACCAGAATGAAGATCGTGGGATGAGAAGGGGGAGAGGGGTATAAGGGGGTGTTTCGATCCAACAGCTAATGATTAGCTCATGTTTTTTTTATATCAATTAGAAAGTCTAAACTTGGGTTAATGTAGGGCTAATAAGAGCGAATGAGGACTAAATGATGGTTAGAGTTCATTAGTTCTTATTAGCCTATATTTAGCTCATGTGTAATCTACTTTTATAAGATGGACCAAGTTTTAGCCATGTGATCCAAACAGGCCCTAAGGCCACCCTCAATGGGAGTTTCATATCCTAGTTTACAATGCTCTCATGTGTTGGAAACAGTATTGAAGAGTTTCATGAGGATGAAACTCTCTCTACTCCCATGAAACTGAAATGACCTAATTGTCCTAGAGGGGGGGGGGGGGGGGGGTGAATAGGCATTTCTAAAAACCTGAAACTCAAAAACTTGATGCAGGAATTAGTACTACCGGTGGGAGACCGATACTATCGGTGGGAGACCGGTACTACCGGTGCTACTGCCGGTAGGACTTGGTTCCTACGAGAACTACGAAATCACGATGCAATTCAACTTAGATTTCAGATCTGCTAATTCATTACTATCCTTAGATGATGTAGAGGTAGTAGATGGACTCCCCTTGCCTTGGTTCTTCACCAAATCGTAGATCGGCCTCTCCATCCCTAAGAACAAGAGAGAGAGAGAGAGAGAGAGAGAGAGAGAGAGAGAGAGGAAGAACACGAAGAACACGAATAACAAGCGATAGCACAATAAAATGAAATAGTAAAGAGCACACGAGACACGAGATTTAATCCGAGGTTCGGTCTCCACACAAGGAGCACCTACATCCCCGTTGTTGAGGTGACCACAAAGGTCGGAGTCTCTTCCACCTCCTTGCCTCTCTCAAAGCAACCACAAAGGTTAGCCCGAGGTTTCCACTAAGAATCAAAGGGTGAATACAAACACTTCGGGGTGCCCTCACAAATGGAGCAACACGGGAAACCACGAAGAACACCTAGCCGGCTAGGGTTCCAAGAACCCAAGAGTAAAAGACACAAATCCGGCCGACAAGAAGAGGGATCCAAGTGCTCAAGTCGAAGATCGAAGTTCCCCGCTCTCTAATCTCGCTTCTCTCGCTCTAAACTAGCAAGATTCGAAGTTCTAAAGCAAGAGGGAGAGAGAAGGGGGTGAGTCAAGCTTGGAGTGCTCTTTTTTCGTCTCTAGGTGTGTGGGAAGTGAATGAATGAGTGGATAAGTGAGAGAGGGGATGAGATAGGCCTTAAGATGATCAGCCCCGAAGCGGTATCGGTACTACTGGTGCAGCACCGGTACTAACGATCAAAAGTGACTGTTGGAAGAAGTCAAAGCAGATCTGGGCGTGCTGTGTACTACCGGTACTACCGGTCCACCGGTACTACCGGTGACTGACCGGTACCACCGAGTGTGCATTTTGGGCTGATACCCTCGCATTCCAGAAACTCCTGCCGGGAGCTGAGCGGTACCACCGGTGCCAACCGGTACTACCGGTGGGAGACCAGTAGTACCGGTGGCTCAGCAGAGAGCCACCGAAGCATCCTTTTAAGTGAACGTTTCGGACCGCTTCTCTCCAACGCTTCTAGACTAGTAACTTGAGCACCCTTAACCTCTTCAAACTAGCCAAACATGGGTCCCTCTTGGTAGTGCGGCTTTTCCTATAACTCAATTCAAAAAGATAAATCTATTTGGCACTTGAGCGACCACTTTCCATGGAGAACGAATTGGGGGTGCTTCAATCACCGTATATTATCGTTTAAGCTTGTCCATATACTAACACCTGTGAATATGCTTAGGATAAGCATGTTAGTTCCTAGATTGATTGTTATCAATTATCCAAAATCCACACTTAGGGGGCGAATGCACTTACAGAAACTCTTATCATCTCTCTCCTCATAAATAGGGTGTCATGTCAGCCTATTTAATGTCCATGAAACTCTATAAAACTCCCATTGAGACTGACCTAACTATCAGGCTAACCTTAAATTTCATTGTACTTCCCAAGTCCCAACTCATTCTATCGATGGGTTTATATTAGGGCCTTTATTACACCACAATCATCATAATTTTACATTATCATCATCTAGGAAATCATAATTGCATTTAGGATCATAACCATATGTATCTGTACAAGACATGTTTCCCGAGACCGGTCCACTTTGCTAGCTCATGGGAAAAGAGTGTGGCTCTCTAAACATTCAGCAATAGCTTCGAGGTACCTTGGGATCGGTGGCATTTCAACATCTATCACCCCTTCCAGAACTTTGATGACTTCTCCCATCATCGGTCTTCAACTGTCGTTATCTTGCACACACCAGCAGGCAACCTTGTATGCTCTTTTGAGCTCTCTTTCAGGCACACCATTCATCAACTCTTTGCCTAGGAGCATTGGTACTTCTCCTTCAAGAAACTTCCTTGTAACCAATACAGAAAAAAATGTTTCCATTCTTGAATCTGTGTGCTCTAGGTTCCTCTTTCCTAATATGATCTCAAAAAGTAGCATTCCATAGATGAAGACATTTGCCTTTGTTGTGATGTCTTGACCACTTATCCATTCTTGTGCAAGGTATCCAAACGATTCCTCTCATAGATGTTAGAACTCTGCTAAAATCCTGACCTAGTAACTTTGTCAATCCAAAATCTGCCACTTTTGGAACAAATTAAGCATCCAGTAATATATGTTGTGGCTTGTTATCAAAGTGTATAATGCAATCCTGACATTCATCATGTAGATATGTTAAAGCCTAGGCAATTCCTACATCAATTTGAGATTTTTTTTCTCGAACACGCAAGAGAGCTGCGTATCAGATGTCTTAAGTTTGATATCTTAAGAACACACTAACAATTTGAAAAGTTAAAGAGGGCTCTATCCATACAACAATTTGATATCTTAAGAAACCTGGGACAAATCTAACACATCAACAAAAATCCTCAGAAATCTTAGTGCATCGTTCTTTCCTCCTCATCATCAACAAACTGGAATGTAAGGGCCTGTTTGGGACTGCTCCACGAACTCTGCTCCACAAACTCCACTGTAGAGCAGCTCCACGAACTCCAGTTTTTTGTGGAGCACCTCTTTAGGTGCTCTCACAACTCCACCTTTTTTTTCTGTAGCTGTGTGCGTAGAGCTGAAACCGTTTGGCTAAAAAACGTGGAGCAGAGCAGTCCCAAACAGGCCCTAAATCTTGAGTTGGCAGTCGACAACTCTGTTATATAAAGTAGATGCTAACTTGCTTGCTAAGGCAACAACTCTGTTTATATAAAGTAGATGCTAACTTGCTTGCTAAGACAACTGAAAATATCTAGACCGTGAATAGTAAAGACAGGAAAGCAAGATACAAGTAGATAGGCTTAACTATCCGTATGTGTCACACCCAAATTTCAAGGACGAAATAGGATGCATAACATTATGTGTGCCCAGGAATAAACCACACATAAGTTCACAAATTACAGTGTACCATCACAGAGTTTAATACATATCGAACATATATCCATTACCAGAATAAATAAAACAAGTAAGATAAACTAGCTCTTGTGGCTCCATTCCACAGGGAAAGGTCAACTGGTTGACCAAGCCTAGAAGTCTTCAGGGAACTCTTCATAGCCTCCTGCTTCTGTTACCCATCCGGGATTTTTGTCCAAAATAGAAAAGAAAACAAGCGTGAGTACACTCGTACTCAGCGGTATAACATGGGGTTATGAAGCTCAACAGGCTTACACTGGCTTACTGCATTTAGCACTTTTAGTTGGTCAATGTTTTATTAGCAAGTATCATCAGGTTATGCTTAAGCCCCAAATTATCCCACTTATACCACTGCCAAAGTTTAAAGAATCATAACCATCATCATAAAAGTGGTGACAACAGGAACATAAATGTTGGTCAAGTTAATTAATTAATCTGTCGGTTTTCCGGGCCGCTCGTGACCGTGAGCACGGCTGATATATCAGTTTTAACACTCTGCAGAGGTTGTGCAACTTTACCCGTGAGTCGTGATGCCCCGAATGCCCGGGTTAATTACTCCCATAACACTACCAAGGTGAGTGGGCGGGGTTCACTATGAAACCTTTCATAGTATCTCGTCTAACAAGATTAGGGCCGCTAGGATTGACAAGGGGCGATAGAGCTCCCCTTCCGAGTAGCATAACGACCCGCAGCCTACGCTCAAACTCGGACAGAGGCCGCACTATAACCAGCTCGGCAAGAGCCTAATGCGCCCTTTCGGGTAACCGCTAACGAGCTAGAAAAGAGCCTACTACTAAGTTAAAGCCAGAGCCATGTAGCTCCCACGGAAGCACTGTCAGTCCCAGCTTTTGCCAACAGTGAGTTATTAAAAGGGTTATGTTCCAATTGCCATAACAAGATCACCAATTCAATCATAGCATTCTAACCTTTGGCAGGGATCAAGTATTCATTTATGTACAGCACTAGCCATCTATCCATATGCATAACCCATAGGAATCAAGGTAAAGGTTTCAACTCTAGGGAATTAAGCTACGGGTATCAAGTTAACACATGCACATGAAATGATAATTATAGTGAATAGGATAACAAGGAAAGTCCCATGCTATACTTGCCTTGGTTCTCAAAGTCCTGCTGGTCAAAACTCTCCTGATCAAAGAACTCTTGATCACCAACAAACTCCTCACTGCCTGAACTCGATCACGACATTGCAACAACACACATTCCAATTTCATACATACAAATCAAACAAGACTATCATTAGAACAGTACACCAATAACAATAAACAGAGTTAAAAGGTTTATAAAAAGATACTACGCATTGCTACGATCATTTCAACACGAATTTCACGAAAATCGGATTTAAAACGCAAAAGATATGAATTTAACTGGTTCTCTAGGAGCATTTTTAGTATTTGAATTATCATGGAAATTAAATAATTCAAACATGAGCAACAGATGTTTTAACATGTAGAGAATTTCATTACGAACCTAACGCAACTCGAATCGTCCAAATCGGAGTTAAAATGAAGACTTTATAAACAAATTAAGGTAGTGGCAAAATTGTAAATACCAGATTTCCATTTTTAGAATAAACCGAGAAAGAATGCGTGTCTTGACTGAGAAAGAGTACTTTCAGAAATGCGCCAGCGCTGCGACGCGGGGTCAGCTGACTTGCCACGCGGCGGCTCGGGATAGGACGGTCCACGGCACAGTGCGTGCACCCGAGCATGTGCTGCGGTCCACCGGTCCACCGTGGACCGGGGTTCATACCCCTTCGGGGTTCTAATCCCGATCGCACAGACCCGATCCAACGGCGCAGAACAGATCCAAGGGAGAGAGAGGGAACGGCGGCCGGAGCAGAGAACTGCGCGGCGGCGCCATGGCTCCCGAGCGTCGGGCTCGCCGGAGTTCCACCGGAAAGACTCGTCCGGTGCCCGTTTCGAATGCCGATCACATGGGAAGAAAGAGGGGAACGAGGCGAAGCCCGTGGTGCACTTGGTTGAACACGGGGAAGCAAACAGCGATGGCGCCATGGTTCCCGGCGGCTCTTGCTCGCCGGCGAACGCGGGGAGGACTCTTCCGACTACCGCGGATTCAACCAATTGCACAGAAACAATCTACAGGTCCGTGCGAGTGCGAGGGTGGGTTCGGTTGAGGCTATGTGTCACCGGAACAGAGACGTCCGCGGCGGCGCCATGATCGAACTCGATCTGAGTACGCGGCCGAGACAGCACAACGTGCTAGAACCCAAATTGAGGGCCTAGGAACGTGCGGCGTGCCAGTGCGGTGCTCGTGAGGTGCTCGGACGCGGCTGAACACTACCGGAGTCGGCTGACCACGGCGGCGCCATTGTTGCCGACCTCGGCGTGTGGCGGAGCAGCGCATACAGGGTCTAATTGACCGAATTAAGCGGACGGGGAGGTAGAGGGGGCGATGGCGAAGCTCACCAAGGTGGTTTGGAGGATGGAGTTGGCTCGGTGCGGTGTGTCGACGTGGAACGGCTGTCGGCGTCGCGGCAGCGTCCGAGAGCTCGGCGTTCGCGGCGTCGGCGTTCTGTGTCCACCGGAGCGACGACAGAGAGAGAAATTAGACTCAGGAGATTCACGGGGAGTTCGCGGTTACACAACAGAGCTCACCGAGACGGATTGCGGCTCCGGCGTGGTTTCCCTGCGACCACAACGGCGACGGCGGCTCGGGGAGTTCAGATGGGAAAGGGGAACAACAGGGGCGCGGCACTCGGCTTTATAGCGCAGAGCAGAGGCGTGGGATGCGCGGTGCCGTTGCGGCATCGTGGACGAAGTGCGGGGAGTGGGAGCGGGCACGCGCGGACGGTTGCCGGACCCGTCGTGCTCATCCACGCGCACGCGGCCGAACTAAACGGGGGAGGTTGGGGAAGATGGCGCTGACGCGTGGGGTCGGTCGGTCAGCGGAAGAGAGAGGGTGCGGGTGTTGGCGGTTTGCGCCGACAGTCGGGACCCACTGATCAGAGAGAGAGAAGGAGAACAGAGAGAAGAACTCGGCGCCGACATGTGGTCCCCACGGTGTCAGTGATAGGAGGAGAGAGGGAAGGGAGTAGTGGCCGGTTGGGCTGGCCTCTGCTGGGCCGCGTAGAAGAAAAGGGAGAGGGAGTGAGGTGGGCTGGGTTGGTGGCTGAAACAGAAAGGGAGAGAGAGATCAAGCCCAACCCTTTCTCTTTTCTATTTCCTTTTATTTCTCTTTTCCAAATTCTTTTCAAAAACAGATTTGTAACCATTTGAAAATTGAGCTTTGAACATTCAACCAATCAAAGAAAATATGCAACTGCATGAATGCATCAACATGTTTCTAAACTAGAATAAGTTTTATTTGCAAGAATTTTAATATTCCTCTAAATGAAATGCTCACATAATTCCAAAGTTAAATCATTTTCTATTATTTGAAATTCAAACCAAATTTTGGGTGTTACAATTCTACCCCCCTTAAAAGGAATCTCGTCCTCGAGATTCAGACGGACTTACTCAAACAACTAAGGATAAGACTTCCTCAGGTCTTCTTCTCTTTCCCAAGTTGCTTCATCTTCTGTGTACCGGTTCCACTGAACTTTGCACATCTTTATAACACGGCTCCTCGTAAACCTTTCTGCCGTTTCCAAGATTCTTATTGGGTACTCTTCGTATGTGAGATCTTCCTTTACAGAAAGCTCTTCTAGAGGGATTTGCTCCTCTGGTACCCTTAAGCACTTCTTCAACTGAGATACGTGGAAAACATCATGTACCCCTGACAAATTCTCAGGTAACTCTAACTGGTAAGCTATCTCTCCACGTCTTACGAGAATCTTGAAAGGTCCAACATATCTGGGAGCTAACTTTCCTTTCATATTGAGCCTCTTTACGCTTCTCATCGGAGACACTTTCAGATACACATAATCTCCAATCTCGAATGACAGACCTCTTCTGCGGGTGTCTGCGTAACTCTTTTGACGGGATTGTGCAACTCTTAAGTTATCTCTTATTTTTCTTACTTGTTCTTCTGCATCTCGGAGAACATCTGGTCCAAACACCTGGGTCTCTCCGGTTTGGTTCCAGAACAAAGGAGTTCTGCACTTACGTCCATACAGAGCCTCATTTGGTGCCATCTTCAGACTATTCTGATAGCTGTTGTTATATGAAAACTCAGCATAGGGTAAACTTTTATCCCAACTGGCACCATGTTGTAGAGCACATGCCCTCAACATGTCTTCCAGGATTTGATTTGTTCTTTCTGTTTGTCCGTCAGTCTATGGATGATAGGCTGTACTGAAAGTCAATTTTGTTCCCAAAGATTCATGTAACTTCTGCCAGAACTGTGATATGAATTGAGTACCTCTGTCAAATACAATCTTCTTAGGAACTCCATGTAAGCACACTATCCTTTCCATATATAGTTCTGCTAGTCTTGCACCTGAGTAATTAGTCTTCACTGGTAGGAAGTGAGCAACTTTAGTCAAGCGGTCCACGATTACCCAGATCGAGTCATATCCTCTCTGTGTACGTGGTAATCGGACGATAAAGTCCATTCCTACTTCTTCCCATTTCCACTCAGGTATTTTCATTGGCTGGAGTAAACCGGTAGGTCTTTGGTGTTCTACCTTTACTCTTTGACCTGTGTCGCACAAAGCCACATATTCTGCTACATCCCTTTTTAATCCATACCACCAATACTTTTCTTTTAGATCCAGGTACATCTTAGTACTTCCAGGATGTATAGAGTACGATGAATCATGTGCTTCTCGAAGTATGGCATCACGGATAGACCTTACTTCGAGAACACATATTCTCTTTCCAAACCACAAAATTCCATCATTATCCATCCTGAAACCTGGTGCTTTCCCTAGCACTATATTCTCTGCAATTTCTTTCAGCCTCGGATCTTCCAACTGACCCTTGCGTATCTCTTGTTCCAGGGTGGGTTCTATAGTTATTTCCATGGTATTAAGGGTAAATCCCAAATTAAGAGATTCCATATCAGCACACAATTCAGCAGGCATAAGCTTCATTCTTAAAGCATTAGCATAACTCTTCCTGCTTAGTGCATCGGCCACTACATTGGCCTTACCTGGATGATAATGTACTTCCAACTCATAATCTTTGATCAGCTCGAGCCAACGACGCTGTCTCAGATTCAGATCTGACTGAGTGAAAATATATTTCAAACTCTTATGATCTATATAGATATCACACTTATGCCCTATTAGATAATGTCTCCATATCTTTAGAGCATGGACCACTGCTGCCAATTCCAGGTCATGAGTAGGGTAATTCAACTCGTGCTTCCTCAATTGCCTGGATGCATATGCCACAACTTTTCCTTCTTGCATAAGCACACATCCAAGACCAAGACGAGAAGCATCACAGTAGATTGAGAAACTCTTGTTCAGATCTGGTAAAGTCAGTACTGGGGCTGTGGTCAACCTTTTCTTCAACTCTTCAAAGTTGGTTTGACATTTATCAGACCACACAAACTTGGCACTTTTCTCTAGCAGAGCTATCATTGGTTTTGCTAGCTTTGAAAACCCTTCTATGAACCTCCTATAGTATCCTGCTAAACCCAGGAAACTACGGATTTCAGTAACATTGGTTGGAGGGTTCCAGTTTAGAACATCTCGCACCTTACTTGGATCTACTGCTATACCTCCATTAGAGACCACGTGACCCAAGAAAGACACTTCTCTTAACCAAAACTCACATTTACTTCTCTTGGCATACAGCTGATTTTCTCTGAGCTTTTGCAAAACCATCCTCAGATGTTCAATATGCTCTTCTTTTGTTTTAGAGAAGACTAGGATATCATCTATGAACACTACCACAAACTTATCCAAAAACTCCATGAACACCTTGTTCATCATGTACATAAAGTACGCAGGTGCATTAGTCAACCCAAAAGACATAACTGTATACTCATATAGCCCATATCTTGTGGTAAAGGTTGTCTTAGGTATGTCTACCGCTCGGATTTTTAATTGGTGATATCCAGAGCGGAGATCTATTTTAGAGAACACACATGCACCTTTCAACTGATCAAACAATTCATCTATTCTGGGTAAGGGATATTTATTCTTGATGGTAACTTCATTAAGAGAACGGTAATCCACACACATTCTCCTAGTACCATCTTTCTTATCCACAAATATAACTGGTGCTCCCCAAGGTGAAGAACTAGGGCGAATAAAACCCTTTTCTTGCAGCTCACTAATTTGTTTCTTAAGTTCTTCTAATTCTTTTACCCCCATTCTATATGGTCTTTTAGCTATGGGAGCAGTACCAGGTAGAAGTTCAATAAGAAACTCAACATCACGATCAGGTGGCATACCTGGTAACTCTTCGGGAAACACATCCGAAAATTCTTCCACCACTTGTTCCTCATTAAAGGCATCTCCAAATAACTGGTTCAGGGTGACTTTTGGTGTTGCTTGCATCTCTACTTCAACACACATCTTTTCCCCATTAGGTGATGTCACAACAACACATCTCTCTTGACACTGAATCACAGCTCGATGTTGTTTCATCCAATCCATTCCCACAATCAGATCTATTCCAGCTGTGGGTATCACCACTGGACTCACTTCAAAGTCTACCCCCCTTAGGGTAAGTCTAGTGGAAGGACTCCAAACAGAAGCTGGTATGCTACCCCCCGGTGAATTTACTTGCATACGATTTTTCATTGCACGCAAAGATATACTATGCATTCTAACAAAAGCTTCAGATATGAAAGAATGCGAAGCACCAGAATCAAAGAGTACGGTAGCGGGAATGAGTTGACATTAAACGTACCCATCATAACCTCAGGTGCCTCCTGAGTGGTTTCAGCAGATACATGGTTCACTCTTCCAGTGTTTGGAGGTGGCTGGTACCTTCCTTTCTGCTGGTTGTTCTGGTTCTGGGGTGCTTGCTGGTTCTGCTTCTCAGGGCAATTGTAAGACATATGCCCCTCCTTCCCACAACGGAAACACTTGTTATTGTTACTGTTGTTGGGTTGTTGTTCTTCAATGCCAGAGCATTTGGATTTCCCTGACGCTGAACTTGATTAGAGACCTGCTGAGGTGGGCGCTGGCCTCCATACTGCTGCTGACCTTGTGGATGTTGCTGGAACTGATTGTGCTGAGGAAACTGACCTCTGTTCCACTGGTTGGACTGCCCTTGGCTTCTCTGCTGGAAACTTTGCTGCGGGTAGGGTCGAGGGCGAGTGTTGCTGCTCGAAGCCTAGCCCTGTAGCTTCCTCTTCTTTGTTTCCATTTCCCGGCGCTTATTGTCAATCACAATAGCGCGATTCACCAAGGTCTGGTAATTGGGGTACTCGTTGGACATGAGTTGAAGCTGCAGACCATCATACAATCCCTTCAGGAATCTACGTTGCTTGTCGCAATCCCTTGCCACTTCATGTGGAGCATAACGTGACAATTGAGCGAACTTGTCACGGTACTCAGCCACTGTCATAGAGCCTTGCTTGAGGGATCTGAACTCCTCTTGCTTCAACTCCATCATACCTTCTGGAATGTGGTATGATCTGAATTCCTCTCTGAATTCCTGCCAACTGATTCCAAGAGCGTCATCAGGCGTCCGTATTGGAAGGACTCCCACCAATCTTGGGCTGCTCCTTGCAACTGTCCAGAGGCATATAACACCTTTTCGGTGTCGTTGCACTGTGCTATGTTCAGCTGCTTTTCCACAGCTCGGAGCCAGTCATCTGCATCCAATGGGTCAGATGCGTGGGTGAAGACGGGAGGTCTTCCCTTCATGAACTCTCCTCGCTTGTCCCTCACATGGACTAGAGGTAGAACTCCAACAGTTTCATTGTCCAGGCGATGCATCATAGCTTGCATCAACTGTGCCTGCATTCCCATCAGTTGTTCCACTGATACAGCAGGGACAATAGGCGGTGGTGTTGGTGGATTGGCAGGAACTCCACGTCCACGGCCACGTCCACGTCCACGAACTCTAGCACCCCTGCCGTCCATCTGTTTTTTCAGCAAAGATGTAGGGTTTAGTGACTTTGTAAAGCATATAACATGTCTATGTCAAACTGAAATCTTCTGTGCATGATTTTAACACAGCAGTGCAGTAAACAGTTCATATCTCAAGTTCTGGAACTCAAACGGAAACTCTGCTTATACGACTGGAAAGATCAGAGAGTTTTCTACAACTTTCATGTTCACAAGATTTTCAAATTCCGTATCTTTATTTGTCAAAAACTCGAAACAACCGGATCTGTTCAGGTTCATAGACTGCGCTGAAAGACTGACTTGCAACAGCAAAAACTCTTAGCTTAGAATAGGTATGGGGTTGGTTCAGGTGGCGTTGGAAAGATACAGTAGTCTACTTTCTGGTGTGAGAGTTCCATCAACATTGAATTTACTGGTTCAGAGATATAAAGCAAAGAACAGAGACTGCTTCAGAAAAACAACACAGGAGAAGAGAGATAAGATCAACCCACTGATATATTAACAAACATTATCCTAATGTTTAAACCTGTGAGACTTGTGGACAGGCCCACAATCTCTCACACTAACAATCAACCAAAGATCCAAATCAAACAAGTTTCATCAACATAATCATTAAGACATCAAGTTCAAAGATCACCAAACTAAACAGACTCGCACTACTACGCTTATTACAAAGGGGAAAGACTTCAACATCTATGGAGCTTCATCTGTCATGATGTGGTTGGGTGGCTTCTTCTCATACATCGGGGCCATGTTCAGCTGGGCCCTCAGATCATCTATCATCTTCTGGAAACGAGCCACTGACTGCTGCTCGCCACGCAGTTCCTCCTGCAACCTCTCGTTGACCCCCTAGAGCTCATTGAGGTGTCTGACTGTAGTGTCCAGGGTAGAGCCAGGGTCAAGGGGGTTCTGGATCGACCAAGTGTTGAACCTGGTGTCAAATCGGGGCAGGAACCTGTAAGCATCATTTTGCATGGCAGTGTAACGCCTTCCATGGTAGTAGATGTAGGCGTTCTCCGCAGCATTCTCCATGCTGTCCTTGTCAATAGCCCTCCTGGCTATGTGACCATGGACAGTCTCCACCTTCAGACTGTCATGAGCCTCATTCCAGACTGAAACTACCACCTGAGCCTTCCAGTAGCTGGCCTCCTGAGGATGCGAGAACTCTAAAACTAGGTACCTTACTGAGGTATCCATCTCAGGGTAGTACTCCTCCAACACCTTCAACAGCAGGTTGTGGAAGTAAGCCGCTGGAGCAGGGTACTTATAGTACTGCTCCTCAGTCCATCCAGGCTGCTCATCCTCTGGTGGTGTCGTCAGAGCAGGTGCTGGTGCTGGTGAGAGAAGTGGTGCAGGAGTCGGTGAAGACAGAGGCGACGGTGTAGCAGCTGGTGTAAGAGCTGGTGAAGCAACCGGTGTAGGTGCTGGGGGTGGAGCTGGTGCTGCAAGGTGGACGTCCATCCACTCCTGCTCGTCCTCCGTGTTGACGTCCTCCACCAACACGTGCTCCTCCTCCGGGTCCTCCTCGGTCTCAGTCACCATCTCATCATCTGAGATGTCCACCACTGGCTGAGAGGTCTGGGAAGTGAACTGAGCCAAGTAGCTGCTGGTGCTCAGACGGCGGGACCTCGTGACAGGCGGCATCTATAGAATTTTATTTAAACTCAATTAGAACAACATTTTAACTAATAGAATAAAGACATAGAAGCATATAGATTTTGTAAATAACAAGAGCAAGATGGAAAGCAGTAAAATATAGAAGCAAAGGATCCTAAAACGACCATTGCTACCTAGGCTTGCGTCCTACAGTCAACTCAAGCTTTGATACCAATTTGTCACACCCAATTTCAAGGACGAAATAGGATGCATAACATTATGTGTGCCCAGGAATAAACCACACATAAGTTCACAAATTACAGAGTACCATCACAGAGTTTAATACATATCGAACATATAACCATTACAAGAATAAATAAAACAAGTAAGATAAACTAGCTCTTGTGGCTCCATTCCACAGGGAAAGGTCAACTGGTTGACCAAGCCTAGAAGTCTTCAGGGAACTCTTCATAGCCTCCTGCTTCTGTTACCCATCCGGGATTTTTGTCCAAAATAGAAAAGAAAACAAGCGTGAGTACACTCGTACTCAGCGGTATAACATGGGGTTATGAAGCTCAACAGGCTTACACTGGCTTACTGCATTTAGCACTTTTAGTTGGTCAATGTTTTATTAGCAAGTATCATCAGGTTATGCTTAAGCCCCAAATTATCCCACTTATACCACTGCCAAAGTTTAAAGAATCATAACCATCATCATAAAAGTGGTGACAACAGGAACATAAATGTTGGTCAAGTTAATTAATTAATCTGTCGGTTTTCCGGGCCGCTCGTGACCGTGAGCACGGCTGATATATCAGTTTTAACACTCTGCAGAGGTTGTGCAACTTTTCCCGTGTGTCGTGATGCCCCGAATGCCCGGGTTAATTACTCCCATAACACTACCAAGGTGAGTGGGCGGGGTTCACTATGAAACCTTTCATAGTATCTCGTCTAACAAGATTAGGGCCGCTAGGATTGGCAAGGGGCGATAGAGCTCCCCTTCCGAGTAGCATAACGACCCGCAGCCTACGCTCAAACTCGGACAGAGGCCGCACTATAACCAGCTCGGCAAGAGCCTAATGCGCCCTTTCGGGTAACCGCTAACGAGCTAGAAAAGAGCCTACTACTAAGTTAAAGCCAGAGCCATGTAGCTCCCACGGAAGCACTGTCAGTCCCAGCTTTTGCCAACAGTGAGTTATTAAAAGGGTTATGTTCCAATTGCCATAACAAGATCACCAATTCAATCATAGCATTCTAACCTTTGGCAGGGATCAAGTATTCATTTATGTACAGCACTAGCCATCTATCCATATGCATAACCCATAGGAATCAAGGTAAAGGTTTCAACTCTAGGGAATTAAGCTACGGGTATCAAGTTAACACATGCACATGAAATGATAATTATAGTGAATAGGATAACAAGGAAAGTCTCATGCTATACTTGCCTTGGTTCTCAAAGTCCTGCTGGTCAAAACTCTCCTGATCAAAGAACTCTTGATCACCAACAAACTCCTCACTGCCTGAACTCGATCACGACATTGCAACAACACACATTCCAATTTCATACATACAAATCAAACAAGACTATCATTAGAACAGTACACCAATAACAATAAACAGAGTTAAAAGGTTTATAAAAAGATACTACGCATTGCTACGATCATTTCAACACGAATTTCACGAAAATCGGATTTAAAACGCAAAAGATATGAATTTAACTGGTTCTCTAGGAGCATTTTTAGTATTTGAATTATCATGGAAATTAAATAATTCAAACATGAGCAACAGATGTTTTAACATGTAGAGAATTTCATTACGAACCTAACGCAACTCGAATCGTCTAAATCGGAGTTAAAATGAAGACTTTATAAACAAATTAAGGTAGTGGCAAAATTGTAAATACCAGATTTCCATTTTTAGAATAAACCGAGAAAGAATGCGTGTCTTGACTGAGAAAGCGTACTTTCAGAAATGCGCCAGCGCTGCGACGCGGGGTCAGCTGACTTGCCACGCGGCGGCTCGGGATAGGACGGTCCACGGCACAGTGCGTGCACCCGAGCATGTGCTGCGGTCCACCGGTCCACCGTGGACCGGGGTTCATACCCCTTCGGGGTTCTAATCCCGATCGCACAGACCCGATCCAACGGCGCAGAACAGATCCAAGGGAGAGAGAGAGAGGGAACGGCGGCCGGAGCAGAGAACTGCGCGGCGGCGCCATGGCTCCCGAGCGTCGGGCTCGCCGGAGTTCCACCGGAAAGACTCGTCTGGTGCCCGTTTCGAATGCCGATCACATGGGAAGAAAGAGGGGAACGAGGCGAAGCCCGTGGTGCACTTGGTTGAACACGGGGAAGCAAACAGCGACGGCGCCATGGTTCCCGGCGGCTCTGGCTCGCCGGCGAACGCGGGGAGGACTCTTCCGACTACCGCGGATTCAACCAATTGCACAGAAACAATCTACAGGTCCGTGCGAGTGCGAGGGTGGGTTCGGTTGAGGCTATGTGTCACCGGAACAGAGACGTCCGCGGCGGCGCCATGATCGAACTCGATCTGAGTACGCGGCCGAGACAGCACAACGTGCTAGAACCCAAATTGAGGGCCTAGGAACGTGCGGCGTGCCAGTGCGGTGCTCGTGAGGTGCTCGGACGCGGCTGAACACTACCGGAGTCGGCTGACCACGGCGGCGCCATTGTTGCCGACCTCGGCGTGTGGCGGAGCAGCGCATACAGGGTCTAATTGACCGAATTAAGCGGACGGGGAGGTAGAGGGGGCGATGGCAAAGCTCACCAAGGTGGTTTGGAGGATGGAGTTGGCTCGGTGCGGTGTGTCGACGTGGAACGGCTGTCGACGTCGCGGCAGCGTCCGAGAGCTCGGCGTTCGCGGCGTCGGCGTTCTGTGTCCACCGGAGCGACGACAGAGAGAGAAATTAGACTCAGGAGATTCACGGGGAGTTCGCGGTTACACAACAGAGCTCACCGAGACGGATTGCGGCTCCGGCGTGGTTTCCCTGCGACCACAACGGCGACGGCGGCTCGGGGAGTTCAGATGGGAAAGGGGAACAACAGGGGCGCGGCACTCGGCTTTATAGTGCAGAGCAGAGGCGCGGGACGCGCGGTGCCGTTGCGGCATCGTGGCCGAAGTGCGGGGAGTGGGAGCGGGGCACGCGCGGACGGTTGCCGGACCCGTCGTGCTCATCCACGCGCACGCGGCCAAACTAAACGGGGGAGGTTGGGGAAGATGGCGCTGACGCGTGGGGTCAGTCGGTCAGCGAAAGAGAGAGGGTGCGGGTGTTGGCGGTTTGCGCCGACAGTCGGGACCCACTGGTCAGAGAGAGAGAAGGAGAACAGAGAGAAGAACTCGGCGCCGACATGTGGTCCCCACGGTGTCAGTGATAGGAGGAGAGAGGGAAGGGAGTAGTGGCCGGTTGGGCCGGCCTCTGCTGGGCCGCGTAGAAGAAAAGGGAGAGGGAGTGAGGTGGGCTGGGTTGGTGGCTGAAACAGAAAGGGAGAGAGAGATCAAGCCCAACCCTTCTCTTTTCTATTTCCTTTTATTTCTCTTTTCCAAATTCTTTTCAAAAACAGATTTGTAACCATTTGAAAATTGAGCTTTGAACATTCAACCAATCAAAGAAAATATGCAACTGCATGAATGCATCAACATGTTTCTAAACTAGAATAAGTTTTATTTGCAAGAATTTTAATATTCCTCTAAATGAAATGCTCACATAATTCCAAAGTTAAATCATTTTCTATTATTTGAAATTCAAACCAAATTTTGGGTGTTACAGCTACACAGAGAGCATCCAGAGAGCTCCAATCCTCCGGACGGTTGTCCGGTGCCATCGTCCGGATGACGATCAGCGTCCGGATCACCTGTGCGCCGAGGCCGAGAGGGAGGGTTTACCTCCGGACGCACAGCCGATAGTCCGGAGCCTACAAACCGAGCGTCCGGACCTCTGTCCGGAGCTATGTCTCGTGCCAAACCGAGTTGCTCCTTCTTGTCCAAGTCTTCGTATGCTAACACCAAGTGATCCAACACTTGTTCTCTTGTGTTAGCCTTTGCAAAGAATTATCTTGGATTTGTTTCACACTTTTAGTCACTTAGGTTCATTTTATGTATGCAATGCAAATGACCTAGTTGCACATGATAACCGCAATCGACACAAGTTTTCTCTTCTTGATAGTACGGCTATCTATCCTAAATGTGATCACACTCTCTATAGTGTCTTGATCACTAAAGCGAAAATGGCCCTATGATATACCTTTGCCTTAAGCCCATTTTTGTTTTTCTCTTTGTTCTTTTGCTTAGTCCATGAAGCACTTGATCAATGCACCATTGTCGACCTTCTAGCTCCATGTGTCAAGGTGAATTACCCTAGCTAGATCATGCACTTAGCACTAGGGTTAGTCCATAGGTTTTTATCAATTAACCAAAACCAAACATGGGTTTTCAATCTCCCCTTTTTGGTAATTGATGTCAACCTTTCACAAAAGAATATATATAATAAAAATTTCAACTTCAGTAGTATTAGCTCCCCCCTACATATGTGATATATGAGTTTGGTTCATTTTGATCACATATGCATGAATAAGAATTGTGGGAGAGTGAATGCTACCAAATGATGCTAAGGTATAAAGGATGGACATTTGAAGCGTGATACCAATCGGAGTGTAATGTGAAACCATCCTTAGCACCATGAATGCCTAGAAACCACTTGAAAACAACTTAATGGAACTAGATACCATTTGAATAACTAAGCATGCTAGTTCTTCAAGCACCATATCATTTAAGTTTTTAGCATTCACCACACAAGCATGTCATGAATATAAATACATATGCAAGCAAGCACTTATGAATGCATAAAGATATGCAACAACTTTATTCATAGGCTTGCTCCCCCTACTTGTGTGCTTTTATTTTCAAAATTTCAAAATATTTTTCTTTGTCTTACTACTTATTTCTCCCCCTTTGTCATCTATTATCATAAAAGATATGCTCAAAAGGATTGATTATTGGAGAGAAGCTTAGTTGTGGTTCAATCTAGATTACTTGCCCCAAGATATTTAACTCGGTTTAAACCATGGACAAGCTTGTTCACGCATCCTAGAATGGTTATCTTGCCCACGTTGAGCTAAACATTTGAAGTTCATATTCTAGATCAAACACTAGGATTGCAAGCCCACAAATATGTCATATGTTACCACTAGATCAAATCAAGCATAGAAGCAATAGTGGTACAATATAGGCATCAAATCATTTGTTTTTCATGAATGAGTCTAATGAGTTGATGTCTAGATGCACTAACAAGTCCTAATAGAGGATGAATGACATGTCGATCAACTTTTACCTTACTTTGCTCGAAGGAGAGGCATGTCATATATGGGGGTGCATCAACACATATTTGAGAAGTCAATAATGTTCAATTCATTCCTTAGCTTGCAAAATCGCTTCACATCTAATGGCTTGGTGAATATATCGGCAAGTTGATCATCGGTGCCAACACTTGTGATTTTGATATCACCCATTTGTTGATGATCCCTTATGAAGTGGTGTCTCACATCAATGTGCTTGGTTCTTGAACGTTGAATGAAACTCGGGGACTACGAACAATACAGAACAGTATGATCCTGATACAAGAACCGTCGCGGTCCTTACATCAGGCTCGGGGACTACGGGTATTCGCAGTCGTTTTCTACAAAACATATGTTTCCGTCTTCGGCTAACAATTTTTATGCATTCTTTATCTTTTATAAAGCTTGGCACCATGTGCATACTTCACCTACTACCAAGCTCGCGGGCTAAGTGGGTACACTTCACTTTGCGGTTAATGTATTGATTTTCTTCTCGACAAACTCTGATGTTTTCATGTTGTTTTTGCAGAGTCTAAGTGGGTACATTTCACCAGGAAGAGACTTCCAAATTTTTCTTTTCCAGCACGTCACATTCTTCTGACAAGTAGCCGCAACATCCGACGAAGCGACCTGCTCGGATATCAAGCTACAATGCTCTCGACCAGTCCAACCTGGTCGGGAGGCCTCTCCGAGCAGTTCCTCGACCAGGCGGCCTGATCGGGACCCTGCAACGACGCTCACACATGAAGGCGACCAGCCGAACGCCTCGAAGGACGACGTCGCGGGCTCGCTAGAAGAATGCAACGTGCTCGGGGATTTATTGGGGATATTACCTCGGCATATCCCCAGAGACTTATATGGGCCTACCGACCGGAAGACGGCCCAGCCCGCGAGGCCCTGCGGCACGCGACCAGCTCGTCGTGCTCGCCAGGGATTGCGGAGAGCCTTGCTCACCAAGGAATATCCCGGTAGACAGACTCAGATCCCTTGCCTTAAGAGACCAATCGTAATCTGTTAGGATATGGAGAATGTAACCCTGCTCCCCGGTTATATAAGATGAGCAGGGACCCCCCTCAAGACAGATATCATCACATCTTGTAACCTATCTCATAGATCAATCTAGCCACCAGAACACAGGACGTAGGTGTTACGACGATTTGCCGGCCCAAACCTGTCTAAATTGTCATGTCTATGCTATTTGAGTTACGCTTGACCGTCGTCACCACACCTTCGCCTACAATCTATTACCGTAGGGTACTCCTAGGTAAACTATGATGCATATTTCGTGGACCGTGGCCCTTTGATGCATTTGGGGACCGCGGAGGAGACAACATAGGCAGTCGCGCAGGGAGCTATGCGCGAAGGCACGTGGCACCCGCAAGGAGTGCACGAGGCATTCTGCCGAGCCCTGGCAGGCGTCCGAGTAGGCATCTCATTTCTGGCATATTTTCACTTTAATTTGGTCTGGGCTGGCAAAACGAAAACAAAAGTACAAAAAACTACGAGCAACCTCAAAAAAAAAACAACCACACACCTCTTGTCAAACTTCCCGCCACAGATTGACCAAACAAAAAAGAGTTGGCAACTAATCCTATGATGATAGTATAAATAAACAATTGAGAAACACCAAACATCATTTCTCTCGGATGAAAACTGACATCATTATCATTACCATTAGAGCCCATTATCAGAATGCTGCGCTTGCACATACGGACATACCACCTGCTCTCGTCTCGTCACAGCAAACAGACAGAGCGGAGCTCTCGTCACTATTATCTTTCCTTTCTCTTTCTCTTGCCTTTTTTTTTTTTGGGTGCGGCAACCGGGAGCTTTATCTCCAACTTTCCATACAGGTTCCCTGCTCATCAGTCATCACAGGCACAAATGGAAGGTCTCTACAGCGTCTCCTCTCTGCGAGTGCTATGGCTGACCCTGCTGCCTGCGCTCTTGATCTGCGTCCTCCTCTTCTCCTATCTCTGGACCATCCTATGGCTGAGACCGGAGAGGATCAGGCAGAGTCTGAGGCGCCAGGGAGTGAAGGGCCCCAAGCCTTCTCTTCTCCTGGGGAACATACCGGAGATGAGGAGCATTCAGAAGCAGCAGCTGGCCGAATCTGACCACCAAGAACAACAAGCAGCAGCAGGGGGCAGCCATCGCTTCTCCTCCAATTACATGGCGGCTCTGTTCCCTTACTTCGTCCTTTGGAACAGAGTCTACGGTATGTTGTCGCCCAGCTTGTGCTGAATTGAACTGTTGCCTATTTGTTTCAAGATACCATTTTTTTAAAAGGCTTTTGTTTCGAGCTAAGCAGTGGTTTCTGCTTTTACTTACTTTCTGTTTCTGCAAAAAGAGACATATCATTTTTTTTCTGTCAAAACAGAAGCTTCAAATATCATGCAATTGTGACGTACGTTGTGCTAGGTTCCATCTACCTGTATTCCACTGGAAACGTTCAGTCTTTGTTTGTGACGGATCCAGACATGGTGAAGGAGCTAGCCAACTGCAAGTCTCTGGATCTTGGAAAGCCTCTCTACTTACAGAAGCAGCTTGGACCTCTTCTTGGCACGGGAATCTTGACGGCAAACGGTGATCTTTGGGCACATCAACGGAAGGTGATCGCGCCTCACTTCTTCATGGACAAAGTTAAGGTAAAAAATTCAGCCTTACCAATGAACCTGTCAGTTGACATATATAGCTAGTGTTCTGTCTGAAACTCTCCTGCTATAGAAATTTCGTGGTTAGTCCTTACTTTTATATACTAAATGTCCCTCCCTGTCGAATAAGAACAGTTTGTTGCGGACAGGGAATGGTGGATTTGATGGTGGAGTCTGCAAATGAGATGCTGGTTTCATGGGAGGATATAGTGGACAGTGGAGGTGGCAGTGCGGAGGTGGTGGTTGATGAGTTCTTGAGGAACTTCTCGGCTGATGTCATATCAAGAGTTGCTTTCGGGAGCAGGTTTTCTCAAGGCAAGGAGATATTCAGCAAGATTCGGCAGCTTCAGGTGGCAATGGCAAAGCAAGATTTGTTTACTGGTCTTCCTGGCAGTAGGTATGATGCGTGCCTTTAAAAACTTCATTTTTTTTCACTTTTTTTTTGTTTGCTTGTTGAAGTAGCATCACTGCTAATAGATGCTACAAATACAAAATCAGAATGCAATCGACGGACAGAAATTGAGAGGGTAACTGCACATTTTCATGTATGATTGTGCTCGTAGATTCTTGCAAAACTTTTTCATTCTGACCTGAGAATAAGATGTCGATTCATCAGATACTTACCAACAAAGCGCAACAGAGAGATTCAGAGGCTAAGCGCAAGCATCCGCGACCTCATCTTGGACATAGCGAGGAGGCACGAACACGATCCCCCGGCGACGTCATCTGCGAGCAGCAACAGCGACGGCCTCCTGCGTTCCATCGTCGAGGGCGCCGCCAAGGCCGGCGCCGTCGTCGGCGCATGCACGGCCGAGGACTTCATCGTGGACAACTGCAAGAACATCTACTTCGCGGGGCACGAGACGACGTCGACCACCGCAGCCTGGTGCCTGATGCTCCTCGCCGCGCACCCAGAGTGGCAGTCCCGCGCGCGCGCCGAGGTCCAGGACGTCGTCGTTCGCCGTGGAGATCCGGCAACGGTGGACGCGGACATGATCCGGAAGCTGAAGACGGTGACGATGGTGGTGCAGGAGACGCTGCGGCTGTACCCGCCGGCGCCGTTCGTGACGCGGGAGGCGCAGCGGGACCTGACGCTCGGCGGCGTGCGCGTCCCGAGCGGCACCGGCGTGCGGGTTCCGATCGCGCTGGCGCACCGGGACCCCGCCGCGTGGGGCGACGAACCCGAACGGTTCGACCCGGGGCGGTTCGCCAACGGCGTCGCCGGCGCGTGCAGGCCGCCGCACATGTACATGCCGTTCGGCGTCGGCGCGCGCACCTGCGCCGGGCAGAACCTCGCCGTGGCCGAGGTCAAGGTCGTTCTGGCGGTTCTTCTGCCTAGGTTCGAGCTCGCGCTTTCGCCGGCGTACGTGCACCGTCCGGTGTTTAGGCTCACCGTCGAGCCCGGGAACGGCGTTGCTCTGGTGCTTAGGAAGCTTAACAGCTCTGCTGATTGATGCAGGCTTGGCTGTTGTTAACGAGGATGGGATGGGAGGGAGCCTGGGAACGTGACAGTGACAATGCTACGCTACAGTTGCTGCAGCACTACTGGTTCATATGCACCATGAGAGATGTC
The DNA here is from genome assembly GCA_022036555.1 of Microstegium vimineum. Lineage (NCBI taxonomy): Eukaryota > Viridiplantae > Streptophyta > Magnoliopsida > Poales > Poaceae > Microstegium > Microstegium vimineum. The sequence goes on along the minus strand of CM039133.1, from coordinate 51,928,101 downwards.
AGCATAGAACATGACAGTGATCATGCTGTTCGTTGATTGCTTTTATTAAGAATAAATAGTATTTTAAGCTAAAAGAAACATACAATTGTTGGGATGGCCGAGTGGTCTAACCCTCTAAGACTGTCTCCAACGGATTCCCCAAAGTGTGACCCATACCCAAACTGGGTAGTGCATAGTGCTTTTCGGCAAAAAAAACACCGTCCAACAGAGGACGCAAATAGACATTTTGCGTGAGAAGCAACAGGCTAGACAATGTTGCGTCCTTTGTCCGTCCTTTTGTGTCGCCTGCAGTAGGCCCACCACCACGACTCCACGAGGAAGGGGACGACCGGAGTCGTCTGCGCCCGCGCCAAGGCGGAGCCGTCTGCGCACGCGCCGGGGCTAGGGCCAGGGCGGAGGTCGCCCGCTCCCCGTCCTCGCCCGCGCCGGAGCCGGGGCAGAGCTCGTGCGCGTCCACGCCGGGGCGGAGGTCACCCGCGCAGGGGCTGAAGTCGCCCGCTCCCCGTCCTCGCCAGCGTCGGGGCCGGGGCAGAGCTCGTCCGCGCCCGCGCCGGGGCGGAGCTCGCCTGCGTCCGCGGCGGGGACGGGGCGGAGCTCGGTCCCCGCGCCTGCAGCGGCCAGCTCGTCCGCGCTCCTCGGACGACGGCCAGGCGGGCCCGTGGCGGGGCACGGCCAGGAAGGGAGCCGCCGGCGCGGCCCGCTGCGGCGAGAAGCGGTGGGCCCCCGCGAGGAGCGTTGCGTCTCCTTGTTGGAAACCTGACATGGTTTTTTTTTTTGCAAAGTACATTTCTCTTCTTCTTTTTTGTTCTAAGTAATAGTCTTCTTTTTTTTGTTCAAAAACTATTCTTCTTCTTCTTCTTTTTGTTCAAAGTAATATATTTTTTCCTTTGTTCAAAGTGATATTCATCTTTTGTTTTGTTCCAACGCAATCTTCTTTTTTTTGTTCAAAGTAGAGACCTCAATATCAATATTCTTTTTTTTTTTTGCTCACATCACATAGCATGTGTGTGGTGTGTAGGTACTCCCTCCGTCCCAAAAATAAGAGTCGTTCTCGCTTCCCAAAAAATCAATAGATTTTAACTTTGACCAACTATATTTAACAAAATATTAATATTTATGGTATGTAATTAGTATCATTAGATAGATCTTTGAATATACTTTAACATTAAACTTATTTAGAGATATAAATGTTGCACACATTTTCTACAAACTTAGTGAAAGTTAAAAAAGTTTGACCCGCACGCTTCCCATAGCAACTCTTTTTCTAGGACGGAGGGAGTACGTGGTTAAAGTAGCTCATATGGTGGCACCAATGTCTCGCTGATCCAAACTCCCGTTCTATCCTTTTTTTTGTCTTTCTCCCTAAATTTATCTAAAATATGGCTCTATCTACTCATAATATCAGTTTATTCGTTCCTAATATTATCTTGTGCTTGTCTTCCTTCGTCTGCCACGGACTCCGTGGTGTTCCTATAGAATTTGAGACTCAATGATTTTTTTTTTTTAAAAAAAAGTGAGAACGATATTTTTTTTTTTGAAAGGAGGGAGGTATTTGAAAAAGATAAAATAATCTAAAAATTTGAAAAATATGTTTAGTAGAGAAAAAGAAAAGAAAAGAAAAGAAAAGAAAAGCGTGTCACCACAGGGGAGTTGCGGGACTTTTGTGAGTGAGAGAGAGAGAGAGTATATGAGCAAGAAGATGCTGCAGATCCAATAAATAGTAAATCCATTGATTCTTTGGTTGTGTACTACATGATCACCCAACCAAACCATAATTAAGAGTGTTATGATGATGTTAGTACTATACTACTATACAAAATACAAACAGCAGTGACGACAAAGTAGAGTATGCAGCTACTGTAGTCTATAGTAAGTAGCGAAGCAAGAATCAAGACGCACTGACTAGCGAACAAACCAACACACGGATGGCACCACGTCACCTCACGTGAACTGAACCCACACCAGCAGCACCAACAAGTCACGGGCGCCGGCCGGCGATGAACCGGGCGTCATTTTAATATCAAATTCCTAAATCCACGGGGCCCATTTTAATATCGAGCATACGTACATTGTTTTAATTCTTCTTTTTCTTTTTGCGCATAATAAGCACAAAAAGTTACATACTTGTGAGACTAGAAAGTAGAGTACTTTATTATCTCATCATCATATAATAAGCAAGAAAAGCACAACCACCAACCTGCACATGTGGATCCCTCAATCAATCAAACATCCGATTCCGTGGTTATGTACATGATGATCACCCAACCAACAAAAACCATAATTACTCATGTCTCGTACAGTATGATGACTACTAATAAAAGATACTAGTACTAAAAAGGACAGTTTGAAACGAATGAACCGTGCATCTGATTCTCATCACTGAACTAACTGCTAGAACTCTCTACGTACAGTATGTATTTGTAACCAACGCAACGCATGGTCTAGTTGTAGGTAGTAGTATACTGTCAACCGTGTAACGTAACCGAGAAGAAGAAGAAGGAGAAGACGTAGAAGGTGCGTGTGCGTGCTTGCGGTCCCTGCGCCGACGCCGACGCCGACGGGCAAAGCAAGCAAAGAAAGAAAGCAAGAGTTCGAGAGGAGATGCGAACCAACCAACCAACGCACGCTCCCCAACACCGCACCACGTGACGTGACGTGACGTGACGTGAACGGGCACCGAGCAAAGCAACCTGCCGTCACGATCGATTGACGAGAGAAGCACGACTCACAATCATCCGCGAACGCCGTCAGTCACCGGCGGCTAGAGCTTGGTGTGGTCATGGCACTGCTGGGACCGCACCTTCATCTCGGCGACACCAAACACGAAGCTACAATCCGAGTAAGCAACAGCGCGTCGCTTAAACAATCCGAGGATATTAACCTTCCCAGGGATCCTGGTGTTCGCCTCGAGCGGCACCGCGCCGCCCTCGACGTCGGCGACGAGCTGGGCGAGATCAGACGCGAACCGGTCCGCCTGTAAGGTCAGAGAAAGGCTGACGTTGCCGTCGCCTCTGCTCGGGATCCGGCCCGGGTCGATCTGCGCCTCGCCGACCTGGACGCCGCGGTATGTCACGCCCGTGTGGCCGCCGGAGGCGTAGGTGAACGAGGCTGGGTTCGGGTTGTGCACGGACACGACGAGGAGGAGCGTCACGTTGAGTTGGAGGGAGATTGCTGGGAAAGTTAGGCGGGGTGCGATTCCTGCGAGCTGGGTTGAGATCAGGCGGGTTGTTGGGTCGCGGACCTTGAGGACGGTGAGGAAGAGGGTGATTGCTAGGGCGAGGAGGATGGCCAGGGTGATTAGGAGGCAGATGCAGAGGCAGCGCCGCCGGCGTGGGGTGTGGGTGGGCTTGGTGGAGGATGCAGGGTAGGCTGGGGCGGAGGGGGTTGTGTGCGTCGGGAGGACGCTGCCGCCACCGCCGGAGGTGGTGGAGGAGAAGGTGGCCGCCATTGGATTGGATTGGGATTTGGGGGAGGCAACAGGGAAGGGGATGGAGGTTGTGTTGTTTAAAGGGAAAGGGAGAGAGAAAGGGGGTTGCCGGACGGCGGCGGTGGGAGGAAGGTTTATTAATGAGGAAGGAGGCGGTGGGAGGGAGGTTGGGGGTTCAATTGAATTGAATTCCGATTCTTCAATTCCAAACTGACTGACTGATGGCCATGGAATTCGTTACCCTTTGCTTCCTGGTTCACCATTGACGATGACGACGTGGGTGGAATGGACACGACGTCGTCCGTCGCTGCTGGGTTCGGTTCGGCGACCACCTGGTTGTATGGCTGGCTGGCTTCAGCAAAAAGTCGTCGCGTTCCGGTGCGCGTCCACGTCCAAGTTGCTGCTGCTGCTGCACACGTCCAAGTTCCCCACGATAAGATAATAGTAGTACCACCAGTTGCAAACCTGTTTGGCACACACAGACGGACAAGTACAAAGTAGCAGCCAGAGAACTTTGTCACGTACCAGGCAGGATGGGCCATCATACATGGGCATGGAGAAGGCCTCAGCCCAGATACTGTGAAGATGAAAACTTAGCATTCGAAGCACTCTGAAGCAAACGTTCTTCCGCCCAGAACGTCCTCGATATCGCGCTCGCCCCCGCTGCCGGCTACTGTCATCCTCCAGGTTCAAAACAAAACAAATTATCAATTGTTCAGTTCAACTCCTGTAGCCCTAGCAATTGACAAAAGAAATACCTGCTATCTACATGTCGCAGCTACAAGACAGGCAGGGCCCATGATGACTGCTTTAGCACTCTGAAAAACAAGCATATCAGGTGTTCTACAACTACATATCAGGAGGATTTGGAATCAGGTAAACATTTACCAGTGTTTTTTAACAATTCTTTTATGTAGAATATGTAAGTAAGGTGTAAAGGTTAAGTTCCTTACTTGTTACATTGAGTTTTGGAGTTTCTGATTTAGATCCCCTGGCCAAGAAGTTTTCAAACCTGCTGCAAGATTCCAAATTAGTAACTATCTGTAATAGGATTTTAAGGAGGGGAGGAAATAACTCGGACACATATAGCATGAAAAAATTGGAGATTATATCCTACTGTGAATTTGAATCTGTTACACACCTAAATTATATGTTCAAATAGTTAAAACTACCATGTGACCCCATCCCTTTCTCATACTAATGAAATCTGTGATTGGAAATGACAGATTACCTGCACCTGACAGCCGTAAATGCCAATGCTTTGGTGTCAAGCACTGCATAAAACATAAGAGAATAGTAAAAATCACCTACAAACATATCCAATATTTGAAACACGCAAGTCGAAATAAAGGTTAAGTACCGTACTTGCTAGATTGTGTTTTATGGTTTTCATCCATGAGCAAGTAATAGTGTACTAAGTAGGATCCAAATCATATCCAGTTGCCTACTGTGAGTTGTTAATGGTGAATGTGTCATTTGTCTCTATGATTTAGCAGGGCAGAGTCCTTGAAAACAAGAGTAAGACCAACACTCTAGCTCAAATAGCTAAACCATGTGTGTCACCCCATCCCTTTCTCATCGTAATGAATGATGTGAAGACAAGCAGTGATAATCTATATTAGAAAAAATGCCAAGCACCGCATTATACTTATTAGAATAATAAGTATTTCTTTTAACAAATCAAAATATTTTAAGATGAAGATGAGGATCTTAGCAAGTCTCTATTATATCAACCAAACACACCCAGCTCAATCCAAACACAAAGATTCATGATCTCTAACTGCTGACGTAAACTTGAGCTTTCTCTACTGGTGTTTACATTGTTGTTACTCTAACTGGTGTTGAGCTTCCTACTCAAAGAGGATTGTGCAAAACAAACTCAAACCAGATGCAAAAAATATCTAATAGAGGTATGCTCTGGAAGAAGATGTTCAACACATGAAAAATACCACAAACATCAATTAAAAGGACATCAAAAGAAATATAATAAAGGAAGGGCCACTGTCAGTCATACAAAAATGAAGTAAGGGCCAACATTCACTTAGAGTACCTTGAATGATGCTATATCTTATGTGAGGGGGGATCCTCTAAATATGACATTAAGCAGGAAAAAACAATGCAGTTTAAGTGCTTCTCCTACATTTGATGAGGAAGAAAAGAAATTATAAGATTAAATTAAATGAGCAAGAAAAAGAAAGCCAAATGCAAACAACTAAATGGTATTAGGTGTAAGGATAAAGAAAATACACGAGGTAAACAATCAGATACATCTGCTAACTGGCACAGGGAGATCCAGATTTTTGCGTATTTCAATCATCACATGGTTATCAGAGGAGAAAGATCTATGAGTATAGACTGGAGCACTGAATCAAAGTGCCCGTGCGTTGCTTGGCTTAAAAAGATATAACACGGCAGGTATTTTACCCTATATTTTCAAAGCACATGCTTTAAAAGGTTCTCTAATTCTATGGTAGCTTGGCTTAACAAAAAGTTGATTTGTTTGTTTTTCCGCAGGGTTTGGACAAATTTTAACAGCTACGGACAACAATTGTTTCAGAAGTAAGTTAATGTACCACCATCCTGAAATGTTTGCCTAAATGCATTTCCAAATGCTGTCATCTATCACCTTTTACAGTAATCCAAATGCCAAGACATATATCAGTTAAGCCAAATGCTAAGGCATATATACATCATTGAATTCAAACTAAAAGCTAAAGCATATATCATTCAAACTAAAAGCTAAGGCATATATCATCCAAACCAAGGTGGCCTGGGAACAACGAAAGAAGGCCACGGGATACAGTTCTTTTATCTTGGGCTCGGGTGTGGCTTCGTGCAGGGGCGAAGCTACATGAAGAGTGGTGGGTGCAAATGCACCACCCAAATTTTATAAAAACAGTGTTAGCTTATAAAATTTCACCATATATGCACCACGTATAATGAAAGTCTATGCACTCACAAGGCAAGTGCACCACCCTTTAATTTGCTCTAGCTTCGCCACTGGCTTCGTGGTTGGTACATGGATGGCATTTGGTGTTCTGTTGTTCAAGAGAAGCTGGAGAATTGCTTGCTTCCGAATTTCGGACAAGCTGTTGTGACAAAGTTTATGTCCTTGTTGCTGTATAGGGCAAGAAAACACAAACTGATCACCATGCATGAAGCAAAAAAGCCAATGATGGTCGATCGGTGCTTACTAAACAGACAATGCACGCATGCATGCATGTATGAATCAAAGTGTATGTAGAAGTTGTTACATAATATTGCTGGTTTTCTTTCTTGAATGAAATGTAATATCCACATCACCCTTTGGCGTAAGAGTTGTAATATCATTACCGACATGGCCAAATTAAATAATAATAATTCGAGCTTGTGCTTATGTTGAGCACGTACAGCGTCCCTGTTTTGGGGTTGGACTCTGCCTTAATTATTTGCTTGCTCATGTGTGGGCCTACTCTGACGTTGATCCACCAATTCAAAATCAGTTCCTGTGTGGTGTTGCTTGGTAGGTGGAAATATGAGAACTTACATATTTCCAAATTTTTGAATTATTCGAAAGAATTCGGTAGGAGAAAATAGAAATGACCGGAATCAAAGTTGTAGATCTCAATAAGATATACTCTTTTCTCCAAAAATAAATGCACTTCTCATATAAGTTTGACTAGTTATATAGAAAAACATCAACATTTGTATCCTTCAAAAAAGTGTGCAGCTGCAGCAATTACTACTGATTTTGTTCTAATCATCACAAAAAATAAAAAAAAAACAACCTTTATTCTTTCTAGGCACTAATCAACCTTGATTTGAATCCTTTGATGAAGCACTCAAAAGTAATGCGAGTATCTAGTACCACGTTTCTGTACTAGAGATTGTAAGAGCTACATCTGCTCTGATCAATATTCTACTATACTGAACTCATGTGTTTTGCCATTGTATATATTGTGTTTCAGCTAGTCGCATGCTACTTGCATGTCACGGTACGCAGCGTCTCTGCTACTAGGCAGCCCAGAAGGAAAAGAACAAGGAAGCCCAACAACAAGTTTGCCGGCCCAGACTGGGGAAAGTAAACCAGCCCGCTGCGTCGGCGCTATCGCGGTCCAGAGACACCGCTGTAATCACGCTTAAGAGGGAACGTGAGGAAGGGGAAAACTGGGTCTTGGTTGGCGTCAGAATCTGGTGGCGAGCTGCGGCTCGAGAACCTGACGACCACCGATTCCACCCTTGCCTGTATCGATTCAATCCAGTTCTAAACTCGAGATCCAATCAATAGAGTTACATCCGAACCTATACTGTATCTACCGTTACATTGCATAAAAAAGATTCGTTAAGTAAAGTAGGGCAGCGCCAACTCTGCCTCATTGCCAGTGCCACCACCATCTCTACACGCATATTTCGGATTTGGCAAATGGAAGTACTGCAAGCTAAAATCCAGAGTGTCTTACAATGCATGGAGCTATCACAATTATATTAAAAATACTGCTTAAATTCGAGATCAACTGTTGACATTAAATTACAGCAATGCATCTGCTGACTGAAGATTGTAACCCCCCCCCCCCCCACCCCCCCCCCCACCCCCCCACCCCGATTCCGTGATGAATGAATGAGGCTCCAATTCGGGGGGAAAAAATCAGAAAGCAGAACAGGATTACTGCTTTCAAAACCTTACTTCCATTGCATAAGTTCGGGAAATTTTAAACAAAACAAGCTGTCATCACATCGTTTCTAGTACAATTCATAGAAAAAAAGTCTATATATATGATCGTCTCACTCTCACTGATGAGATCGACGAGACCGAGTACTCGAAGGAACTATGCCCCAATGTCCTAATCGCCTTACGTTGTCACTGATCCTACGCTTCAAGAGCTTGATCATCTCCTTGGTCCACTCCTCCTCCTCCTCCTCCTCCTCCTCCTCCTCGATCTGATGCTTCACTAGCTCCAACCAGTCGCTGATCCTCTTGAACTGCTCGAGAAGCGTCAGCTTGTCACTGCCGTCCTTCCACTTGCTGTCCACATCCAGTGCGTCCTTGACAAACGCCAGGAACCATCTCTGCATTTGGCCGCAAAGCTTCTTGTTGGCAAGGTCAGCAGACGTCGTCGTGCTCTTAGGATTTGGTGGTGGTGATCCCACTGAAGAAGATGACTTTGGCAAGCTCAGCTTGTGGGGATGGACACAACAATCACTACGGACCCAATAGTTAGCTGATACCACCACAGATGACACATCAGACTCGGCGAGGTACTTCAAATGGATAGTATCTTGGTAGACACCGAGGAAAAAATCAACTGTTGGGAGTGGGTTGGAGACATCTGACGAATTGCAGATTTCAGAGAATTTGCTGTAGTGTGGGCAGCAGAAATGAAACAGATGTTAATTATCACACACCACTAATTTGAATTTCTGCTGCACGAATACATGTAATATAATACAAGGGGGATTCCTTTACTTTGAATGGAAATAAATGTTCACGCATTTGATAAGTTTAACTCAGATTAGGGAAAAAAAGAGATGTCTCTAAATAATAATACTCCCTCCGTTCCAAATTATAAGATATCCCAAAAATCTTGGAGAGTCAAATATCTCAAGTTTGACCAAAATTTATATGACAATATAATAAGATTTATGAGGTCAACTAAGTATCATTAAATTTGTTATCAATTATATTTTCATAGTGCTCCTTCAAAAAATTATATTTTCATAATATGTCTAATTGATGTTATAAATCTTTATAGTTTTCTCTTTAATTATTGGTCAAACTTAAGATGCTTTGACTTTCTAAGATTTTTAGAATGTGTCTTATAACATGGAATGGAGGCAGTATATACGTACCTCAAGTTCCTGAGAACAGAATCAAAGATGGATGCCTCTTGCAGTACGCTAGCTGCAACGGCTGCTGCTGCGTCTCTTCCTTCAGTGGCCATCTTTTAAATTTTGGTAGGCAAATTAGATTAGATATAATAAAGTAGAAACTCAAGTCATCAGGAACTCCATACCGAACGGAGATTGTACGCTCGTCAACGCCAACAACAAATTAAACTACAACTGCCTAGGTACCTTTTTTATTTCTGCAGAAATCCTGCCTTCTTCCCTAAGTCTCCTCGACGTTGCTTCCTGATAATAGAGACGTACGACGAAGAATAAGTGTTTACTGTTAAATGTTTATTCGAAGGGCGGCAAAAAAGTTTTGCCGGATGAGAGAAAAGAAAGAAAACAAACAGGCCGGTTTACAGGATTACAAATAAAGCCTAAGCTTGCAGCCACTTTGGTACTCGGGCAACCACTCTACTCTTCTAAAACTTAACATGAGAAAACAAAACTAATACACCAACGCAATATATATAATTAAGGTGTAGCATAATGTACCCAGAACAAGGACATCAATATATATTTTATATTGTGATTCTTCAAAAAAGAAAAAACTTTCTATTGTGCACATGCAAAATGGTTATCCAGCACAGCAGCCATGCTACCGAGTAAAATGGAGAGAAAATAACCACAACTACAAACCAGAAAATGACTAATAATATATACTATTTGAACCACAACTATTTGATTTTTGGCGCAAATAGCAGGCAGCCCTTGTATAAATTGGCTAAATAATGGAGGAGACTTAACGCCGGCTAAGCGCAAATAATTAAAATGGAGAGAAAATATGTATTATTGCAGCTAGTGTTCTATGAGGAGAGTGTGCCTCATCCAAATGTACATATAAACCTTTTTCTTTCTCTTAATTGAAAGGCAGATCTTCTGCCATTGCATTCAAATAATTAATGGGCTGAAATCAAACATGGGTCTCTCAAGATTTAATTGCATAGCGCTGGAGTTGCCAAAGGCCAAAAAAAAAAAAAACCATGCATGAGAAGCACCAGCGGCAATCGCTGGCGGGCTGAGCAGTGGAGGCAGGGGCCGTCCTGATCATGGGCACGGGTTGGTAATGCAGGCCGGCGGCCGGCGACAAGCTAGCTGCTGCTGCCTGCTGGTGTTGGGCGTGGATGGCGGGATCTGATAGATGTGTGTTGTTGCCGGCCGGCGCTGGTGACACTGACTCTGACTGACACCATGGCCGGCTCGGCTGCGAGCAGGCAGGAGCGACAACCGATCGAATTCGCAATCTAAGAAATGAAAAAAAAAAGATCCATTTTTCTTACGAGGCGCTTGGAGGAGTTTCAGATCGGCGTTCTTGGAGTAGTGCCCCTGATGACCGCCGGCGTGGTGGCTGCTTTTCCGGCGGAGCGAGTCGACGATGATGCCCGCGAGGCAGCTGCTTTCTTCTTCACGAACGACGACGTCGCCCGCGCCCTTGGAGTTGTTTTCCCTGCTGACGGAGACGACGACGCCGCCCGCCGCGAGGAGGCGGCTTTCACGGACGGCGGCGGCGGGGACGCGAAAGTCGTCCGCCGTCGCTTGACTGGCGGGGCGGCGGAGTCATCGGCGTGACCGAGGGCCGCGGCGGCGGCGGTCCTCGTCCTCTTGACGGTGGTCACCTTCTCCTGATCGTTGAGGACGTTGGAAGCCATGTACGTATGTGCGTAACGTAAGTACGTGCGCTTCGTCGGCGGTGGTGGAGGACGGTCGTCTCGTCGGCAGGGGAACCTGGTGTGGATCGGAGTATATATAGTATTTATAAACAAGAGGACAAGGTGCGAAGTGGCAGCAACAGAATCAGCGCTAGTTCTACGCGAGATCGACCCGGCCGCCAGCCAGTTCGTTCCACACTCCGCAACAAATGGATCCGCACGGTGCATCACGCAATTTGAAATTTTTTGTTACACACAGTAGCTATCAGTGAGGCGGCGATAACAAAATAATTGAAGTATATGATATAATGTAAATGTTGAAATACTTTACAAAGAAATATAATAGAAAGCATAGATCAAAGGAAGAGAACCACTGCCTAGTACGTGAAGACTGAAAAACATGACTTGGAGATACTACTCCAGAGTCGAGACACACTGGACAAGATGATTTTTGCTTTACCGTTGCATAAATAAAAAAAGAAAAAGTTATTCGACTCCAGGCACTAGCATGATTGCCTTTACCGTTACATATGTCTTTTGCTTTCAAATGGCATAATCATCTCAATCTGCGCAGTCACATAGTCACAGCTATCAGTACAACCACTGACAGACATATGGCCACAAACTCACAACGAAATGCAAACTGAACCAAGAAATGGGGGCCTGGTTCCCTTCATAATCATACCCGTTAACAATCCACACATAAGGCAATCTATAATGATAACAAGATAATTTATTCACATAATAACGAAACAAGTCATCATAAAAAAAGGCACCCCAATAGAAAACAAATTAAACAAACTGCACCAACAGGCTACATGATATTGGTAGCCTTTAAATCCTAACAATTTGATTGAAGAACCAATGCGAACAGAAACTGCAAGCGAGTGAGCTTCAGAGCATGAAGCATCCCTCAGCTCCTTGATGAAACCGAGACAGAGCTCTCGAACGCAGACCCCATGTGGCTAATGACAAACCCATAGATCTTGCGCTTCAAGCACTCGATCTTCTCCTTGGTCCTCTCCTCCTCCGCGACTTTCCCAACTTGGTCCAACCAGTCACTGATCTTCTTGAACTGTGAGAGGACCATCGTTATGTGACTGCTGTGCTTTCCCTTGCTGCTAGCGACGTTCTGATCTTCGAACAGGTGGAAGCCCACGTCCAGTGCCTCGTCCACAAAAGCCAGGAACCACGTATGCATCTCGCGCCACAAGGCCTTGGCAAGCTCGGCTGTCTCACTCATGCTCTCGGTGTTACTCCATGTGCACATCATTGGGGAGGAGCTTGGTGCAACCTTCGACTGCACTTTTGCTGAAGCTCCATGTGTTTGCTTCTTCGACAGGCTTGTTGTCCTTGGTGGTTCCACTGATGATGTGTTTGGCTTGCTGGCAGTGGTGCTACTCATCCGAGAGAAGGAACTAGTGGCACCGTTCAGCAGCTTGAGGACTTCAAGATCAGTGGCTAATGCAGCTCCAACCCAATGCTTAGTTGATTTCTCGAAGAATTCCTCTTCAGCCGCATTGGTCACCACAGACTCAGCGATGGTCTTCCACTTGAGTGTGTCCTCGTAGACCACCAGGAAAAGATCAACTGTTGGAAATGGATTGGAGACCTTTGAGGAAGCGCAGATTTCAGAAAACTTGCTGTTGGCAGGATTAAACAATATATTATCAGACCACTTTTCTGCTGAACAAATGCACTAGTTTTATTTTTAGACAGGGAAAATATGCCTCCAAATACCTTATATTCCTGATTACAGATTCAGAAACCAATGCCTCTTGCAGGGCGCTAGCTGCAGCAGTTGCTGCTAAATCTCTCCGTTCAAAAGCTTCCTGAAATTTGGTAGTAATTGTATTAGATAACTCAAGTCAAGTCAGGAACACCAAATATAGATTGTGAGCAAATAAATAAAGTATAGTTGCTTACCTTTCCTATTTTTGAGAGTTTGTCAGGTAGTGCATCCAACAGAATGCTGCCGTCAGTCCATTTAGGATCATGAAGTATAATTTTTGGTGCTGTCGATTTTGCCTTTACTGAGGTAGATTCTATCTTCTTACGAGGCTTTGGCCTCTCATCAACAGATGAATCATCATTACTGGATTGTTCCGTTGTAGCATCACTTAGTCGCCTCGACATTGCTTCCTGATGATAGAGACAAACAAGAAATGTTTACTCCACAGGCACAAATCATTCTGCTGTCCACTACAGGGACACAAACTTTCTGTTGTACACAGGCAATATGGTTATCCAACCAGGCTACCTAATGACATGCAGAAGAAAAAAAATGAGTACTCTGAAACTGAAAACGACTACTACACCATTCTATATTTATGTAGCTATATGATTGAAATTCCAAACTAGCTGTTATGTTCGTGGCACCATATGTGCTTGGAATTTTTCTTTCAAGTAATTACAATGGTTATTACTGAAAATCATAGTTGACTACGGTTATGGTTTTCTGAGACAATAATTATGGTTATCACTTCATACTTCAGTTTTTCCCCTGCAATGTTTCTTTGTCTACTATCCTATCAACATCCAACACCATCTAGCTATGTCAAATCTTAATTTGTATTTGCATAACACCAAAGCTATGATCCTATGAATCAAGTATACTCATTACTGAGTATACTGTTCAATGTTCATGGTGAAGTCACTTTGGGCTTTCCCTACCAAGCATTTGGCAGGTATCCATTTATAATCCCATCTGAGTACTGTACCTTCGAAGATCCCAAATATGTACAGTGTACGTTCAAGTTGAAGCTAATTTTTCAATTGACACGGGATTTACTTCAGAAAACAGTTATTTACCATTACTATTCCAGTCACAATGCAGGCAGCGGTAAAATTATATTCCTCAAATTAACAGATGTAGTCGTCTTCTTCCCCACAGTTATCTTGAAATAAATGACCAGTACTCCTAGAATCAACTATTGGCAAGTACGATGTCCCAAATGTAACTCAATAATGCAGTAGTAACAGAGGATCCATACCTGAGTCCTGAGGATGGCATCCCTATCCACCTTGACCTTAGTCTTCATCACAGACCCAGCCGCCGCCGTCCCAATCGAAGCCGTAGGATCATCCCAGCTCTTCCTCCCAGGCTTCACAGCCGAAGACCCACTCCCCAAATCCGTCATCTTAGAGATCCCAGCCACAAGCACGCCAACCTTCTTCTTACCAGTCCCTTCACCAGACAACCGGCGGGAGCTAGGCGAAAGGGAGGCCCGCCTCGCTCCACCTCCAACCGGAGACGCAGCCCCTCTCCTCCCACCAGCGGGAGACGGCTGACGGTACCTCGACGGCACAATGATCGCCGGCTCCCTCACCACCCTCCTGTTCTCCTCCCTAGCAGCGACGAGACTCGGCACCACGCACTTGGACGGCGCCGGCGACGTCGCCCGCGACGCAGTTTTGCCAACCGAGGGAGACGACGCCCGCGAGACTGCAGGCTTGGCGGCGGGCGACGGATCTCGCTGCTGCTGCTTGGATGATAGAGCCGGGGACGAGAACCGGCGCTTGACGGGCTGTTGCGGCGCGGGGTCGGCGACGGCGTTCTTCGGACCCAGGACGGTCCGCTTGACGACGGCGGCGGTGTCAGTGGCGTCGGAATTGGAGCTGGAGGAGGGCATGAGAGGCGGCGCGGCGTCAGCGGGAGAAGCGGCAGGCTGGATGACGTACCCGCGAGCGCAAGCAGCGGATCGGGCGACGAGCGGCTCAGGGTTACCGACGCAGGGAAGGGAGCGGGAGGAGGGGACGGTGCGGAGGCCGAGCGCGCGAGGAACGGGGCGGGCGAAGCGGAGGCGGTCGAGGTGGACGAGGTGGCCGACGAGGTGCGGGCGCGCGGCGGCGAGTAGCGCGTCGGCGTCGGATGGCGGGACTTGTACGTACGTGCAGTGGAGACCGTCGGAGAGGTTGAGGAGCACCCCGTTGGAAGGCGGCGTGGCTAGGAGCGGCGAGTCGGAGGTCGAGGCTGTTAGTGCTGGGACTACTGCTGTTACTTGGAGTACTGGTGACCGGTGCTCCCCTGCTACTCTCTCCTCCGTGTGCATCGCTTGGAGGAGACGGAGGAGTACCCCTTGCGTGATCTGCGCCATGGTTGTGGTGGTGGGTGTTTGGGTGGATCGCTGGAGATGGGATGGGCGAGGAGGAGGAGCCGAGGGGGACGGAGGTGGTGGAGATTCGTGACTGGCGTGGCGTGAGTGAAGGAGAGAGACGTTGGAGTGTAGGGAAGGGGTGGGGGTCGGTTGGTTGGTTTCAAATTTCAAACGCCCCGCCGTGTGGTGTGGTGTGGTGTGGCATGAGTGGCTGGACAGACAGGTGGGGTCGAGGATCGAGGGGAAGGTGGTCCAGTCCAGTGTGTGGCATTCTCGTTGGGCCATGATATCGAATGGGCCCCCTTGCTGCGTTTTATTTTCTGATGAGGAGGAGGAGAGGCCTGCGGATTTCTGAAATCGATGGGCTCCGCTAAACCGGGCAGCTGAGAAACCACACTCCAGCCGGGCCAACAAATATATTGGCCCTGTTTGTTTTTCCCGATCCTGTATCGCGTTTCAGCAAACGCGGCGTTCTGGGAATCGCCGATCCGCGTTCAGTCTGTACTACGAAACGCGCGACCACCGCGGACCGTTCGGCGGGATTATATCTCGCTTATTTTTTTTTATTACGAGAAGAATGTTTCGGTGACGGTGGCGAATAACTATAAAACAAAGATCGTGACGGATTTAACGTGTGATAAATGTTATTATATTCAATGGAATTGCCTCAATTTAGATCGTTTGACTTATCATTATTTTTTTTTCTTTAATTCCGATGGATTATGCTAGCTGTCCACGTAGGTCCTTGTGAGTCGTGACTAGATCTGATACCTACCTGAATGTTGTCTTACTATTTACGCCAGTAGCCACGAAAGAGATAGAATAGAACTGCAAAAGCGCAGCAGCGGTCGCACGAGACAGAAAAGAGAAGCGCCTAAAAAACGGCTCCATCGGATTGGAGGTACTACGCTACTAGCTGTAATTATGCACAGTATAAACGTGGCAGAACAAACAAACCTCGGTCACTGTACATCACACAATCTTATCTACTCCCTATGTAGCTAGCGACTACGTACATAAAATACGAGTCGCTGAAAGTAAACCCCATTCAGAATATATGCTGGATTTATTAAATTTTGTACGAGTCTTGTAAAATTCCTACTTTCTTTCTCTGCCTCAAATCATAAGATATATCTTATTATTTCTATGTTCATAACATTTGCTCTGTCATATATTTTAATAAATTTGATCAAAATTTAAGATATTTTGACTCCAAAAAAGTTCGAATGACTTGAACTTATTAAAATAGACGAAGTAGTACTGTACTAATGTTTGGAATTTATCTTATCTGACTTTTTTTCACGACCAAACGCTTATTATATATTCCAGGACATGCGTGCCAAAATAGATTCAGCAGGCAAGTTATTATATATATGCATAGACACGCGTGTGGTGCATGCGCGCGCGACAAAGCTGTCCATGCATGTAGTAGGCCGGCGCATGCATGCCATTATCTATCTAGTATCTATTTGGAATTTGGAAACGTGAATGTAGAGCAAATTCGTTCGTACCGTACGTGGTCCTTGACACGTTTGTTTCGAGCCGTCCGGCCACGTAAGTTTGAAAAGTCGACACCTTTTCTCATGGAAATTAAATCTCTCCAATCTCAATCGGTTACTGTACTTGTCAAGAAAGAAAAGGTTGTGCTTGTGCACAGCCACAGGTCGGTCTCGCAGCAACAGACAACACGTACTACTAGTGCCTTCTGAAAATGACAATACTGCTCCGGCGCGATGGCGTTCGGGCGCGCCCTGGCCATTGTCCTGCTACTGCTCTGTATCTGTTCCCCCCCTTTTTTTTTCCAGACGAACGAGGCGGTTTTTGTTTGTTTGTGCTTTCTCTGTTCGTTGCGTCTGGAGTTTCGTGAGGAAGATGGAGGAGAGGGCGAGCGAGCATGGGGAGGATTGGACTGGAGAAGAAGAGGAGGGATTTTGTAGATAGTGCCGGTGGCGGATAGGGTGGCTTGGCCAAATGGGGGGGCTAATGGCCATGGTCATGGTGTTCCGAGTTGGAGAGAAAACGAAGACGAGAGAGACGGCGACGGCGAGAAAAGCGGGGGGTGGTGATGGTGACGTGGTGACTGACCTGCGTAGTCATGCATGCTGCCCATGCAGGAGCCAGGAGTGAAGTGACTCTGTCTGACATCATCAGAAAGTAAACTGTAATAGTGGCCAAGTACAGTGATCACCACAGCTTGACAGTTATTAGAAATAAATAAAGGCTTGAGATTGAGACTACTCCTATGTTTCACGTGCACTGCATAATCTAGAAATCGTTGTAAAAAAACATTCTAGAAATAGTAGTCGGCAAGCAGAGCAACAGAGTCAGTCAGTCAGTCATTGAGGTCAACAAAGAGCATCGCACGCGTCCTACTTCTACAGTCCGATGTTGTCTTTGATACCCCCTAGCCCACACACGCACACAAAATGTTACTCCGTCCCAAATTACAAAGTCATTTACTTTTTTTAAAAAAATAATACTTCTAAAAAAAGTAAATAAATTTATATATTATTAAGCAAAT
Source organism: Microstegium vimineum (assembly GCA_022036555.1). Taxonomy (NCBI): domain Eukaryota; kingdom Viridiplantae; phylum Streptophyta; class Magnoliopsida; order Poales; family Poaceae; genus Microstegium; species Microstegium vimineum. Next base: position 51,910,542 of record CM039133.1, on the reverse strand, counting down.
AATATTTATGGTACCAAGTAAGTATCATTAAATTTTTTTTATTAGTTTTATTTTTATAGTAGTGTATCTATTTGATTTTGATGTTATAATTTTAGTCAGACTTCAAATTATTTGGTTTTCTAAGATTTTTAGATTGGGTGAGTAGTAGTTATCACATTGGATGAAAGGTCAATTAATTATATATTGGATAGCCGAAATCCAAATAGGAAAGGAAAATTTGTGTTCAAGGTGTGCCAACTCCTTTTTCTTTGCCGCCATACACTCCTGTACGTGTTCGTGTCTTTTAATTCGGTCAAGAAGAATATTGGATGGATCGGCTGCTTTCAGCTTTCTGTCGAGTCTCGGATCTCTGCTGACGCGTGTATGGAGATGGAGCCATGGAAATGCCGGAACACATTTGGATTCTCTGACTGACTGAGTTGAGTAGCCGTGTCCTTCCTTTCCCGTGCTTAATTACCATCATCATATATCGTAGTAGGAGCTAGCTTAGCTTGGATTTCCCTTCATCAATCCACTCTGCTTTCTTTCTTTTCTTTTTTTTAAAAAAAGTGGCCTTGTTATTTTTAAATTGCCTGTCGATCAACAAACAAACATGCATGCATGGAGAAATCAAAGGCCTATATCTGGATATATCTGCCGCACTATTATACCATCATCATCCATTCATGTTTGAACCGTATATATCCGGCCACATTCCACTCTATTATTGGTCCGTACCATTTCTTGTGATTTTAATATATGTTCGTGTATACTAGTATGTGTTTAATTCGCTACTAAAAGATGTATTAATTAATTGTGATGTACAGAGCATGCTACAGTGAAATAATGAGCACGAATCGAGATGAAATAATAAGCATGCAAGTCCCTAAATTGCAACTGATAGTGATAAACATCATCGAGATATTAATTAATTATTCAAAAAACAAGGAGTGATGTGTAGTCTCAGTTGAGTTGATTTGGTTTGTGCTTTCAAATTTGCGCAGTTATCATCAGACGTACACATATATCAAATAATCTGGAAGATGGTTCGCTGCATTGCCATTTTTTTGGGATTATATAGATATAACAGCTAATTAAAGACATGGGCATGCATAGAAATGAGGGTGCGAATTGCACGTAAGAAGAGAGAGGATGTACACTTCCTCTGTCTTGCTCTGAATCCTCTGATCATAATGCTTGTGTTTTCATGCATGTTCCATGATTAACTGGTGGACCCATCAAATTTCTAGCTACTTCCTTCTCCGGATATGGATGCTGCATGTCGATCTTATCCAACACTAGAAATATTTGAGAAATAATAAGGAAGAAATTTGGCATAGAAATACCCTTATTTGTCTAGCTAGCTAGCTCAGGGGGTATGCACAACCTACCTACCTAGCTAGTTGCTACCTATATCTGTGTCCCTTGTTTTTGTTTATTGTTTTATTAACATGCATGCGCCATGGATTTTTGTTATGCGGTTTTATGATAAGTAATTATTGATTGGATGGGGGATCAATCAGTTTAATTAATAATATCTGTTCACAACCAAATAAGTTTGCTAATATCAAGTCTCAACATATATATATTCATTGCATGCATGATCTAGTTGCAAATTGGTCCCAGTTGTTTTGGGTAGCTAGCCAAGATGCGGGACTGCATGCAGCAATTTGGAATAGAGATCACTACTACAGCTAGCTTTTAAAGAGACCAGACCAATGCTGATGATGCCTAGAAATCGACAATTTCTAGAGGGGGATGGGATTAAGCCTGATTTTCTTTTTTTGCATAATGTACAAAACAATGTTGTTCGCTTGGCTTATCAGCCGACTTAACAGTCACTGAAACGGTGTTTTTCTCTCACAACAAAACAACCAAATACGATATCAGCCGACTTATCAGTCATCGAAACAGTGTTTTTCTCTCACAACAAAACAACCAAATACTATATCAGCCACCGAAACGATTATGTCTGTCTTTTGCATGAAATACACACGCGTGAGCTGTGTAGTCACTGGGGAGTAGGGATCGAGATGAAAACTCGAGACAAGTTTAGGGAGCTGAACATATAATTTGTCGATATTACGATCAGATGAGCATAAATACTACATGCATACTGCTGATCAGTTCTCATCGATCCATCCCATATGCATGCATGCATCAAAACAGAGCATAAATATCGTGTACACAGTACACATGCATATATGTTCATGAAATTGCCAGCAGAGCAGATGAGACGACTGACGAGTGACGACGATCTCATCATCAGTTGGCGCCAAGCAAAAAAACTGCCTGCACTGCATGCAGAGGATAGGATAGACGCCCTGCAATTGTCGTCGTAGTCTCCGGCAAGTAGTAGGCGTAGTAGTGCCTACTGCGACGCTACCTTGAGATCGATCCGTGTAGTGGCTGCAAATGCAAACAATAATGCAAGCAATAAATAAAATGGACAAGCACGCAGCATGTATGGTGAGCAGGGGACAGCCAGCCGGCGACGATCGATGCCCAAGCAATGCATGCGACGTCGGTCACGGCAGCACCATATATGCAATTTTATTTCTCAATCTAAAAAAGTTATGTAGGTAAATTGTGCTGGAATTAATATAAGTAGCGTGTGTGTATATATATATATACTTTGAAAAAAGTTGAACAACAAAAACTTATGCACATGAATTATTCGTAAAATTTATTGTTTTTTTTAGAATTACTGTCGACGGGGACGTCGCCTACCACTGAAAGCGTAGCGCCGGAAAATCCTGGAATAAATCTAGGAAACCACAGCCTGAAATTCGCTCCCACGGGGAATCGAACTCAGGATCTGGATCTGTGGAGTGCCGCTCAAGTGACTTAGCCAACCAGACTAAGCACCCTTTGGTATTTGTAAAATTTGTTGTGTAAACCCTCGTCCTATAAATGTTAAGTTTAGAATCTGTTAGTTAGGTCCTATTATAGTAGTATATGAATAAAATTTGAGTTTTAAAGGTTATGAGGAAGTTGTGGCAATTAGTTGTTCCTTAAAACAGTATGTACGTTTACATTTTTTTTTTGGAACATGTACGTATAGAAGTTGTGAGTATGACTTGCTAGTTTTCTACCTTTCCAAAAAATAAAAAGTTACGAAATATTTGTGTGTACAAAAAGAAAGTCACGAGATTATCGGATCATTCGCTAGATTCGAATTATTCCGGTGAACATTCACTAATCAGTAGAGTTGTAGTAGTAGCAGCAGCTAGTATAGTCGTAGTGGGGTATACATATACTACATACCCAACTATGTTAATTAAATCTACCCACTGACCTGATTCGCAGGTTTCGTGGCCTTAACCCGGTTGTGCCCTGCCTACACGTTGACATATTTTTCTTCCTTTCCAATTAACCTACACTAGTACTCGTGGTTTGTTTGGTCAAATATATATGATAATCTAATCTATCCGTTGCATATATGCAAATTAAAACTCTAGCTTAGCTAGCTAGTGCGCCATACATGCATGGTGCAATCTCATGTCATACTACTATATCTAATGGGTAATGTCAGTGGAAAACTGACACAGCATGCATACACGTACGTTCATGAAGATATATAGACAAATTAACACCAAGATTTGTCTGGACTATTTATTTATATACTAGAGCTAGCTACCGATACATTTTCTTTTTCAAATGTTGGCAAAAGTAGTTTTGACTAGCTACCCTCTATTAGAAAGAAAGAAGAACAAAAAAAAGGAAGAACGAGCGCACAATCTAGTTTGATGACGTACCCTCCATGTGTTAGTTCTTTGTTTGCTTGGACAACATGGTTTTGTCTCGTGAGATGCAAAAGAGATCACTAGATAGATGATGTGGCCGGTGTGTCTTCTAACTATAATGATATAATTAGCAAATAATTAGTACTATATATATATATTAAGAGCTATTTTAAATGTTAATTATGGATAAACCATAAGGCAAGTAAACACTACTCGATCTACTCGATTGAACTTATTAGTTCGATTTATCAGCTAATTAACAAAACAACATGAATTAGCTTATATCAGTAGTAAGAAACGATAATCAAACACAGGGAGCAACAACCAAATAAAGTAGCCTCATAACCATGCAAGACATAGCTTAAGCGAGCCGGCCTTTCAGATTATTTGAGAGTAAGGGTACGTATTGATTGGAAAAATCTGATACCTACGCTACGGTACAGCACACGTATATACGGTACTTGGGTTAGCCTTAATTAGCCTGCATTCTAAACTCTGCTGACGCTGACAACTGGGCCCGGGGTCTTCGTAACAGTACCCCTAGTAGTAGTATAGTAGTTTATTTACTCCTAACGAACTACAGAACGTAAAAAGTTCTACGCTGACAAGGTCCTGCGCATCAGCGACCGCGCGCGCGCCGACCAGCCGCGGGATCCGCCGCGGAACATGTCGTCGAGTGCGATGACGAGCGCCATGGCGAGCGGCGCGCCGAGGCGTGGCCCCGGCACGACGAGGCGGAACACGTCGTCGCCCACGGCCTCCTTCCTCTGCACCTCGGCCACGACGACGCCGGCGGCGGCGTCCCGCACCACGCAGGCGCGCTGCCCGTAGGAGCCCTCCACCACGTAGGACGCATCGGCGGCCGGGTGGGCGATGACGCGCGCCAGCGTCTTGCAGTTGGCGCCGCCCAGGCGGCGGACGGTGATCAGCGGCGTGGCACTGGACGTCGTCGTACCTTCGTCGTCCTCGGCGTCGCCGTCGTAGACGACCCAGCATCGCTCGGCTACGCCGAGGCGCGTCTTGCGGCGGACCGTGAGGAGTGGCTTCCCGGCAGCGTCCATGAGCACGACGTCGGCGCTGCGGCGGAGTCGGGAGCCGTCGGCGTAGCAGTCGACGCGGAAAGCGAGGTCGCCGCTGGCGTCGTAGACGGTGAATCCGTCGCAGTTGAAGAGCAGCGACTTGCGCCACACCGTCAGCACCGTGGGCGGCGGCTGCTCTTGCTCGGGCGCTCTGGCCGGGCCGTTGGCGGCGCCGGTCGTGCCGTGCTCGTGCTCTGGTGGAGCCACCGCCACGGCGGCGTTGGGGTGAACCTTGCTGGCCATGATTCCTCCCTCCTGTTTGTTAGCTACTTTCTCTCGATCCTCCTTGTTGGTCTAGTGTAGCTTGCTATGGCGGCTAGCTAGTGTGGAGGTGGAGGAAGTTGGGGAAGAGCCGCCGGGAATTTATACCCGGGCCGGCCGGCTGGACACGCGGAGAAGAGAAGATGGCTATCGCACGTGGACGTGGGCCCCCTGCTGAGCTCTGCTTTGGGATTGGGTGGCTGAGCCGCGGGCGGGCGGCGGACCTCCCCTCCCCTGCTCTGACAAGTGACCACGTAGCGGAACCGGAAGGAAAGCTGGCGGCGAATATTTCCCATTCTGATCGATTTCTCATTCTCAACTGAACAAAACAAATATATGCAGACGCAGCATTGCATTTGCAATTTGTAATTGCCGTGGGAGAGACAGACAGACAGAGAAGAGGAGGAGGAACCTGATTCTTCGCCGCCCGGCCCACATCATATCGACTACTCTACTCTTCAGTTCATCCACTCGATTTTTTGGCAAAAGCTATATTCTTAATTGGTGACGCGGAAGTAGTGGTCGGCGACGAAAAGAACCAAAAATCTTGGGGGTAACGGCGTAACGGAATGGCTACTGGCTTGCCGCCGGCAAGTAAATAGATTTTCTTTTTTGAAAACTTGACCAGCCGGAGTATGTATGAGCTCTCCCAGGGTATTTTGCTGGCCTTTTTTTTTCTTTTCTTTTCTTTCTAGATCGACCTTCCTTCGATCAGCGCTGCCTGTGGTGTTTCATGCGCTGCAGTATAGTAGCGTAGATCTAAGTGTCCATATATAACTCTTCTTATCTTAGAACATCGCTAAAGTCTACCGTATTTGATTTGGTTCTGTTTTAATAATACAAAGATGTACAAAGGTCGATCGAGAAAAAAAATACTAAATTGTTTTTATTTATTTTTTCAAAATAATTAAAGCTAGGAGTATTTTTTCTCTTTTTTTAGCTTTTTTTGCAGCCACGAAAACTAAAATACTTGCACACCCATATGTACGTGTACCTTCTTTGTTGGATGGAACAAACAGTATAGGAGATACTCCTATCTAGGTGATTGCACTGACCAAAGATGTGTGCCTCTCTCTCTCTTCTTTTTTATTAATGAACGACAGCATGAGGATAATCTAGGTCCCCATGGACCGCAGCAGTTGTTTTTTTTTTTGACGAGGTCAGCAGTTGGTTGATCGAGTCAGTCATGCACACCACCACCGTCGTCATTACTCATAACAAAGATGCTTAATTTTCCTCGTGTACAATTTACACGAGTAAATATGCTTAATTGGACCAATCACACTATCTTATAGTTTTATTTTCTTATTAAGTTTCTACCGTTTTTACCTTTTCTTTCACGTGCATAGATTTTGCTACGCACTATGACTACATCTAAAGATATATAAAAAAACTGTGAATAATTTATAATTTAAAATAGAGAGAGTATAAAGTTGGGTGGCTACCTACTGATATATACTCCACTTCAATTAGTTGCCACATTATACATGACAAACTTGTCTTCCTTTTTCTATAAACAGTATGAAAGGTCAAGCATGCAGCCTCCGGAGTCGACATGATAAGGAAAGAAAATGTGTTCGTGGCGGCAAATTCGATCGATCCGTTTAATTTGTTTGGCAGCCCTCTCACAAGAATTCTGTTGGTGGAGTGCTTTCGGTCAAGGGAAACAGATGCTGCTTTCAGCATTCTCTAGAGCCCTTTTTGCATGGTGAGACGCGTGTATGATATGGAGCCATGGAAGTGTGTGCCCAAGTTAAGCACGCTTTGCTCTTGTCTGTGACGAACCGTCGTCATCACTGGTTTGGCTAGCTCCTGTTGCTTACCATCAATCACTATTCAAAAAACACTTACAATATTATTAGATATCTTATCTCTCACAATTTTTAGGAGACACCTAAGCTCTTTTTATTTTCTAATAAAAACCGTACGTGGGAGATGAGGCTCGAAACTTATTAGGCCTTAGGTTTGGATCTTTTAAACTTTAGTCATCTAAATTTAGTCTCTTTTAGTTATTTTAAAACCAATCACTATGATAAAATAGGACTAATAAACCATTTAGAAGTGACTAAAGTTTAGAAAACCAAACCAAACAAGACCTTATAAGCATTCACACACGGACGCACTATACATAATACACAACAGCAAATTGTTTATAACTATATATATCTAGAAAATACTGGCGAAAAATTGGACATATGCTATGCTATTATTAAGTAAATAAGCATACAAAAAGTTATTTAAGTGTCACATTTAGTTTGTCCTAAGTCAAACATTGTAATTTTTGGCGAACCATTTTTAAAATTCTTTAGAGTTTCACAATATAAGAATTATATATTATATGATAGTATTTCTTATAATAAATCTAAAAATATAAATCTTATTACATAAAATTATATAGTTTTTTTAAATCAATGGTCAAAGATACTCATGTTTAATTTAGGACAAACTAATAAATGTGACACTTAAAAAAACTAGAGAGAGTACGTAGTTAGTACCATTGCGGACGCCCATGCAGATGCAACTTTTTTTTTTGACGGTGCATGGAATTTCTGGGTACACTTGCGAAGCTAAGCAAGGCACAGAAGACATGCTTGCATGGCATGATTTTAGGCCATAATGCATATTATCGCACATAATGATTTTAGGCTATAATGCATATTATGGCACATATAAAAAAGGGTAGGTATATATACTTTCTCCTACAATGATCATTGTTGGTTGATTTTTCCCCACGTCTAGGTGCAGATCGACCCACCATGCATGTGTGTGGGTGGGTGGGGGTAGGAAAAAGAGAAGAGATGGTCGGAAGGATAGGAAGAAATAAATATATAATGTAAGTTTTGTCAAATATTTTTATGCAAAGATAAAGAAGAGAGGAAGGGAGAAAGAAAAGTAGCAATCTAATCCCCTCGCAAGTCGCCACTGCCCATGACTAATTCGTTGGAAGTTCTACTATTTCCTCTGGATATCGATCCACATGCATGTGGATCTTAGCTTACCTTTATCAAGTATTATTATCCAGTACTAGAATACATATTTGATCCAAACAATACGTAGAGCCGCTGCTACTATTATTAGTATATATAGCATGCTTGTTTTACGATACATGATGATTTTTCTTACTTACATTATTTATTATTCTATGATACGATAAGAATGGATTGAACCAATCTGTCAGAATATGTCCGCCCGGTTCGTGTCTTATCAATCGTCGAAATAATATTTTTTTCTCATATTTAAACATTCGAAAACAATATTAGTCAACTTATTAGCCACCGAAACGATCAGCCGAAGCGGACGGTCTTCAACGGTTATACCATCTGATGAGCTCCTAAAAAAAAGATGCTTACTGAGCTAGGGATCCGATCCAACGACTTGTATGACCTAGTGGGCAATTGGTTCTGAATTATTTTGGCTAAGATGGGACGCTAAATTAAGTTCAGAGCAAAGTGCAAGGCTGAGAGATACTGTTTCTGTAGAACAAATGCCGTATTTCCCGTTCCCGTTCGCTTGGCTGAAACACTGAAATAAATTTTTGTCTCATAGAAAAACAGTTAAAAGTAGCACCAGCCGGCTTATCAGTCAAAAAATGGTCAAACGAACAGCCAAAAAATCGATCCATCCTTCTCTCTGACGGCATATGCGAGCTATTATTCTTTTTTTTTTGGTGATGAAGAATATGCAAGCTAATAATTTGATTCAGGTAAGCATAAAACTCTTCAGTGACGATAGTATATCCTTTGCATAATTGTTACACACCAGTACACATGCTCGCTGTATGAGGAAGAGAAAGAAAGGAAATCTATTCTAGATGCTATATACTGCGATATGTAATAACGACAGCTAGAACAAAGGAAATCAAAGCATACATGCCGCACCAAAATGAATAATTCCGTGTCCCAATCGATGCATTGGGATGAATGCTTGCTTGCTTGCTTCTTTGCAGGGCGGGTCATCCAGGGACGGATCTAGCACCGGGGGCGACTACACTCGAACCTGCGCAATCGCCGCTAAAAACATAGTCCCTTCCATCTCAAACAGTTTGCTAAATTATTTGTCATCCTTTAAAATTTGGCAAATCAATAAAAAAAACACTCTCCAACAGTTTGCCAATTGGACTTGTCAATTCTACACGCTTACCAAAAGATTGCATCGGTTTGTCATTTTTGTGAGCGCGCATCGGCTTGCCATCCTCTCGTCCGCGAGTTCTCCTCTCGGTTTCCCGCATGCAAGTTTCTTTCCTTTTTAATCTTCTTTTTTTTATTTGGCAAGTGAGAAATAATAAATTATTGGAGATGACTTATTTCCAACTTGATAAATTATTATAGCAACTTGCTAAAACACAAGATTTGACAAGTGAGAAATAACAAATTGTTGGAGATGCTAAACCCCCGCTACAAATTTATTGACATTGAAGCCTAATTAGGAAGAAAAGACTAAATGAAGAAAATAACAAGAAAAACAAATCTCTCCTAATACATGTTTCTAGATTCGCCACCCGAGATGTCTCGGATTGTTTACAGTAGTTTCTTGATCAAACTATATACTCCATCTGTTACAATTTATAATTCGTTTGATTTTTTGACCCCAAATTTGACTACTCGTCTTATTCAAAAAATTTATACAAACATAGTCAAATTTAAGTTATTCATGTATACCGTTTATTAAATAAGCAAGCTACACCAATAGAAGTGATATTTTGCATAAAAAAGTTAAATAAAACGAGTGATCAAAGTTGATGTTAAAAAAATCAAATGAACTATAGATTGAGACGGTGGGAGTATATCTAAGTCTGACTATAATTTATATGAAAACATATTAATGCTTTCCATACTACACAAGCATGACTAGCTACCTTTGCAATTAGATATATTTTCATAACATACCTATTTAAAGTTGAAGAAATTCATATAAGAAGATATCAATACTACTTGTCGTACTAATAAACAAGTATATAGATATTTATGGGCAGTTATGGTCCATTGAGCTGTTTTTAGCTAAATTTGTCATCGGTCCCTCAACTTGGCTCAAAATATCATCTAGGTCATTAAGTAAACTTTTAAAGTGATATTTCTAGGTCCGTAAACTTGGCAGAGGTGTCATCTAGGTCGGTAAATTTTCAAGGTGATCACTGCAGGTTTGTAAATTTGGCAACGGATGTCATTCTTCAAACTTGGCAACAGATATCATTCAAGTCTCTAAACTTTTGAGGTGATCACTGGTGGATCCAACTCGTGTCAATTAATTAATCATTATTTATATATATTTATCATAAAATATTAATTAGGAGTATCATCACATCCATCCAAGTGGCAAATCTATCTATCTAGCCAAGGGACGTGAAGACAGTACGTCATTGTCATGATAATCTTTATTACATACTGCTAGTTATCGGTAGCTTAATTAATTAGCCCGGTCGTGCATGGTCTCGCGATCGATCACTATCACTAATAATACATTGCACTTCAAGAATGCTGCCATTGACTTTGTATGAAATTCCTTTGCACTACTACTGGCTAGTTTCATAAATAGGAGCATATGCATGCGTGGTGGGCGCATCTCTCGTATATATGTGTCACAATATACTATATACCATTAGGCACAACATTGAATATGGAAAGCCTACACTACTTATTATTATCCTGACGAAGATATATAGGATGGTAAAAAGAAAATATATGCAACTAAATAATGTTTCACAACAAGTACTCCCTCCGTTTCAATTTATAATTCGTTTGACTTTTTTGATCCCAAGTTTGACCACTCGTCTTATTCAAAAAATTTGTGCAAATATAGTCAATTTTAAGTCATTCATATAGACTATTTATTAAATAAGTAAGCCACACAAAAAAATAATATTTTACACAAAAATTTAAATAAGACGAGTGGTCAAACTTAAGGTTGAAAAAGACAAACAAACTATAATTTAGAACGGATTAAGTAGTATATACTCCATCGGTCCCAAATTATCTATTGTTCCAAGCCATGCACGAAGACTAAGGTGAAAATTTAAAAGACCAATATACCCTTATGAAACCAGTATACATGACCGCTATCTCTTTGCTCTGCGAGTGCGGCAGATAAGAACATGCAGAAGTGGAAATCGATGGAAGAGGCGACATGATAAAGGTTGATCGAAGAGCTGGATGGTAGGTTTGAGATCCATGTACAATAGCCTAGACGACAGTTAATTCAGGACATGGTACTGGCACTAGAACGACAGATAATTCAGGAAGGATGGAGTATATATATATGGGTTTTAGCATTTTGTTAGTTAGAAGAAGTAGATCAATAGATATGTATAGCTCCTCCCTCTGTTGGATCACATTGTTGCAAGAGTCTGTGATTTACTCTTGGATGTGAGATTGAGTGATGAGGTGGTTTGTTAACTTAGGGGGCGTTTGGTTTCCACCTCCTAAATTTTAGTGAATTAAAACATTTTAGTCACCTTTTAGTACCTTTTGAGTGACTAGTGGAACTAAAGTGTTTTAGTCATCTTTTAGTCAGTTTGTTTGACACTTTAGTCCCTAAAGTAACTAATGGGGTGTTTGGTTCCCCACGTCTAAACTTTAGACCTGTAACATCGTATATTTGGACACTAATTTGGAGTATTAAATATAGACTACTTATAAAATCCAATACACAGATTGAGACTAATTTGCGAGATGAATCTATTAAGTCTAATTAGTCCATGATTTGACAATGTAATGGTACAGTAAACATTTGCTAATGATAGATTAATTAGACTTAATACTTTCGTCTCGTTAATTAGTCTACTCTCGTGTAATTAGCTAGTTTTATAATTAGGTCATGTTTAGTCCTTCTAGTTACCATCCAAATATTCGTTGTGACACGGTCTAAACTTTAGACCCTCGATCCAAACATCTCATTAATTAATTAAATGGAGCTGAGTGATAGTTGTGCTGTGGAGATCGATTCGGTGGTCGTGGAGAGTAAGTTCGATTCACTGTTTTTTTATATGACTAGCAAATATGCCCGTGCGTTGCAACGGGAGAAAAAAAACTCTAATATACAGAGTGACAATAAATAAAGTCTAAAATTTAGTATTATATATACAATGATTTATACATACAAAAACAACGTCGCTGGTCAGATACTTAGCTTCGACAATTTACAATTGGCACTCTGCAGCCCTTGCCAATGCACGAGAGCACCTCGCCGAGCTTAGTTATGACGATAGAGATTTGGAGTGTCAAGACCACCGCGTTACGGTTGTGATCGAGAACACCGTGAGCACATTGTACGGTTGTTAAGTATAAATATTTCCTATATTTGGGCTCCGCGGGCTGGTGTAGCGTGCTCCACGAGCGTGCACTATCACCCCCACCAGGAGGGTTGTCCGGCACCGGCACCGGCACGAGCACGTCATCGATTTCCGATTTGTGCTTTATTATTATTATATATTTTGTTTTATAGGCTTATTATCTGTCTGATTTCTGACTTTTCTTTCTTATGCGATATTTGTGAAGCTTTCCTAAATTGTGTTACTCTAGCACGGGAAAGACATGAATAGATAAAATCAATTTAAATATATATATATATATATATATATATATATATATACATATATATATATATATATACACCATGTAAGCATACGTGTCCTATTTTTTTTTCTTTTCTCTATTATTTTTTCTTTTACGTTTTCTATACATAAGGAGTCCGGTATTTACTGTTACATGCATACCCTTAGCAGTATACGTGTCCTATTCTTTTTTCTATAAATATTTTTCTTTTTCTTTTTCTTCCTTTTCTATATGGAGTCTGGTATTTACTTTTTATCTTTTTTTTATATGGAGTCCGGTTCATAACGTGTCTGTCCTATTCTTTTTTCTTTTTTTTTTATAGATTTCTTCTTTTCCTTTTTCTTCCTTTTTTATATGGAGTTCGGTATTTACTTTTTTTCTTTTTTATATGGAGCCCGATTCAGGTTCATAACGTGTTCTTTTTTTTTCTTTTTATTGTGTCATTGTTTTGTTCGTACAGAATAAACTCTTTATTTTCCAACAGTTAAGAGATAGATAAAAAACAAATGGATAGACGAAAAAAAAGAGCCTGGAATTTTAACTTTTTATTAATTATATATATATGATAGATATTATATGATGGTTTGCACGGTAAGTATATGTGTCGTTCTTGGGCATAATATATAAAAGAAGTGTGTATATATAATATATGCGATAAGATAGGAGCATGTGCCCTTTTGGATAATGTCAACTCACCGAACAATGGCACTAACACACTATGCATATTGAATTTGCGAATGTGGTGTGTGTTGGGTAATGTGATGATGAGGAGACCATCATGTTTATTTGCTAATTGAGTACGTAACGTAGGGATGGATTTTAGTACAAGTGGTAAGTGGATGTCACATCACGAACGGTCATACTCTAGCCACTCGACCAGGGACGTCGATCCACGACACCAAGTCAACCTGCCTCTTTTTTTTTTATCTTGTACAACTTTGGATGCACATATTTCACACTCACATCACCACACGTACACACATGTGTGCGTGTCCGTACACACACAAAGAAGAGATTAGGAGACTCCGAAGCGCCTTCAGTGCGTGGGAAACGCGTAGTATCATCGAATACGCACGCGTGCGTGAAATATTATAGAATAATTCCAGAAAACAAATGCGGATATCAGGGTCTACCACTGAACCACAGTTTCCACCTTCTGAGTTTGAGAAAAATGTACGGTCAACGGATACACACTACTACATCGTTGCTTTTGCTCATCTGCTGCGCATGCCCAACGCTTGTTGTTGGGCTATACGATACGGTCACGCACTCAATTGGGCCACCGCAGTGAGTAGGCCAAGGCCCACCTGGCAGGCAGCAAAAGCGCTTCTAGATCAGGCCCACAACCGGAGCCTCGATATAGTAATAAATAAATAAAAGGGTCGCTGTGGTTTCCGTAAGTTCTAAAAGTCCAGAATGATTGAAACGCCTTTTTGGAAAAGAAATTGCATTGATCTTCTTTATTAACAATTTATAATTTGGAACGCATTTTTTTTTCCTTCTAGGCGGCCTAAGCTACATCTTCTGTTCTCACATGCCAGCGGGTGTTTGAACCTTTTTTCTTTCTTTCTTTCTTTCTTTCTTTAATAAAAAAGCAGAAAAATAGCGCAGGATAATTGGTATGGATCATCTGAGAATAAAGCAGAAATGGTTGACAGAGACACGTTAGTACGGGAGAGGATTTGTGTGTGTGTGAGTGTGTCGTGTACGTGGTGTGCATGCATGTGTGTGTATGGTTTCGTAGCGAATACATTAACAGGTTAACAGGCGAGGAAGCAGGAAACATTGATGGGCCTCGCTTTGAAACTCCCTGGATCGGAGCTGTGCCGAGGCACAAGGTATCATGAGGCCCATGGGCCGAATTCGCAAACCGTACCAATCCCCCTCTGCTGCGGATTTCCTCATTTCTACCGTACCGAAATTCCGTTGGTACATCTCTAGAATCAATTGTATACTGTGCCATTTTTCACCTCTGCAAAATCAAACTGATTTCTCTGCATGACATGCATGCTGTCACAAAATCAAACGAATTTGCAGTGAAAACATGGTATATCCTCTTCTTCAGAACATTATTCTATTTCCTTGCCTGTATTCATGGACAGATGTGTTAATATTCAGAGATGCACCGCAACAAGCAGAGAGAACAAACAGGTGACAACTCGTGCTGCTGCTGCTGCTGCTGCTTCGTTCCCCTTCCGTACTGCAAACGCTCAGCTGCTCTAAACTGCCGAATATAGCTGAGGTCACTGATCAGCTACCCGGCCAAGAGTATTTTTCAGGACCCTCTTTTGGCCGGGATGCCGCCGCACAGCACTTTGGTCGATCACTTTCGTCTTTTGCGTTGTCCTAACTCATCCTTGCCAAACACACTAGTTATTTCACAAGTTGCATATCTTGGTGTAAACCATTAGCACTTGAGGACGATACCTTGCATTGATACTGCCCTACTACAAGAACAATGGGCGGCAGCTCATTGCCACAGATCGAGTCGTCACAGACACAGTTGGTAGCCCAGTTGAGGAAGCATGCTATGTACTACTAGCAAGTTGCAACTTGCATTGCTAGGACAACAGATACAGCTGAGCTGCCTATTGCTTGGCACCATCCCTTTTTCTTTTCTCTGTTTGTTTGTTCCTAGCCAACCCAACTTGTAATAGTAGCATCTTCCTTTTGAGTTTGAGTATAAGAAGACAGCCCTTTGGAGTTAGGAACTTTCCCTCCCTGAAAGTTATATTAGGGATCACACTAGCTATAAACTGCAGTCTCTATACCAATTGCAATGTTATATTCCAGCTAAACAAATCTGAATTACCATCATCTTTTGCTTTAAAAAATCGATTGAGTTACAACTTAACTACAAGATCTCTGCAAGCAATTAATTAGCAACTACAAATTCCCTACCCTTCTTAAGTTCTTAATTAGTCAGTCGATCAGTCTACTACTCTACTGCCTCAGTCACCACCTCATCGATCTCATTTCCCTCACAAACAGCCACCAGCCGGCCTACGAAGAATCAATAGGACACTGACGAAGGAGAACACATCAAGGGCTTGTAGTACGGCCTCTGACAGATACGATCCATGACGACAACGAAAGCCATGACCATAGCGCAATCAGCGTCCGGCATGATAGTGAGGCTGAACACGTCTTCCCCGAGCGTGGCGTGACCGCCTCCGCTGCCGACGCTACTCCGGCCTTCTTCCTGGTGATCCTCGCCACCTCCTCCCCACCGCTCCGGATCTTGCAGCTTCTCCTCCAGAATCTGCCCTGCACCGTAAAGCTTGGGACTTGGTGGGCGCCGGCGTGAGCTGCTGATCCTGATGCCATGTACACTTCCGCTTCGTCGTTAGTGCCTTTGACGAGGGAGCATTTTCTCATTGAGAATAGCTGATGCCCCGGCCGGAAGCTCGTCTTGTCGCTGTCGGATTCTTCTGATGATGATGATGGTGCTATGTAGCAGTTCCATTGGTCGCGCATGCTCAGAATCTGTCACGGCATGCAGAGGGCGGCACATTGGTATTCAAAACTGGCGGGTAAATAAAGAAAAGGACAAAAGGTAGCCAAGGGAGATATAGATACTGCATGTTAATTAATGCTCCAATCTGTTTATTTTATTTTGCAGCTCCGGTCGCTTCTGTTGTTACATACTTATTACTCCATCCGTTTCAATTTATAATTCGTTTGACTTTTTTTGACCCCAACTTTGACCACTCGTCTTATTCAAAAATTTCGTACAAACATAATCAAATTTAAGTCATTCATGTAGACTATTTAATAAATAAGTAAGCCACACCAAAATAAATGATATTTTACACAAAAAATTGAATAAGAAGAGTAGTCAAACTTAGGGTTGAAAAAGTCAAACAAACTATAATTTAGAACGGATTAAGTACATTGGAATACAGATGTAAGAAGTGATCGTAGAGTATTTCAAAGCGCGTGAAAACAAATAAGTACTATTATATGTGAGCAATAAGAGCGAGCTATAGTGTCATCAGAGAAACCAAGGCATTTTGGTCGTTTGCGGGCGTTTGGACAAAATTAAGTTCTTGTGTGTTTTTCAAGTAGATCATAGATAGAAAGCATGCATCTGTGTGCAACGTGAATGACTTATATTTATTTGAGATCATTTAGGGGTTGAAATACGGAATACAAGATTTCTAGGAGTTAATACAACACTACAAAAGGATATCATTCTATAATTGGTCATAGGTGATTGTGTGATGTAATGGTAGGGGACTCGCGTGATGCAAGAGGTTTGGATCCTTGACAATGCATTGTGTGGAATTTCTTTTTTGCATAGTTTAATATCTTTTGTAATTTTTTAGAATAATATTTAGGGGTAGCCTTGGAAAGCAATTATTTGGATCCTTGACAATGCATTGTGTGAAATTTCTTTTTGGCATAGTTTAATGTCTTTTGTGATTTTTTAGAATAATATTTAGGGGTAGCCCTGGAAAGCGAGTGTTTAGGGATGGTTTCAAAACAATCCTTATAAATGACTCATTTTATAATGAATAACATAGTAGTGGTTTTAAAAAAAACCGTCCTGGAAATTGGGTGCAAAATTTTGAGATTGTGATAGCAGGCAAACTTTGATAGGCATCATATAACCAACTATTTTAGATTTATTTCTTCTCTTAGAGAAATTGGCTTTCCTTTCAATTTTAGCACAAAATAAAGAGGTTACAAAATGTATAATATTCTTACTATTATTCTTCAAAAAAGCAATTACTTTGTCCAAATAGTTGCCGTTTAAGATATTGAACGGTCTATGAGTTGAAGTTTGGCTAGTAGTTTCTATAAAAATGATATTTAAACAAAGTAATTATATGTTATAAAAACTACTTTTTATGTTTACCATCTGTGACATCGATCAATATTATATTACTAAGTGTTATCTATCTAATTATATTTATATGTATATTGACTCAAATTTATGAATGGAGGGAAGCAACTTCTTAGTACTATAAAGTAATTAGAATATAAAGTTGATTTAGAACTTTGGTGCCAACCAAATGAAATATGAGTGCATTGGCAGCACCGAGCACCCAACATGCAGCAGGTAAAAGACGTCGACCCGTGAGAAACAAAATGCAACTCGCATACAGAATCATAACAACCTTGTGAATCTTTCTTTTAAGCTTAACACAAGACATTCCCTGTAACAATGCCCAATGTTATTATATTCACTCATATCAATAAGAAAAATACTAGGCGGCAATAGTCTCGAATCAAGCACATCGCACATGAGTTAGAAACAACACAAACACCAATAAGTAACAACCGTTAATGACAAGATTAGGTGTGCCTCTTAACCATATTTCTAACTATTCTCCCTTCCACCCAATGCAACCTACAAACTTGTGCATATCCTCATAATCACCTCTTTAATCTATTGATGGTTGTGTTAGTGGTGGGTTTGGTATATATTTGTGTGATTATTATGACTCAAATGAAGGAATGCGTGCGTTAAGGACGAATAATTAGAATTCCAACTATTTGTTTTGATGATAATATAATGGAGCTTGCAAGTTGGATGTGTACTATATATATCTTACTGCTGCTTACATCACTCAATAATGTGTTTTGTTGGCTTATGGTGGATCGATCAGTACTATTTGTCCATTCATCGCCGTGTACCTTATATTATTAATTATTAGTAGGTAGTAGGAAATTAAATTAGGTCTATGAATAGTATAAAACTTGCTAGTTTCATTTAAACTTACGTTCTTATGCAAGTAACTAAGGCAGCGAAGTTATTAGCTCAGTGTTTGCGTAATGTAACATGATATGTTATTCCTAATAAAACATAATATGATATGTCATTGTCAACAAAACCAGCATGGACTGTTTTTGCCCCTTTATATTTTCCCTCCATGGAAGGGTGACACACAAGCACTATACCCGAGTGAATGCATAACCACAAGTCTGCGAATATATCGCTAAAAGCTGATACGCATGTGTAAATAATTGAGCAAGAGATCATATAACAATGATAAAAAAAACATTGCTATTAGCAATAAGTGTTAGTAGCAGTAGTCAGGAGATTAGTAACTCCCATGAAAACCATGAGGCTTACTCGTATGGAATCTTGTTTTAATGTTGTGACTGAGAGTGCATGATATATAGCGACAACGCGGAGGATCTGTTTCAATAGTACTGTTTGATGACCACAAGATCGATCATCGACCAGAATTTTAGTTTGCAGCCTGTCCATTTCAATGCCGCTCATAACATAAGTTGCTACCTGAAGCAACAGCAAGAAGTAGAGGCCAGGAAGTGATCCACGCCATGCATGATAATAATGGGCGGATTAATCTATGGCCAATTAGGCCTTAGAAAAAACAGGTGCCCATTTAGTTACTGAAATTAAGCTTGGGGCGCCATCAACGGATCAGCCAATTGATACTGCAGCAGCTGCTGAATGGTCGAGTCTTTTAGTTTGATCAGACTTAATTTGGTAGACTGTCATCAGAGTTCATCTCTGAATTATGTCAATCAGAGTGAGTCTAACTCAATTGGTTGAGGTGGAAAGTGTCTTGTGATTATTCCACTTTGTGTCATAGGAAATAAAACAGGGGAAACCGTACGGTAACTATCCCCAAAACAAAAAAGAAAGGATCAGCCAATTGCAGGCAGATATGCATACATCAGCGAGTCATGTTCATTGTCGAGGATGGAAAAACTATGAGAACGCAGGACCGGCTTGAGAACAGCTACCATCTACCAAGTTGATCGAGTGCTCATACACGTATGCAAAAACTGGCGTTGGGCAAAAAGTAGTTTAGGACATATGCATATTGCTACATGCTTGCTGACTAGAAGCCGTACTTGATGACGCGTGCAACTCCTATGTTCAGGTCATCTCACGAACACAAAGCTGCATTTGTGGTTTCCTCGGGCTCAATGCCTCAATTGGAACAACCTTGTAACCTAATATTGCAGAGCATATGTTGTGATATTGGCATCTTACGTGGAAAGATTTAGTTCAGGCCATTTCTTTTTTTGACGAAAGATTATTCATGGGTGTGTTTTTGGTGATGAGAAAGTCCCAAGTATTGGTCTACTACTCGACTTAAGTTTTTTTATCCTAATATGCCTGCTAAGTTCTTGTTGCCTTTTTTCTAGCTGAGCTAAAGTTTT
The DNA here is from genome assembly GCA_022036555.1 of Microstegium vimineum. Lineage (NCBI taxonomy): Eukaryota > Viridiplantae > Streptophyta > Magnoliopsida > Poales > Poaceae > Microstegium > Microstegium vimineum. The sequence goes on along the minus strand of CM039133.1, from coordinate 51,890,784 downwards.
GTTCTAATTTTAAGCGACTAACTTTGTGCTAATCTTCTTGCCATTTCACAGGATTTGTAGGTACACACTGATCTTTAGCAACATGCATGATGCTTAGTTTTTGCAGTTACAAATAAATACAGCTAGCCGACATGGAAAAGAGTATGATAATAAACTAAAATATTTAAAGACTGTTGGTGAATACAAGACAAATGACGAGTTGTAGTACTCAATCCATCCCAAATTATAAGTCGTTTGACTTTTTTGACCTAAAGTTTAACTACTCATCTTATTCAAAAAATTTACATAAAAATAGCCAAATTTAAGTTATTTTAAAGAACTTTTATTAATAAAGCAAGCCACAACAAAAGATTTGATATTTGACATAAATTTTTGAATAAGATGAATGGTCAAACTTGGAGCCCAAAAAGTCAAACGACTTATAATTTGGGATGGAGTAGTAATATTTTCTACGGCCTACACCATGTCTTCCTCCTTGATGCTTCTGTTGTTTTTGGTACAGAAAAAAAGTCCTCTCATAGATGCGCTGAATATGATATTCTCTTCCAGGCAATATGTGCCAAATGTCTTGTGAATTTTTTTCTTTTTATCAGGATTGTGGCAGATCTCAACAGATGAAATAGCAGCCACGAGTGTTAATTAATAAGGGGAGTACTCTACTAGTTGTGCTTGGTCTCAGTGTGAACACACTTTTTATGCAGTAGTACTACCTTATGTCACTGGTTAGCCAGCCAGCCGATTAGTCAAGTTCGCTCGTTGAGCAGATTTCCTTTCAGGATTCGACAAGCATCTGTCACTTTTCACTTTTGCATCTCCAATCCCTCTTCTAGCTAGCTGGAAACCTCAAACCACGGGTGGCAGTAGCATAATACTGCTATGAAGAATCCATGGTAGTATGAGAATGCAATTGGTCATAACTGCACCGTCATACATCACTTGCGTTTGTTTCTCAGAAAACTATATAATCATTTCTGCCTACAAGTTATATCCAGAGAAAAGATTGACAAGTTAGTCCCAGTCAGAGTGTCATAGCCAATTTACGGCAGTTTTTTTCCTACCCAGCTTTCTTTGCGAAATCACTGTGCTCTATTTTTGCTTCAGTGATCATGATCGATCATCCCTGAATAATAAGAACTCCATAGTTGTCAGAAGTCAGAACTTAGAAAATGGCTGCTAGCTTCTCATGGGCAAGCTAAGCTAGGGCTACTAAGAGCATATCATGGGCGTGTACGGCTTCCAACAGATCCTATCCAGAACGACGACGAACGCCATGATCACGGCGCAATCCACGCCCGGCTGGACGACGAGGCTGAACACGTCGTCTCCAAGCGTCAACGAATTCGACTTCTTCCTTGTTATCCTGGCCACCTCCTCGCCGTCGCCATTGCGGATCTTGCAGCTTCTCGTCGTGAAGCAGCCCTCGACCCAGAAGCTGCTGGTGCCGGAATAATGGCCTGACGCAGCAGTGCTGCTGCATGATGATCCTGACATGGACACTTCTGCTTCGAGGCCTTTCTGTAGAACCGAGCATTTCCTCATCGAGAAGAGTCTGTGTGGTCTTGTCCTCTTGCCTGCTTGGCCTTCTTCTTCTGATGCATTGTAGCAGTTCCATTGGTCGTGCATGCTGAAAATCTGTTGCAAGGAAAAAAAAAAAGAGAATAGCTTTGTTAGTGTTAGCTTTTTCCTCCTCCCATTAGCTAGCTAGTTGTAGTGAATTTGCAGGCCGGTTCAAAGACCAACGCTTGCTCATCTATTTTAAGTTTTTAACTCTGGATGTTTATGTACACGTACATTGGATTTGGCTTTAAGTTCGCTAGATCGGACAATGGCGAAGAACTTTGAACAAAGTAACCGTTCTAGTTTAATTTGATAGGATACATACAGGGAAGAATACAAAGCTAGCATTTAATTTTGTCTGATGTGCAATTTATTTGTCAAGGGGTTCACGACGCAATGGCAAAGGACATTGGTTGGGGGCTCCCACCCAGGGTTCAAATTCTGAGTGCGACACTTTATTCTGGATTTATTTCAGAATTTTCCGGCGCTACGCGTTAAGTGGTAGGCGACGTTTCCGTCGACAGCGAGGCGTCTGTGGTGACTTCGTGAACTTTCAAAGGTGCTCATAGGGGTAGAGTTTGCGTGCGTGTGTTTGTAGGGGCGAGTTGTGTAATTTATTTTTTCTTGAAAAAACAAGACATTTTTTTTCTGATCCTAGATAGGTGCATTTTTTTTAGTGGAGTTAACTGACTGAATTTGCTGTACTAATTGTCGTATTCATTTGGTCTGAATCTACTCTGGTGAGCCTATAGCTACCAAATGTTTGCAGTCCTATAGCTGGTACTGGGACAAATAGGATATATATAATAACAAGCAGTACGTATAGTCGATGTGGCGAGAGATTTATTCTATGAAAATATGAAACAAAAGGAAAAACGTTGTGCTTGAGTTGCAGAGATGGAACTGAAGAAATCAACTCTCGCAGAACAACCAGAGATGCTGCAGTGTCGAAAGTCGAAACACCATTTCCCGATCTGAAAAAGATCCCATTTTTGTTGCGAGGACAGAATGACCGATCAATCTGTCGATCGATGGGACTTGCGGCTGGATCGATCGTGTAGGTTGATTCAAAATGATTTTTTTTTTGGGAGATGACTGCAGAAACGGACGGACGGACGTACCTGCGGCCTGAGGGCGAGGAGTGGCGAGCCCTGGCCGTCCATGAGGAGGAGCTCGCCGGCGAACACCTTCCGGCGGCGCGAGTAATTGTCGACGCGGAAGGCGAGCGCGCCGGCGGCGTCGTAGACGGAGAAGCCGTCGGTGCCGTGGAACCCCATGCTGGACCGCTTCCACACCGTGTGGTGCAGCGCCGCCGGCGCGCGGCCGCCTTGGTCTGCGCCGCTGCGGGGAGGAACCAGCGGCGGCGCCGGCGGAAGTGGCCCCATCGTCGCCGTCGTCGTCTCCGCGGCCGACGACGGGTGGATCCGGCTCGCCGAGGATATCGCCATCATGCTGCTGGTTGTGGTGCTGGATCGGTCGGGGAAGGCCGCCGCCGTCATGAATCGATCGAGATCAAAAGCGTCAAAGGCTGGCGTGGCGCGTCGATCCCCTCGTTTTTATACTCGTGTCGTGTGACCGGGTCATGTTTGCGCCATCACATCGCTATTGTTGTAGTGCTGCACAGTCGTAGCAGTACGTACAGTGCGTACGACGTGCTAGTTGGAATGGAATTTCGGTTGTGTGTGTGTGTGTTTTTTTTTTGAGATTGGTGGGTTGTAACGGTGTGTGTGAGTGTGTAGCTGCGTGGCATAGCATCACCTTTTTTATGCTTGTTGTGTCTTGTGTTGACTCTTTGCTGCAGAGCTGCAGGATCAAAGATTCCCATGCCGCCCTATCCCCTCCGTGGAGTAGGGATGAAAACGGTCGAACTCGGTCGAAAAACTCCTCAATCGTTTTCTACTTTTACATTTTGAATACGAAAACGAAAGCGAAAACGGTAAAGTCGAACACGAAAACGAACGCGAACTTACGAAATATTGTGAATTTCGAAAACGAACCAAATCGAGCGAAATTCTATCGAACACAGTCGATATACGAAAATTCATTCGAAATACTGACCTACCATTCATAACAATTAACAAGTGTCATTGTGGTAAATTTCGAGTACAAGAGAGCAGATTTATCAATTTTGTTTCTTTCGCAAAAGAAAAAATGAAGAAGAGAAAAACTAAGATGTCATGGATATCAGTGTTTCACATTTGCCTTTGCTTAGTTGTCTGAAACGTAATGATTGGCAACCAAATTCGGTTTACATCATATTTTGAATTCGAAATATTCCACATTAAAAGTAGAAAAGGAGAAAACGGTCGAACTTGGTCGAAAAAACGGTTTTCCATTCGGGATTCGGGACATTTGAAATACGAAAACGAAAGCGACTACGGTAAAGTCGAACAGGAAAATACGGATTCGATCGGATTAAATATAGAAAACGGTACGGTTCGGTTCGGGATATTTCCGTTCCGTTTTCATCCTTAATGTGGAGTGCTATATACTACTAGCTATATCCTCATGATCAAGGAAGCTTCTAAGGATGGAAAATTAGTGTTTTTATTTAGGGGAATGGTATTAGATGTATCATTTAGAAGTTCTCACTCAATCTTCTAATACAATATACTACTCGATCTATCTGATTGTGATAAACTTATCAGTTACATTATATGTTTTTCCAACTATACCCATGGTTTTTTCTTCATGTGTATGCCACCTTGTGTGTCTTCAATGAATCTAGAGTTTGTTGTATATGTTGCTATGTTTTTAAAATCATGGGGATTGTTTACTCGAAATCAAGGTTCTCATCTTCGGCTATAGTTGTTTGGGGAGGATGTAGCTATTTGCCCTCATGTATGATTTAACACTTAGTTGTTGCTATATCCCGATTTTATTTTAGAAGGTAGATTGCTAAATTCCTTAATTAGCCGACAATTTAAAGCACTGCTCGAAATTATTTAAAAAAAACTATGGAGGTCATAACCATCATTGGTCTACACTAAATCCCTCTGCTACATATTTAAAGTAAAAGAAGTGGGAAATTTAGAAACATATAGAATTATAATTTACATTTCTTCACACATTTTTTATAATAACATATGTTGCTAATTATATGTAGTTTTAGGATGTTTCATTCCATCTTGTAAGAATGGCCATATCTTCAGTTGTCTTGTGAGAATTTATACAAATTATATATATGTTTTCTTACATGCATGTCAAGTGATAACATAGAGCCTCCAGTAAGTAATACTAATAATTACTTAACAGTAATAATTACTTACTACAAACTCAAATGGTATCATCTTAACAGTCTCATAAAGTCAGGTCAAGTTTTTCATTGTCATTGTTGAATTCATTAGCACTATTTCAATTTGGAACCTCAAAAACCATTTGTTATATCTATACCAAGAACATAGGGGAGCAAGTATTTATGTCATATATATTCTATAGATATACTAACACAAAAGGTAGTAGCGAAAAATGTGTGAAAGCTGACATCACAAAACCTTAAAACATCACTTATTTGTTACCACAAAGAGTACCAACATAGGGGATGGTCGCAAAGCATCTATTTATGTCCCATATATGGCATAGCTCTCGAATATCATATTGTTGATATATGCCTCCATTGTTGCATGCCCAATAAATTAAGGGCATATTTATTACAGCTTCTCCTGATGAGTCATTTCAAACCGCTCCAGCTCTTCTGTTGTTTTACTGAAGAACGACTCCTTCAGATATTTGGTACGACTTTTATAAAAAACGATTTTTCTATAAAAACTTTTGGCAGAGCTCTTCCAGAAGAGCCGGAGCATGAGCCATAGAGAAGTCTTGCCAAACTGGCCTTAAGTCGTTAACTGGGTGTGTTAACATGTCGTCATTATGCTCCCCAAGCACGCTCTGCACTCTGCCCATAGAGATAATTATCCGTGAGAACGTTAAAGCCCAAGATACCGCGCGTGATCACTCTGCCCATAGAGATAATTATCCGTGCGAGCATTAAAGCCCAAGATACCGCGCGTGATATATTTATATCATATATAATATAGTGTGCTTGATAGAATTTTTGCTGGCGATGGTTCCCTTTAGTTGGGTGGGTGAAAGTGCATGCAGCTCCATCCTGGGATGTCATGCATCTCAGATGTCACCTTCATGAGTGCCCCCCTGATGCATTATTCCATTCCAGGCTTCCAGCTTCTCGTAGCCTTCTACTAATAGCTAGTTGCCATCGAAACACCAGTCAGAAACAGGAGGCTTTAGTTTAATGATGGTAAACACTAACATGAATGGTTAGTGATCGAGAACAACTGATCTTACATTGCTTGCTTGTTTGCTCTTGAAAAAGCACGTCCTGACAGAGAACAATTTGGATATATACAAGCATTTTTCTGATTCTGCATTTCGATGGCTGATTTGATCGGTGGACTAAATACCCACCACAATTCACACACTATGCTACGCATATGGTGGTTTAGTCAAGAGAACAACGCCTTTTCTGACAACTACATTTCAACCGGTATATGCTACTGCTAATTATTTACACTATGCTAATTATTCCCATCAACAACTTACGTACAGGGGTATCAAATTACTCCCTCAGTCCCAAAATAATCGTACATTTGAGATTCAAATTTTATTCTAGAAAAAAAAGTAAGCAAATAACAGGTGTTGTCACTTTATATATAGATTTCATGGGATATTTTAATTTACTTTTAATAATGACAAGTGCTCTAATTTAGATCCAACTTTAAGGGGTTATTTAGATTGTCTATCTTATAATGGTCCCGTTTCATATGGCTCGACTTCACTAGTGAAGTGGTTTTCTTGCAAAATAGTTTTACCAAAAACTTTATACATGACTGAGAGAGAAATGAGGAAGAGAGCTATGAAAAACTATTTTTTTCAGCTTTACCTAGATCTCTCCATTCTTCATTAAGAGAAGGGGAAAAACAGTTTCGCCCATGAAAGGTATTTTGAAAAAAAAAAGGTATTTGATAAAAAAACATATCAGAACAACAACTTATGAAGCTGTTTGTGAAGTTGTGTCAAACATGACCTAAATAATGACAGTTGTACAAAAGAGACTACACAGTTGTGCTGTGACGATGCATATCTTTAGTTAGGTTTGTTCCACCTATATATATGGCGTATGTAATAAGGTATTACCACAATTAGTGGAGCAAATAGCCGAAACGAGTGAAGGTGCCTTCTGGCCTGCCGGAAGAGACATGGACTCGTGAATAGTATTAATATCAAGTAGGAAAAGAATCATCTCGAGAATCTTTTGCCCCCAAAAAAATGCATGCGTGTACTACTAATAACCACTGTGTTTAGCACTAAGCACATACTCTAGTGATCTCTAGCTAGCCGATGCCCGATAAGAAACCAACAAAAGTTTGTTGCGTCTCAGGCTACAAGACTAATCACTAGTTTTTTTGCTCAAAAAGACTGATGCTCTGCTGGAGTCCGATCAGGACGACACAAAATCCAGCCCACGTTGCTTCCATTGGTGACAAGGTTAGGTTGGAGATGTTATTGAAATTTTCGTTTGTTACTTCCTCATCTTCACAATAATGCATGTTCAGTCCACGTACATAGGCAACATGCCTTTTAACATTCTGTTGTCTACGTACATAGGCAACATGCCTTTTAACATTCTGTTGTCTAGTTTCAGAAGTGTTCATAGAGACATGGAGTGTGTGCATGTATATACGAGTGTCTGCGTATCTTTATCGTGGTCGCAAGGAAAAAAACTTAATTTGAATATCCATCAAATAGATCATCAACACAATATATAGAATAATATGCATATCGATAGTAAAAACAATCCAATCTTCTTTGAGAAAAAATGATATTACATGCCTTGTGCGTGTGTTGTAGATATGCAGACTAAATAAACACTGCAAAATATAGGTAGTAGATAATAACACCAGTGACTTGTGAACGCGCTTTTACGTTGTCACGTCTAACCCCATCATTGTCTAGATCGTGCATGATGTCCATTGTTTAGTATGGTAATTATCCTAGCCTAATGGTGGGTTTGGTGCTATGAAGGACGAAGCTAGGAGGACATCAAGGAACGTGATAATCTGCAAGTTGCAAATTTGATTAGTTGGTTGATCATCAGTCACACAACATCAAACTTTAGGTGTTATACGGTGACATTTATTATTGTAGCTAAGGCGCTAAGCTAACTAGCTAGCTAGCTTCGTTATTGGGTTGGTGGCAAATGAGATCAGCACCTCATTAGATATTACTAGTCCATCAACCCGTGCTCTCGCACGGGCTAGAATCTTATAATAGATAAGAGATATAGAAATTAGTTATTGTTAATGTCCATAAATAACAAATGGAACTTTAATTAAAAATATTTTTTTCTGTTTGTTCCTTTTGTAACATAATAGGCACACCAGATACTTTATAGTGTCTTTTTTTTGTGAATTACATTATGTCTATTTAGGCACACCAGATACTTTTGTTAATGTCAATAAATTTGTCATCTATATATTACAATATCATGAATCTATGTTTTGATTTTCAGTTATTAGCCGTATTGATTATTACATAAGGATTTTAGTTCATAGACTACACTCTAAAGTACAATGATAGCCTAAATAGTAACTTCAAACCTACACCACAATGCTTAAGATCAGTTTCGAGCTTCATGGGAGATTATTTAGGATTGATAGATGTGCTAACCTCAAGAGGATAGTAATGTTTAAGCCTTATAATAACTATTTGCACATAAGAAATCCTAAAGAATAGGAAGATATAGCCACTTGTAGACTACACTATCGTCCTCTCCACTTGTCAAGGCATGTTCATTGACAAAGAGCTATTTATGCAGTAATGCTACTATTAATAAATATATGTAAAATGTTTTAGTTCAATTGGTGAAATTAACTAAATAATAATTTATATAAATTATATGTGATGATTATTAATAATTCTAAATATCTTGTTAGTATCATTAGTGTAGGAACTTTTTTTCCATGATTGCTGAAACATAACATACATATTTATCTCTAATGTATGCTTAAGTATTTGATGTACATTAATAGAATTTGGTGACATCAAAACATATATGTATTTTATGGTATTTTTAAGTATTTGTTCAAATAGAAGACGGTATGATACCTTAGATGCAAATTTGAGGAGACCATTTTGTCTTTTAAATAATGAAAAATGTAGTGATTTAGATCTTAGATTTAAGTGGTTATGATGGATTATATATCATAACAATAGGTGGGTAATTTAAATTATATTTAGGTTCACCTTAAATAATGTCTTTAGTAGTGGGTAATTCACATATAGATCTATGGGGTTCTTTTTAACTATTTGACACAATCACAAAAGGTCATACATTATTCAAAAGTAGGATACATCCTAATGACTATTATTTTGAATGATACTCCCTCCTTTCCAAATTATATAGCTAGATACATAGAGAAAATAATGTATCTAGAAAAGGCAAAACATCTTATAATTTAAAACCGAGGGTGTATTAGATTGATGTATTTAGTTAAAACCTAATAAATGAAGTTGAAACCTAATAAATGAAGTTATATAAGCTTTTTTCATCTCTTTTTATACCATCATAAATCAATATTTTAGATTTAACTTTTAATCTAGTTGTTGCATATTTTTAAACACATGTTAAGTTAAACAATGAAAGCTTATTGTATGTTATTTTTAATTTTCTTTTATATTACTTTAGGAAAGAGTCCTATGATATCTTCTTAGTTATTACAATTGTATATACAATCATTTTAGATTGGATTGCGGCAGTCAAGATGTTGGTTTTGTTATACTAAAGTTTAATATATGTAGTAGTACTTTTTTATAATGACAAATATGGGTAATTTATAAATGGGATATTTTGCTACAGGACACTATTCTTTCCTAATGGCTAAGGTCTAGTTTAGTAATAAATTTGTGGAGTTATTTTGAATCATCTTTTAGTCGATGAATGGATGAATGCAGAAGAGATTGATTCCTTATTCCACATGTTTGACAAAATGGTCTAGTTTGTTAGACCGTTAGAACTCCTTAGGGTAATACATTAGTTTTGTCTAATAAACAATTTTATATAGTACAACATAGTAATCTTAAGAAAACATAATAGACAATATTTACAATAATTGTCTATTGATCGTCACATACCTACTCCTAATTTTTTTAATTTATGCATGAACAAAAAGTAAATTCTAGGTTGTACAACGACAACATCTACAATAGTGTAATGGGAGTCTCATAGTTATGTACCTTTTTTTATATAAAATAGTTGTTTCGTGAAATAACAACCTTTATCTCACGTTCATCCTTTTTTCATTGTCATAAAAAGTGTTACATAGTGATAACAAATGTGCATCAATGTATTTGTTATTATTTATATGGGCACACATGTATATCTTATCGTTCAGGTTGATAGATTTTATTTATCTCATGTTTTATGAATTATAAGATTAACCCTCTATTTGATTTTATGTTTTTATTAATAGGTTATATAACGTTGATGTGAATGTGATGGGGTTATGGGTATTATTGACCTAATATATTATTAGTACCTACCGAAACAAATAGTAGTTTTTAACGAACCGTGAACGTGAGTATAGGATATTTTTTTGTTTATGTTTTTTCTTGAATTATTTTTGGTAAGTTAAAGTTGTCTAAATAGGGAACACGTGTACATCTTATTTGCAGTTGGTTAATTCTATCTCATGTTTTATGGATTAATAGATTATTTTTCTATTTCAATTTTTATTTTTATTAATTGTAACACCCAAAATTTGGTTTGAATTTCAAATAATAGAAAATGATTTAATTTTGGAATTAAGTGAGCATTTCATTTAGTGGAATACTAAAATTCTTGCAAATAAAACTTATTCTAGTTTAGAAACATGTTGATGCATTCATGCAGTTGCATATTTTCTTGGCTTGTTTGAATTTACAAAAACTCACTTTGCAAATGGTTTCAAATTTGTTTTTGAAATGATTTTGGAAAAGAAAAATTCCCAGCCCACCTCACTCCCCCTCTCTTCTCTCGGCGGCCCAGTTAAAAAGGCCGGCCCACACTTTCCCCTCTCCCTCTTCCTCTCACTGCCGTCCGGGGGCCACATGTCGGCGCCGTTTTCCTTCTCTCTGCTCTCCTTCTCTCTCTCTGACCAGTGGGTCCCGACTGTCGGCGCCGATCCCCTCTCTCTTCTCCCCCTTCCTCTCTCTGCCGACCGGACCCACCCGTCAGCACCATCCCCCACCTCCCGCCGTTCTCGGAGGCGAACGCCGTCTCCGCAACAGCCGCGATGCGCAGCCCTCCCTGCTCGCTCGAGGACGCGCGTGGACGCGAGGAGCACGACAACCGCTCCCGTCCCTCATCCTCTCCTCTCTCTCTACGGCTTGGCCCCATTCGGCAGTCGTCATCCACCTCCCGCGGAGTTCGGATGCCCGCGGATGCGTCGCGAACGGCAACCGCCGCGTTCGGGAACCACCGGCACGCCCCGCTCCCACTCCCCGCATCTCGCCCTCGACTCCGCCCAGCAACCGCACGCTCCCTCTCTGAGCTATAAAACGGAGCACCGCCCCTCTGTTTCCCCCTTTTCCCCTCTGAGCTCTCACTTTCCGCCGAACGTCGCCGCCGTCGTCGTTGTCGCGGAGAAGCTACACCAGAGCGTAATCCGTCTGGGTGAGTGCCGTTCCGAGACCACGAACTCCCCGCGAAGCTCCCGGCCTAACCTCTCTCTCTGTGCCCCGTCCTTGGCCGCAGAACACCCAACGCCGTGGACGCGGAGCCCTCGGAACGTCGTCGCCCGCCGACCGCTGCTCACCGCCGTCAAGTCACACCGAGCCATCTCCGTCCGAACTGAAGTCGCGGTGAGCTTCGCCTTTACATCTTCTCCCTCCCTGAGCTTTTAATTCGGCAATTCATGGCCTCCGTGGCACTAGTCGCGTGCGAACCGTGCCGCCGGCCATGGCGCCACCGCGGGCAGCACACACCGGCCGTTTTCCATCGCGTCCGAGTACATCCCTAGCACCGCACTGACACACCGCACGTCTCTAGGCCCTCAATTTGGGTTCTAGCGCGCCGTACCGTCTCGGCCGCGAACTCAGATCGAGTTCGATCATGGCGCCGCCGCGGACCCTCCCGTTCCGGCAAGCCACTGCATCCACCAAACCCTCTGTTACATTCGCACGAGCTTGTAGATCATTTCTGTGCAATTGGTTGAACCCGCGGTAGTCGGAAGAGTCATCCCCGCGTTCGCCGGCGAGCCAGAGCCGCCGGGATCCATGGCGCCGTTGCTGTTTGCCTCCCCGCGTTCAACCGAGTGCACCACGGGCTTCGTTTCGTTCCCCTCTTTCTTCCCATGCAGTCGGGGATCGAAATGGGCACCGGACGAGCTTTTCCGGTGAATCTCCGGCGAGCCAGGCGCTCTGTAGCCATGGCGCCGCCGCGCCAATCTCTGCTCCGGCCGCCGTTCCCTCTCTCTCTCCCTTGGATCTGCTCTGAGCCGTCCATTTCCCGATCTGCGGTCAGGATTAGATCAGCGAAGGGGTATGAACCCCGGTCCACGGTGGACCGGTGGACCTCGGCCGCTCTCGGGTGCACGCACTGTACCCATGGACCGCCCTATCCCGAGCCGCCACGTGTCAGACCCGTCAGCCGAGCGCCTCTGCCCTGGCGCACTTCTGAAAATACGTTTTCTCTACTCAGAAAACGTAAATCATCTCGGTTTATTCCAAAAATGGAAATCTGATATTTACAGTTTTGCCACTGCAGTAATTTGTTTATAAAGTCTTCATTTTAACTCCGATTTGGACGATTCGAGTTGCGTTAGGTTCGTAATGAAATTCTCTACGTGTTAAAACATCTGTTGTTCATGTTTGAATTATTTAAATTCAATGATAATTCAAATACTAAAAATGCTCCTAGAGAACCAGTTAAATTCATATCTTTTGCGTTTTAAATCCGATTTCCGTGAAATTCGTGTTGAAACGATCGTAGCAATGCGTAGTATTTTTTTTATAAACCTTTTAACTCTGTTTATTGTTATTGGTGTACTGTTCTAATATTAGTTGTGTTTGCTTTGTATGTATGCAATTGGAATGCGTGTTGTTGCAATGTCTTGATCGAGTTCAGGCAGTGAGGAGTTTGTTGGTGATCAAGAGTCCTTTGATCAGGAGTGTTTTGACTAGCAGGACTTTGAGAACCAAGGCAAGTATAGCATGGGACTTTCCTTGTTATCCTATTCACTATAATTATCATTTCATGTGCATGTGTTAATTTGATACCCGTAGTTTAATTCCCTAGAGTTGAAACCCTTTACCTTGATTCCTATGGGTTATGCATATGGATAGATGGCTAGTGTTTTACATAAATGAATACTTGATCCCTGCCAAATGTTAAAGCTTTGAATGAATTGGTGATCCTGTTATGGCAATTGGAACATAACCCTTTTTAATAACCCACTGTTGGCAAAAGCTGGGACTGACAGTGCTTCCGTGGGAGCTACATGGCTCTGGCTTTAACTTAGTAGTAGGCTCTTTTCTAGCTCGTTAGCGGTTACCCAAAAGGGCGCATTAGGCTCTTGCCGAGCTGGCTATAGTGCGGCCTCTGTCCGAGTTTGAGCGTAGGCTGCGGGTCGTTATGCTACTCGGAAGGGGAGCTCTATCGCCCCTTGCCAATCCTAGCGGCCGTAATCTTGTTAGACGAGATACTATGAAAGGTTTCATAGTGACCCCCGCCCACTCACCTTGGCAGTGTTATGGGAGTAATTAACCCGGGCAATTGGGGCATCACGACTCACGGGTAAAGTTGCACAACCTCTGCAGAGTGTTAAAACTGATATATCAGTCGTGCTCACGGTCACGAGCGGCCCGGAAAACCGACGGATTAATTAATTAACTTGACCAGTACTTATGTTCATGTTGTCTTCACTTTGATGATGATGGTTATGAATCTTTAAACTTTGGCAGTGGTATAAGTGGGATCATTTGGGGTTTAAGCATAACCTGATGATACTTGTTAATAAAACCTTGACCAACTAAAAGTGCTAAATGCAGTAAGCCAGTGTAAGCCTGTTGAGCTTCATAACCCCATGTTATACTGCTGAGTACGAGTGTACTCACGCTTGTTTTCTTTTCTATTTTGGATAAAAATCTCGGATGGGTAACAGAAGCTGGAGGTTATGAGGAGTTTCCCGAAGACTTCTAGGCTTGGTCAACCAGTTGACCTTTCCCCTGTGGAATGGAGCCACAAGAGCTAGTTTATCTTCCTTGTTTTAATTATTCTTGTAATGGATATAAGTTCGATATGTATTAAACTCTGTGATGGTACTTTGTAATTTGTGAACTTATGTGTGGATTATTCCTAGGCACACATAATGTTATGCATCATATTTCATCCTTGAAATTTGGGTGTGACATTAATAGATTATCTAACGTAGATGTGATGATATTTTATTAATATCTAAAAATTAAATATTAGTTTTTTAATCAATTGTGAATGTGAGTCTGATTGTTTTTCCTCTACGTTCTTTTCTTGAATAGTTGAAGTTGCATAAACGTGAGTACAATAGATTTTTCGGTACGTCTTTTTCTCAATGACGTGGATCGAAAGTCATTTTTTCATATTTGTTTTTTTCGTACGTCTTTTTCTTAATGACGTGGATTGGAAGTCGTTTTTTTTCTTGACGTTGTTGAAGTTGTTTTCACATACGTTTGTTTGTTGGAGACGTCAATATTTGTTTTTTCTCCCGTATATAATTGTGGATGTAAAAATAACTTTTACAATCCCAAAACAGATCTAACGGTTAAGATAGCCAGAGCCTCTCAATTAATGGTTAGATGTTTTTGATTAACGTGAGAATTTTTAGCAATTATTTTTTTTCTTAGCGCTTCTGGTGAGGATTAATGTGGAGGCTCCATTAGGACCTCCAATTAGTAATAGTAAGATGTTACGTATAGCGTATAGGGCACCAAATCTAGAAAAAAAAAAGGGCACGGTCCCATAAACCCAACCCTTATATATCTCTTGTCCACTCAATAGCAATCCCAACCCCCACCCCATCAATCGTCCATATGCTCATACCCCTCCCTGGCTCCCTCTCCTCATGCTCTTCACCCCCTATTTCTCCACACGCCCCTCCACCCTGCATGTCCCTGCAGCCGCCACGCACACCTCACCGCCCGTTCTCTTTCCAAGCACCATCTCTCCTTGGTATAGTAGCGACAGCGCACACACGTGGAGATCTAGCAAGGGTGGATCTCTTTTCTCGGCTCTCCAAACAACACGTGTGTAGATCCAGCGACAACACGCTATGCAACAAGGTTGCAAGATAACCCCTCTAATCCTTCTTCGTCATAGACAGATGAGATCTCAACCATGTCTCTTTATTGTCTCTCTCTCTCTCTCTCTCTAGAAGTTTGTGCCTATGAAAATATGATTTGTACTAGGCGAGTTGCTTGCCCGCCTCCAATCCCTAAATTTAGTTATGTAATAGTGGGAGATAGCATGGAGGGAATAAAGTTCACAATGTATATATTTAATTATCGATGGATGTTTCTCTAAGGCGCGCTACTAGTAAGTATGCACATACCCTAAGTATATACATACCGAGGAACTTTCTTCTTCTTTCTTCCATGTGTACATTTCATATCCATGGTATATATATATATATATATATATATATATATATATATATATATATATATATATATATATTCATATTCCCACTCAAGAGACTAAACTGATTACGAACGTGTGAACTTTGCCGACAGAAGCTAGCTAGTCCGTACACCATGACCACAAAAACCAATAAATAAACACAACTAAAAAAAAGAGAAAAGGAAGAGAAAATGTACATGTTTGAGATGATTTTATATTGATCCTGTGCATCGCTAGCTGTTGCTTTTGCAGCATGATATGGACAACATGGCTCACTTTCTCTTGTGCTGTGTGACGCACTTCTGTCCTTGGTATATCCAAATTGAAGAGGTCGATCGTATTCGTATGCAAACTTAGCTTGTGGATGCATCCACTTATCCATGCATCATGTCGAAACCGAACATTCCTTTATTTGCGGTTTCTCTAGGCATGAGCAGCAACTTTCCATATATCAGCGAGTCAAGCGTGACGATTACGATTACCTCAAAGATCGGCTGATGTTTCAATAAGGCGGCTGATATTGTTTTTCATTATTTTTATTATGGGAGAAAAATACTATATCATGACTGATAAGTTGGGTTGATGAAACAAGACGAATTTTTGAAAACAGTGCAAACTCATTCAAACCTCTTAATTATATCTTGAAATAATTTGAACATAAATTCCGTCTATTTTAATTTCAAATTCCATCTTGGAATAATTTGAACGCAAGAGTTGGCAGTATTCAAATTCCGTCTAGTTTAATTCATTAAAAAACACAAATTTAGGAGGACAGCTCGAAAAGTTGAGATGTACGTATGTTTTTGCTCACGTGGGCCGAGGTATGGCATTTGAGGGCGAATTTTCTGTTATAGGCCCCGTGCCGAAACTGGGTCACCATGGACTGTATGTTCCTAGCACCGCTACTACTACAAGCTCTTGCTCTTTTGTAGCTCAACAGACAAACTAGTAGAAGCTGGGATCCAAAACTGGGCTTATAGTCTATAGAGCCTGAAATCCCACGACAAAGATTTCATTGTGACAAACACCTAGACGTACAGTGGCCTGGCCTGACAAAGATGCTTAATTTCCTAGGGCGAGCTGCCTGCCTGACAGACGACAGAGAGTAGTAGGTTAGTTTAGTGAGAACCTTGATCTGTGTGTGTCAGTGTTTAACTTTAATCCTGCAATCTCAATGCATGAGTAACCCTCCTCACCTCAAGTGCGTTTCAGATAGTACCACTACTATTTTTTTTTAGAGTTCAAGGGCTGGAAAGCCCCGACCTTATATTGAATAAAGAGTTAAATGCGTCGTAGGTCCATTAACTTTTAGTATTGTCTCATCTAGGTTCATCAACTTTTAAATTGTATTTTTGGGTCCATCAACTTTTGGTGGTGTGTCATTCAGGTCCATGAACTTTCAAATTACATTTTTAGGTCCATCAACTTTTTAACTGATTCATTGTAGGTCCAAACCTCTTCGATTAGTGAATAGTTCTGACATGGCATGCCAATTTAACAACAATCGTGGAGTAGAAATATTCTTTGCTATGCATAGATCCATATTATATTTTATTTTCTATTCCACTCATCTGCATTTGATTGTTTTTTATATTTATTGGGAGTTGTTTTGTCCTTTTTAATGTTTTTGTGTTTCTCATATGTTTTGCTTAATCTTTATCAACTTATTTTCTGTGAACTTATTTTTTAAGAATGATTAATAATTTATTAACTTATTTTATGTTCCTTTTTATCTTTTAGTGCTTTATTTTCCCCTTATATTTTTTTCTATAGGACGAAAAATAAAATATTCATAGCAAACTACTCCCACCATCCCAAATTATAAGACATCCCAAGAATCTTAGAGAGTCAAAGTATCTCAAGTTTAACCAAACTTATATGATAATATAATAACATTTATGATGCAAAATAAGTATCATTAAATTTGTTATCAATTATATTTTCATAGCATTCCTAGTTGATTTCACAAATCTTTATAGTTTTTTCTATAATTGTTGGTCAAACTTGAGATGCTTTGACTTTTTAAGATTTTTAGAATGTCTTATAATTTGGGACGGAGTGAGTAAATAAGAAGAAAAAAATGGAAATATAAATAAATAATAATATGTTATGAATACATATAGATAAATAATAACTTAAATAGCTAATGAGTTAATAAAGATTTAACAAAGAGACACAAAAACATAAATGAATAGTCCTCACATAATAAAAGATATATTGTATTGTTACTTCATGTTGACCGCTTATTTGACGTGTCATGACAAATCTATTCGCTAATTGAAGGGTATGGATCTACAGTGAACCAGTTAAAAAGTTTAGGGACTAAAAAGTACAATTTAAAAAGTTGATGGCCCTAGATGACACGCTACCTAAAGTTAATGGACCAAAAATGTTGTTTGAAAGTTTATGGACCTGAATGACACGTCAACAAAAGTTAAGGGACCCAAAAATGCATTTTGAAAGTTGATGGACCTAGATGACACACTACCAAAAGTTAATGGACTTGCGGTGCATTTAGCTCTTGAATAAAAGACCAACAGAAACTGTTTACAGCATTCAGTTCAAGCATTTAACCCATTACACACCGGTAACTGGGTAGGGAAACAGTCTAAACAGAAGGACTCAGCAACTAAAAAGAGAAAGAAACTAGAACTAAGATAAAGCTTCAAGGCTAGACACCAAAACTCCAACAGCAGGCTAACTGAAGCCCAACAGCACCAGCTTTTTAGTATTAACCCATTACACACCGGTAACTGGGTAGGGAAACAGTCTAAACAGAAGGACTCAGCAACTAAAAAGAGAAAGAAACTAGAACTAAGATAAAGCTTCAAGGCTAGACACCAAAACTCCAACAGCAGGCTAACTGAAGCCCAACAGCACCAGCTTTTTAGTACCACTACTATTACTGACAGCTGATTACTGTTATTAGATATAGATAGATGGAGCAGAGTATTCAACTGAGTAGGTTTTTGCTTGCTTTCTCCAAGTCCCTTCTCATTAGCTATATATATATATATATATATATATATATATATATATATATATATATATATAAGCGTTGTCAATGCTTTCTTTTTTTATTTCAGATGGCCTTATAATGTCATAATTGAGTTTTGAGTGGAATTGTTATTACAAGATTGTAATAATTATTGGCCATATATAAATACCACAACTATATATTATTGTCATCATCTGCAGACGTCAGTTGACAGTTTTCCTAATAATCTACTAATAACGAAATGAAAAGGGATGCATGCATGTATTGCACTGTATCTATACGAGACAACAAGTTAGGCCGCCGACCCTGACAGTACAATCTCTTGTTGTGTTGCATGTAACACCCAAAATTTGGTTTGAATTTCAAATAATAGAAAATGATTTATTTATGAGAATTTATGTGAGCATTGAATTTAGTTTAATAATAAAATTCTTAAAATAAAATTAAATCTAGTTTAGAACATGTTGATGCATTCATGCAGCTGCATAAATTTTTGCTGTGGTGGTTGAGTTTGCAAAACTAGATTTCAAATGGATTCAAATTGTTTTTGAAATGAATTTGAAAAAAAAGAAATAAAATGGAAAAACATTTCCTCCTCTCTTCTCTTTCTGCCAGCCCAGAAAACAAACCCAGCCCACTCTCCCTCTCTTCCCTCTGCGAGGCCCAGTTCAAGCAGGCCGGCCCAGCAGGACCCCGGCCGCCTCTCTTTCTCTCCCTCTCACTGACCGCTAGGTCCCACCTGTCGGCGCCGACCTCTCTCTCTCTCACTCTCCCTCCCTCGGTCACGCTGACTGGATGGCCCCACGCGTCAGCGCCATCGTCCCCAACCTCCATCCGCCGAGTTCGCGCACGAGCGCGCCGCGGACGGCAACTGCCGCACGATCCCCGCTCCCTCTCACCCGCACCCACGTCCGATTTCGTCGGCCGCAACCGCGCGTCCCGCACGATCTGCTCGGCGCTATAAAACGGAGTGCCGCTCCCTGCTCTCCCCCTTTCCCATCTGCACTCTCCTCGCCGCCGCTGTTGTCGCAAAGAAACCGCGCCGGAGCCGCAGTTCGTCTTGGTGAGTCTCGTTCTGTAATCACGATCACCCCGCGTAGCTTCCCGGCCTAATCCATCTCTCCGTTATCCAACCGGTGACCGCAGAACGCCGACGCCGTGGACGCGGAGCTCTCGGACGCCGTCGCACGCCGACCGCCTTTCCTCGCCGTCACGTCACCCTGAGCCACCTCCGTTCTCGTCGAAGTCTCGGTGAGCTTCGCCATCGCCCCCTCTTCCTCCCCGCCCTCTTGTTTCGGTTAGTTATGCGCGGTTTGCGCCGCCCCTTTGCACACCGAGACCGCCGGCAATGGCGCCGTCGTGGCCAGCCAACCCCGGTGACGCACTGCCATATCCAAACACACCACGAGTATCGCACGAACACACCGCATTCCCCAGACCCCTCAATTCGGCGGATTGTTGTCTCTGTGACACCGGCCGCGTGCGCCCCGCGCCGCCGTTAACGGCACCGCCGTGGTCAGCGCTCCCCGGCCACGCACCACTTCACCCGCGTGCCTCTCTAACCTCGCACGAGCACCCCGTACCTTCTCATGTCCTCAATTCGGGTCGTCGCGCCCTGTACGGCCGTAACAGCACAGCGCAGAGCCGCCGGCTATGGCGCACCGCCGCACCGCCTCTGTCCGCCTCCCCGCGTACAACCGAGTGCGCCACGGCACTCGCCTCACTCTCCTCTCTCTCCCCGTGGTTCTCCGGTGGCCAACAGAGGCCTCTAGCCCTTTTTCCCTCCTCTCCGGCGAGCTGCTCGCCGTCAGCAATGGGAGCCGCCGCGGCCGTTCTCGACTCCGGCCGCCTCTCTCCCTCTCTTTCCCTCCGATCTGTTCTGTGCCGCCCGTTGTTTGATCTGCGGCCAGGATTAGATCCCCCGTAGGGGTATGAACCCCGGTCCACGGTGGACCGATGGACCACAGCAGCGCTCGGGTGCATGCACTGTGCCCGTGGACCGCCCTATCCCGAGCCGCCACGTGGCAGACCCGTCAGCCCCGCGCCTCTGCCCTGGCGCACTTCTGAAATTACGTTTTCTCTACTCAGAAAACATAAACCTTCTCAGTTTATTCCAAAAATAGAAAATTGCTATTTACAATTTTGCCACTGCCTTAGATTGTTTATAAAATCTTTATTTTAACTCCGATTTGGACGATTCGAGTTGCGTTAGCTTCGTAATAAAATTATCTACATGTTAAACCATCTGCTGATCATGTTTGAATTATTTAATTTCAAGGATAATTCAAATACTAAAAATGCTCCTAGAGAACCAGTTAAATTCATATCTTTTGCGTTTTAAATCCGATTTTCGTGAAATTCGTGTTGAAATGATCGTAGCAATGCGTAGTGTCTTTTTATAAACCTTTTAACTCTGTTTATTGTTATTGGTGTACTGTTCTAATATTAGTCTTGTTTGTTTTGTATGTATGCAATTGGAATGCGTGTTGTTGCAATGTCGTGATCGAGTTCAAGCAGTGAGGAGTTTGTTGGTGATCAAGAGTTCTTTGATCAGGAGTGTTTTGACCGGCAGGACTTTGAGAACCAAGGCAAGTATAGCATGGGACTATCCTTGTTCTCCTAATCACCATAATTATCATTTCATGTGCATGTGTTTAATTTGATATCCGTAGTTTAATTCCCCAGAATTGAAACCCTTTACCTTGTTTCCTATGGGATATGCATATGGGTAGATGGCTAGTGCTATATATATAAATGAATACTTGATCCCTGCCAAATGATATAAAGCTTTGAATGAATTGGTGATCTTGCTATGGCAATTGGAACATAACTCCTTTAATAACTCACTGTTGGCAAAAGCTGGGACTGACAGTGCTTCCGTGGGAGCTACATGGCTCTGGCTTTAACTAAGTAGTAGGCTCTTTTCTAGCTCGTTAGCGGTTACCCGAAATGGCGCATTAGGCTCTTGCCGAGCTGGTTATAGTGCGGCCTCTGTCCGAGTTTGAGCGTAGGCTGCGGGTCTTTATGCTACTCGGAAGGGGAGCTCTATCGTCCCTTGCCAATCCTAGCGGCCCTAATCTTGTTAGACGAGATACTATGAAAGGTTTCATAGTGACCCCCGCCCACTCACCTTGGCAGTGTTATGGGAGTAATTAACCCGGGCAATTGGGGCATCACGACTCACGGGTAAAGTTGCACAACCTCTGCAGAGTGTTAAAACTGATATATCAGTCGTGCTCACGGTCACGAGCGGCCCGGAAAACCGACGGATTAATTAATTAACTTGACCAGTACTTATGTTCATGTTGTCTTCACTTTGATGATGATGGTTATGAATCTTTAAACTTTGGCAGTGGTATAAGTGGGATCATTTGGGGTTTAAGCATAACCTGATGATACTTGTTAATAAAACCTTGACCAACTAAAAGTGCTAAATGCAGTAAGCCAGTGTAAGCCTGTTGAGCTTCATAACCCCATGTTATACTGCTGAGTACGAGTGTACTCACGCTTGTTTTCTTTTCAATTTTGGATAAAAATCCCGGATGGGTAACAGAAGCAGGAGGCTATGAGGAGTTTCCTGAAGATTTCTAGGCTTGGTCAACCAGTTGACCTATCCCTGTGAGATGGAGCCTCAAGAGCTAGTGTATCTTCCTTTGTTATATTTATTCTTGTAATGGATATATGTTCGATATGTATTAAACTCTGTGATGGTACTTTGTAATTTGTGAACTTATGTGTGGATTATTTCTAGACACATATAATGTTATGCATCCTATTTCGTTCTTGAAATTTGGATGTGACATTGCATGCAATAGTCAAGCTAGGCAACCACCAAACCCATCACCATCAGCTAGCCCAGCCGCCCACTACTCTGAACTCAAGACTAAATATTACCAATGCAGTGCAATGCAAGGAGAAAGAAAGCTGCCTCTGAATTCTGAAATCACCGCCGGTCGTCGTCAGGTCGGTCAGACCAGAACCAGACCAACAACGAACGTCGATCTCTACAGCAATCACAATCTCTGAAAACCAAACAAAACTTTACACCAGCTCCAGCCTCCAGCCATGAACACATTATTATATATTAGTATCTTCATTCGTTGAATGCAGGGAACTAATAATATAGTAATTGGGAAATCTAGCTATATCCCTGACTAAGTACGTATATATGTGAGTCATCTAATCTGCATATATATGCTAATCTCCAATCCCTGACAAAAATTTAATTTGCATCGACCCATCGATCCCTTGTGTCAGATCGATCGACTCAGAGTTCGTAAGACGATCGCCGATCAAACTGCAGAATCGAAGGAAGGGATGGATGGGTGAGGAGCGAGGACGACGATCAGGACGCCGGCTGGGTGCAGTTGTTGGCGGCGCCGCAGCCGCAGGTTTGCGGAGTGAAGGCGCAGGTGCCGAAGGGCTTGCCGGGGATGTTGCAGTCGATGGCGTAGCAGCAGCTCGTGTCCACACAGCTGCTGCCGGTGCCGGTGCCGTTGGACGACGACGCGCAGCACCGGCACCCCTCGCACACCTCGAACGGCTCGTACGGTGCCGCCGCCGCCGCCGCCGCTTCTGTCGTCGTCGTCGCCGCCGGTGACATGGACCGGTACACCACTCTCCGCACCGGCACGTACGAGTACGACTCCTCGCTGCTACTGCTGCTGCTGCTGCTGCTGTTGCTGGCTCCTCCTCCTGTTTGTTAATTTGTCCATTGATTGATTTGCTCATCAGGCGCGATGGAACATATAAGCATGCATGGGATCGATCGATTCGATCGTGTGTGTACCTTGAGCTTGCAGCAGAAGGAGGAGAAGATGAGCAGGAGGAGGCCGACGGCAGATAGGGCGGTGAAGCCGGTGAGGGAGATCATCGTCGTGGGGTGTGAAGGGCGTGGAGCAGCCATGGCAGCTTATTATTCCCCTCCCTGATCGATGAATTCGCTTTGGTGGTAGGTGATATTGGATGGATGGAAGGGAGAGGGACGACGACGAAGACGACTGATAAGCTTCTTACAAGTTGTGTCACAGTCCCAGGCATTGCATTAAGACGAAGACTTTCTCACACAGGCCCAGAAAACCTCCAAACCCCTCACCCATACACAGCGGTACCGTAGCCCATGTGAGACGACCACGACCGGGACCGGACCTTAGACCTGTGCTTTGGCCAGAATTTGCGCAACACATAAGGATGACTAAAATCATCAAGAACTGGATGTGGACCTGAGATTTAACGTGTGGTAAATCTTCAGAAAAACTTGAGTTTTTATAGAGGACTATATATTGAACAGGTTCGAGAACAGGGTTTTTCTTTCCGAACCGGATCAGGTAATCGCCGGGGAGCGGTCGGGCGGTTACCGGTCGGTTTGACCGGTTACCGGTCCAAACCGAACGGTTTGAATTTTGAATTCAAACCCCGCAGTGCAATCGGTTTTGGACCGGTAACCGATCGGTTAGGGCCGGTTACCGACCGGTTTGAACGGTAACCGGTCCAAACCGCTGGGTGGTTTTTTTTTATTGAAAAAATCAATTTTTTTTGCATGACCTTTGTGCATAATGATGTAAATAGAACACACAATTCATGTAAAATAGTGTGATACAAATGGCCAACCCCACAATAATATCATAGTGATGCATTAGCCACAAATTCACGACGGAAATAACGTAGTTCACCGTTACAACAACAACAAATCGTCCATGGAAATACCTCGTGTCGTAGACATGCGAACATCATGGTCACTACTCACTGGCGTTGCATATAAGGGAAGATCCCGTTTCGGCACCCCTCCTCATACTCCGCGGTGGACATTAGAGCGATACCGCGCGACTGTAGCCCGGCCTTGTACTCTATCCATGATTGACCTGTCCAATGAGCTGTGGTCTCCCATTCCTGCACTAACATGTTGTAGAAATCCGCGTCTTGCCATTCGTAGACCCATCTAGTGGCCGGCTGCGTGCTGATGTCAGGAACGGGGTAGGTATAACCACCACCGTACGATGTATCACTGTACGAGGAAGATGAGTATTGTGGCGTACCGGATCTGCAGGTCCTTCTCGCTATGATCAAGGTACTTCCCGTCTATATCCTTTCCACTGGGCGACGCGATGCCTTCACCTGCAATCGTAAGCGAATCATGAGAATAGAGAAATATACGTAATGAATTGAATTCTCCAAGTATATGTACTTACCCCACTTCTGCGTCTCCCTGACCGCACTAACAAAGTACGGATTGTCCGCCTGTCTCCCGGGGATTCCTGCAGTATGGAAAAACTTTCCCCAAGCTTTCCCAATTGCGTCCTTCGCGTTCCTTCCCCTCTGCGTCCATGACCCTGTATCAATCCGTGTCTGCTGGAGTCCACCCCTCGTACCGGCTGCCAAGTTGTAGTCCTCCACCACCGCAGGGGTCTGCCTCTGTGAACCAGACCTCTGAAACATCCTCTGCAAAGGATTGCCCCCCTGCGAAGCAGTACCACTACCACTGCCACCTCCACGCTCGTAAGCGCCTCCTCTCCGCTGCACCCCCTCCTGGTACTCATATTCTGCTCTGGACTGATTCATGGCTGCCTGCAACTGAGCCTCGTACTCGTCATCGTCAAGGGGGTGGTTGCCCTCCGCTGCAGCAGCCTCTCGTGCAACCCTCTGCCGAGAGCGGTCACTAGTTGTCTGCCTAGTTCTGTCGATCTCATGCTGAAAGTACTCCCGGACCTCTCTGGGCACCTTGGTGCAGTGGATCACCTCCGGCCCGCGCGTAGCCAAATGCTGCTTCAATCAGGAAGCACCACCCCCGCTTTTTGTTTAAGACAGTAGTTGCATTTCCAACCGGGAGCAAGATTCTCACCATGCTCCCATACCACGTCTCTGTGGTCTCTCGGCATCTTCCTGCACAAATGGACAACACAAAAAAATCCAACACATGCATCAAATCATACCGCAAATAAACCTAAATCCTAAATCCTACATCAATGAAATCCTAACATACACCTAAATCCTACCTAAATCCTAAATCCTACATCAATGAAATCCTAAATCCTAAATCCTACATACATCCAAAAGCAAATCCAACCGTAAATCCTAAATCCTAAACCAAATAAACCTAACTCCTATATACGTCCTAAGTCAAATCCTATCTAAATCCTACAATAAATATTTTCTACATCATATACTCCATCAAACCTACATCCTATAGCTTGTTATAACTAAATCCTACAGCTAAAGCAACTACAAATGCAAAGAAATGAAAAAAACAAAAAAAAACTTACCGAGCGAACCCGGTCGGTTACCGTTCGTCCGGTCGGTAATCGACGCCGTCCGGTCGGTAACCGCCGGGGGGAGGGAGGCCTGGAGGCGCGGTCGGTTACCGACCAAACCTCTCGGTAACCGTCGCCGACCGAACGGTTACCGAGGCTCGGGGGCGGTTGCGGGCGGCGCGGGGGCGGAAGTGAGCGGGGAGCGAGTGGATAGGGTTTGGGGAGCGGGCAGCGCCCCCCCCCCCCCACGCCGACAGCGCCCTTGTAGGAGGCGCCAGGAGCTAATGGGCCGCATGGGCCCTTAACTGGCCTCACGGTTTTTTTCTTTTTTCTTTTTTTTCAAACTTTTTCAAACTTAAACACGTCCAAAAAATAGCAAACGAACTCTAATTTGAAAAAATTTTACACCATTGGACTCTATAAATCGTGAACTATTTTTAGGAATTTTTTCAGAATTTTTTTTAAAAAAAAATCAAATTTGAAATTTGAATTCAAACCGGTACCGAAACCGAACCGCCCGCGGCCGGTTCGTCGGTTACCGAACGGTTACCGCGGGATTAAAAACCCTGTTCGAGAAGACTCATAATAAGTTTGGTGGAAAGGTGATAAAAATCATATATCCATTTACACATCCAGTAGAGAGTCTAAACAATAAAAACATCCTCTCCCCGACACTCCTCGTTATCCTATCTCTATCAAAATTCATTTGAGAATCACTTCTTTACCTTCATTGGTTCTTCACCCTAATCTCATACTACAATCATTCCACTTAGGTCTTATTTTAATGTTTTCTTTTTGAAAAAATCAGGAGGAGCTGGAGGCTCCTACTGCAAATATATATAGATATAAAAAAGGCAAGGTCTATACAAGGGAGAAAAGGAGACAGGTAGACAGAGAGGGGACAGGGGGCAGGGCAGCCAACCTAAGGAACAGAGAAGGAGAAAAGGAGGAGGAAAAAAAGAAAAACAAAAAAGATTACAGAGCAGAAGCAATCCATGAATCAAGTTGAGCTCGGAAACTTTCTTTTATTCTAAGCTTCAGGTTGGTGACTTCTTGCAAAACATATCTTCTGAAACCTTGAGTCTTACTTTAATGTTGCCGGATTTATCTCAATTCACATAGATTAAGGTTGAATAGAGTAGAATTTGATATATAGATTGATACGAATCTCAGTATATCCAAAATATAATAAGACCTTAAAAATAAGAAACATAGCTCAAGGATCAAGTAACGGAACTCTACCAAATTAGCCCTACACATCCACGATACATGTCTTTGTCCAACTAAATTAAAAGAAAAAAAAACTTGGAGCTTCAGTATTCTAGAAAGTTGTGTAGCCATCATGCACGAGACTCATTTGTTGTGCTCGCCAGCCAACGAAAGCGATTGACGTATCTCTGACAGCCAAGAGAATATGAAATTATGGACCTTTAATTAGGTGTGTGATCTCCAGACCTCTCCATCATACTGCGGATTGCGGAAACCAACACACAGATTATTGGCGCGCCAACAGAAAGAAACTTGCATAGTACTACTCTGTTGGCAATGAAACCCATGAAGGTTTGCATTTTATTTAAAAAAACAAATCGGGAGATTAGAGCTCTTTATATTAAAAACTTGTCCTATTAAATTAAACTTTCACTTTACATGTCAGTGGAAAATTAGCAATGACACCGTACCCCTGTCAAATGGAACGCTCAAAAATCTTTGAGGGAGCACCAAAACAAAGCTAAATTAACCTGTCATCAACAGAACAGTACTTTTGTTCCAAATAATAAGACGTTTTTTTAGTTTTTTAGATTCAATTCTTTTACTATATATTTAGGCACAATGTATATCTAAATACATAGCAAAAGTAATATATCTACACTAGCCAAAGTGTGAAACAAAGGGAGTATTAGTTTTGTGATAGCCAGCCACCTGACAGTAGTTGGATTAGCGGAATAGCTCTGACCAAATTATTTGAAAAACATATACTCGTACTGTGCATGTATGACGATTTCACCAACAAAATAATAAAGTAGACGAGAACAACAACGTTAGAACTACAAATTGACAATGAACACATAACAACGAGCTAGCAGAACGGCCCTGTTTGGAACAGCTTAAATCCTGCTTATGGTCAAAATAAGCCGAAACTATGAGCCAAACAGCTCGCTTTTTGACAGTTTTTTTTGGCCGCGCTTCTTCCCACCACCCTCATTTACACTAAACCGCATAAGCTGGGTCATACCCGCTTCTCAGATAAGCGTATTTTCTATATTTGTGCACCTTATCTGATAAGCGCTTCTCTGGACCCTATAGCAAACATGACCATTACCTGTCGGCGCAATGGCAAATTCACAACCCAACAGGATTCTGAGCTTACCAACATAATACTTTCAATCATTCATGGATGGTGATCATTTTGCTTATTTACGTGTCTTCAATCCGTTCCCCCTTTCTCCTTGAAATTTTCCTTTTAAAAAATGACCATCCCATCCACAGAATTAAAGTATGACAGGATAATGTAGCTAGCACACTGATGATCGACAAGCTGCCCTACCGACATCGATCATTTTGCAGCTAGCCATACTATGATGAGTCAGACTAGATACATGAATCACCCAAATGGTGACACATGTTTGTTTGTTGGCTGCTACGTCGTGCTTTCCGTGGGCACACTTTTTGCATTGAATGACGTACGCACCCAATTCATGGTCATGTGTCTTTCAATTCTTCTCCATGCATTGCACAGTTTAGTGCGAGAGATGATGGCGATGATGACACCATGGCTCGAGGGCACCATGAATTATCTTTTGATTATTGATTCATACAACAATTATTGATCATGACAGTATGGTTCAAGGGAAATGCTACTATACATATTTTACTTAAATATCTTAAATAAATCTGAGCCATTGATTTTTAAATTATTTAGACTAATTAATTAATTAACATTGGGGAAAAAATTCCGGCCAAAACCGAAAGTCTCAGTTAGACTGGCTGTTCTGCCTCCTTCCTTTTATGTGAGGATAAGAAACTAAGGTAATATTTAGACTAATTAAGTAATTGACATTGAAAAAAAAATCTTGCCAAATCTAAAAGTCACGGTGACCTCGAGCTCGTCACGTGGACTCGCTGCTTGTCTCCTTCCTTTTATGTGAAGATAAGAAATTAAAGTAATATTAAGACTACTTAATTAATTGACATTGGAAAAAAAAATCTTGCCAAATCCAAAAGTCACGGTGAGCTCGTCACATAGACCTTTCCTTTCCTTTCATGTGAAGATAATAAAAAAATTAAGGTAATATTCATTGATAATATATTTCAACTTTCAAGACCTCTTACGCTTATATTTTAAATCTTAACATGTTGATTTTCGGTTGATATCCGAATGAAAATCTGAATTGAAAGTAGGCAGTTTGTCTTCATATATGATATGTTCGTATTTGTATTCGAAGTCAAATTATAATAAGGATAAATAATGTTTTCTAAGTTGAATTTGAATAACTAGAATAAACATGTTTGTTGTAACATGTAAGTACGGTAAATGGTAATCATAAATATATCCAAGTCTAAAAGTTGCCAAATAAAAATAATCTACATAGTATCTGTAGATCACGCATGCATCAATGAAATCTAGAAAAAATATTTTTATGTCCTAAACTTTCCTTGTTTATCATACTTTACAAAAGAAAAAATAAATAAGTATATATTTCACTTATTACCTTATGAGGTAATAAGTTATTGCAATCGTTTGATCTAAGAAAATAAACGGCTCACAGTTAGTTGGAGGTACCACAGCAAAGGCTATGGCACAATGTCTGAAGCAGGAATAATCTTCTTCTTTTTTCTTTTGGTCCTTGACATTTCCCTTCAAAACCAAACAAATAAAAAAAACGTCATTTGGTCATGACAGGATAAGGTTAAGATAGGAGGAGTCTACTGGCCGTGTACCTACATAGAATCTTTTTCAACCATCCTATGAGTCAGCTTCGATACACGAATGACCTCAAGGGTGACACTTGTTTGGCCCCTAGTACTTTCCATCTACTTTCTATGACACACTTTTGAATCTGATATTCAGATGGTATGCTTATGCTTAGCAGACACAAGATTTGCTAAGGCTTGACATATGTCTTCCTTTTCTTTTTTCAAGTCAAACTCTAATAATTAACTAATTGTAAAGTGTAAAACATGAAGCCTCATAAAACTAATAAAGTTTAAGGTCAATAATTTTAGCTCATTAAGAGCCAGCTAGAGCCCTAAACGAGCTAAAGTATTAGCTCAACTCATTGAAAAATATAAATGAGCCGAGCCGAGTCGAACGAGCTACCGAGTTATGAGCTTTTCGTCCAGCCTTATAATATGTGTCTTTATTTGCTTATTATAGTTGCTAATGATGTATAACGACCGATAATGACGTTTTAACCAAACCCTTGGATACATCTCTTCGGTACATTGCTGTCAGTGAATGCGAATGCGAATGTGATCACGACCGACACCGTTAGATCATAGTGGGCCGAATCCACATCGGGCCTCAACAATAAAATACTCCAATGGGCAGAGATGTTTGGGCATCACTCGGCCCATACAATTAGCTTTGTCAAGCCCAATCTCAGCCACACTCTTTCGAGATTGGAACGACCCCGGCGTACTCATCACCGCCTGCCTCGGCGTCGGCGACACAGCCGTTGCCGGCGCCTCCCGGCCCGGCACTGCTCCGAGCGGCGGCCTCCAGCTTCCTCACAGGATGCACGCTGGCCGCACACGCGGACGGAGTGTGCTCGCCTAGCCTCCCGCCACTGGAAAGTGGAAACGGCTCAATCAGCACAGCGTAATCCAGTGATGTTTACACTTCATTAACAGACCCAAACCCATCCATGGGACGCGGTTCAATCGAAGATCATCAAATCCCATTTCCAAAGATTATCAGTTTATCATATTCGTGCAGTAAAATCAACATATTTAGATTTAGAAAAACCAAAAGAATTAGAACCATAGTTATCTGTCTATTGTAGCACAGTGAATATCTACTGTAGCAAAGACACCACAATTCATATGCACACAACCATGTTTATTGAGAATCTTTCCAGAATTCCCTTACATTGAGAATTGAGAATACAGACGCTGCAAAATGGTACAGCTACAAAAGCAGCAGGCCAAAATCCCAACTCATCGGCAGCAATTCATATCATGATGATGGCAGCACAGGGTTATAGCCTTATACAGTTGTTTACCATCATGCATCAAGAGGTCACCCAATTATATTCTTCTAATGCAGTCTTCCCTACTATGGCAGGATGCCAAACATGAGAAAAGCTGTCAAGAAGTTCAATACCAACAGCACCTTATGCCATACCAACCATCCAACCACTCTTAGTTCAGCCTTTCATTTCTAGGGTTAATCCTGAACCCGCCAGTTTCGGCACAGCTCGCTCAGTCAAGGATACATAAGACCACAGTGAAAATTAGAGGGCCTTACAAAGCAGCAGCAGCAGCAGCATGCATGCAGATCAAATTTACACATCAAAACGCTGGCCAAAAACCCGAGAAACCGAAAACCCACACATGCACCCACAGTCCCACTCCCACACCACACTACCACCCATGGTAGCAATATACAACTGAACCTATCCCAGAAGCTTCAACTGCACATGCACCCACAGTCCCACTCCCACACCACACTACCACCCATGGTAGCAATATACAACTGAACCTATCCCAGAAGCTTCAACTGAAACACAGCACCATCACCGCACTCTGCAAGCCGGGACAGCAGGGGAGCACTTGGGATTTGGGATGGCCCTGAAGTGGACGCTGTTCCCAGTTAGCCTGCGGCGACCTATATAGTCAGTAAGGCCAGAAGACTGACCGGACCCATTGCTGCCCTGCAATGGTTCCAGGGTTTCGACGACATCGCTCATGAGTGGCCGAGCCTTGGGGTTCTGGCTCAAGCAGTAGAATGCAAGGCTGCAGGCTTTGTGAGCGGCTCTGACCGAATACTGCCCCTCCAGTTTCGGATCAATGATCTGGAGAAGCCTCCTCTTGTCATTGAGCTTGGGGAGGGCCCAGTCAACCAGGCTCTGCTCCCTGCTGGGCCGTGATTTGTCAATTGACTTGCGTCCTGTCAAGAGCTCCAGAAGGACGACGCCAAAGCTGTAGACATCACTTCTAGCAGTCAAGTGACCTGCACATTAGGTATATGCGTGATATATATGTGATATCAGATCATGCATTAAGAATAGTACTTTTTTCTGGTTACAAACTTTGCTACAAAGTTATATTCAAGTACTGAAAGACGCGGGAAATGGTAAAATATTCTCAGCTCATGGGGTAGAAACAATAGTTAAGTGTCTGGAAATTTAACATTAAGTTCATATCCAAACAACTAGATGATACTCATATCTTCTAAGAAACGCAAATACGCAAATACCAAGCATTTACAAACAATGAGGAAAGTACCAGTCATCACATATTCAGGGGCAGCATAACCGTAGGTTCCCATCACCCGTGTTGATACATGCGTCTGATCACCTTCAGGGCCAGCTTTTGCCAGGCCAAAATCAGATAGTTTAGCAGTATAATCCTGTGGCAATAAAAACAAAAGGATAAATATTTCAAACATATATGTGTTACCATTGGATGATGTCAATTGAACTGAAAAAGGAGAAGAAAGCATGACAAAACAGTTAACACTCAACAGAGTCCAGCAGAATATTTGATGTCTTGAAATCTCTGTAGATGACAGGCCTTTTAGCATTGTGGAGGCAAGCAAGCCCTTTAGCAGCTCCCAGTGCTATTGACATCCTAGTGCCCCAGGGCAATGGTGTAGCTGTCTCTGAGAACATGAAAAACAGGATGTCTGATCAACAAAATTTCCCTCATCTGAAATTAAAGTTCACTGTGAATGAATCATGGAAAATAGTGCACTGGCATTACATATCATACATTCTAGCAGTGGAAAGAATTCAGTTATTTGTCCTTTTCTTCAAATGGAGTTAGTAACAGCTATAGTAGTCCGAAATTGAAGGAGCATGAAAAAAATCAACAGATGTAGTGCGTGATTGTAAAATAGATCATTTCTTATATGTTCCAAGTCAGAATACAGAAAATGACTAAAATGTCCATACAGAATACAGAAAATCCCAGCTAGGTGGTACCACTTGTAATCAAGCAAAATCAACAGTTTACCAAGCAAGCAATCATACAGGATTTGAGCCACCAGCAAGTTCAAGAGTTGGATGCTTTAGTGGTTATTTTGGCAATAACATGTAAAAAACTTCCAAAGATGATGAATGAATCAATTGTTGATGAAAATGAAAAGTGTAACTCTATCATCCACATTTTTTATGAGCTCAAGGTGTTGTGGTCTGTGGACAGCATTCAAGAAAACAGAAGACTGTAGAAAGTGGCATCACTGAACTCAGTTATGATGTCATTCACAATCTGGCAAACAGGAGCAGAAGAATTACTTCGGAATAAGTGGTTTTCTAGACTTCCTCGAAACATGAACTCGTAGACAAGCAACCGATGGTCATCTTCACAGCAATATCCGATCAACTTCACCAAATTTGGATGCCTCAATTGCCCCAGGCAGTTAACTTCGGTCTGACATAAATACAAAAGATGGATAAACCATATTTATATTGTTTTGAGCGAAACAGAATACTGGAATAATAATTTAGTAGTCTAGTAATAAGCATGATAACTATCAAACCATGTGCAAAAATAACTCAATAGCATTTTACAGGCAGTTACATACAATTGCTTAACCTTTCAAATAAATTCACATTTGTTCATGGATTTCCATCATTCCTCAAGTTTCTTTGCTCGGTAATGTTTCTTAATCCAGTCATGCAAGTAAGCTACTATCTTTTAAAATTTTCAACCATGATAGACTTTATGTTATTTGTGATCAACAGCATGACTCAAGGACTGCACATCTCTGTAAATGAGCATGAAATCACTATGGATAACCTTATAAACTTACCATTTTTCCATGCATGGTCAACAATACACTGCGAAAGTAGTGAGAACTAATCCAGACAGCCATGGAAACATAAACATGATTGCCAATGAAACACTATTGCATGAAATCCTCCATATGTGTATTTTATTTGTCAGCATGCTTGTTAGTGACATTAACCTGATGATACCTACATGTATCCTTGTCAATGTGCCATGCAGAGTGTACAAGTACACCATATTAGTACAAAAATTTTCTTGTTTCCATGCATATAATGAAAATTACTGAACAATTTATCTACTCACAAGCCATTCTCTGTGCCCTTGATGTCCATCTTTGTTGAGCACCTTGACTGCAACAGGCAGTGACTTCAGCCCAACCCTGACATTTTCATCTATGTAACCCTTGTAAACGGTCCCAAATCCTCCTTCGCCAAGAACATAATCAGCACGGAAGCTCTTTGTGATTGTCTCTAGCTCAAACAATGTGAAGGCAATCACATCGTTGTATATGGAAATGTTCTTGGCATCTTCAACTTTCCTAGGTGTGGAAGGATCACTTATATCTGATGAGGTGCGTGTGTGCTTCCTGTCTGTACTGGCGTTCTTGGCAGGATGTTGTAACAAGTGGAGCTGCTGAACTGAGAGCATGAGAAGGAAATGTAAATTGCAAGTCCTCAACACCAAAAAGAAAAACAAAGGAAATATGAAGCTTAACTATTGCCCAGCACGTAACTACAGAATTAGAGTAAGAAGGATTCGTGTATGTAGAATTACAAGCATTTACTAAGAAAAATTTTATACCTCAAGGATTCGTGTATGTAGCATTATAAAGCATTTACTCATGCTGAGATACAATGTTCTATTTGAAAATTAATATAGAAGTAAAATAAGAACAAGTGGGAATGAATGAGTTGCCAACTGCTAGCATCCATTAAATGACCTTTCCCACTAAAATAATACTTCAGAGTGGAAAGCAGGAAATAAATAAAGAAGAGATACACATGCACAATTGATTACAGCAAGGGTAAAGAGGTCCCCAGATCTACTGCACAGTTGCATGCAAATTAGAGAAAAAAAACTCAAATTGCTTTAAAAAAACGCAAGTAGCAGCTAGAACAGACTATGTTTATTCAACTTGGGAGGATCCTGATTTTTTTATCCTGTGCGAAATTGGAAGTCAATACTAGTGAGGAGGGCACAGAAATTGAAGCACGCTGGGAAAAGCGCCATTGGATTTTGTCAATGTACACAATCAAGTAGGCTTCGGGATACAAAAATTAAGAAGATTTTTTTAGATAATGGACAAAAATCAAGAAGATAAGGAAGCATAGAAGAGATCATAGATCGACAAACAAGAAGTGGGATAAGACGAATCAAACAAGTTTTCAACTAATAAAGAAGACAAAACATGAGCAAATGCGAGGATAAATAAAACTGGAGTCCTAGGACTAGATTCATCTCAAGGGGGCGAACGAACCAAAAAAAAATTATAAAAACCTCCCTACTGAAGTATTAAAACAAAACATTTGGGGCGAAAATTGATTTGTGACTTCAATCAAAAACCATCTAACATGGGGCAGACCCTCCCCAAGAAAAATCCAGTTTCGCAACCAAATCGTCACAAAACTGATTAATCCAAAAGCCGAGACAATAGAAAGATAAAGTATTTATGGCAATCCGCGGTGAGCCCAAGAACCAAGAGCCAAGGGGACCTGAGAAACAATCCACCAAGATGAAATTTTGATGGAATTCGAAGCGCCGCAGCTGAGATCCAAACAAAGCACCGACAAGAGGGGGAGCCCGCCGCGAGAAATCCACCACGGAAACGAACTCGAAAGGATGGATACTACCTTGCGCGTGCGCAGCGACGACGGCATTCTCCTCCCGCGTGCCGCAGTTGCCCATCTCCTCCTCCTCCTCCTCGTCCTCGTCCCTGTGGCTCAGCTGCTGGGGTTCTTCCTCTACTTGTGCCGGGGGTAGCCCAGCCTCTCATTCTTGGTAGGTCGCTTCATGCCATCCGCCTCTTCCTTCGACTCCGATACGAGACGAGATAGACGACGGCTAGAGCTGCCGTCTTGGCGTGCGTTTCCTCCTCTGGTGGACGGGGGAGCCAGCCAGGAGCAAGAGCAAAGCTGTGTCCTGCTGCTCCCTTTGCTTCCTGGGGGATGCGCGGCGGAACAGAACAGTGAACAGGGCAGGAGCACCAGCAGCAACGCCTCAACCGTTAGAGGGAGGGAGCAGCAGCCGAGCTTGTGACTGCGGATGAGTAGTTGTGAGTGTAGTGTGTGCGTGTGACAGTGAGTGAGAGAGAGTTCAATGGTGGGGGAGAGGGGTGGTGTGGTGGATCCCTTAAAAAGTGCAGTGCTCCACCATTTCACTCCACGGCAGCTGCCTTCAAGACGAAGACACTAACTATCAGATATTTGGAAATGAATGAAATTCAGCAAACTATTTTCTTTCTATATAGTAGTCTTTTTATTGTTTTTATTTTTCATCGAATGGTTGTTAAGACTGGGTTCGACCTTAGATTTCCTGTTTACTGGATCGGAAATTTAGATGGCTATATCCAGCTGGGTTGTGGAAGCACGGCGGAAAAAATGAGAAAAAGGATAAATGTTAGCGCCTACTACCACGTGAAAAAAAAAAACCCAACCGAAATGAGAATATGGGCATTGATCAACTAAGTCTTTTGATATCCAGGACCACATTAATGATAAGGAAAATTGATTCAGTGAATCATTTTACTACTATAACCCAAGTTTAGCATAGTGTATTTTCTTAGTGTTTTTTTTCTTTGACTTGAAGATGATTGATATACTCCTGTTGATGTTGATATTTTTGCTTCACTACTATGGTCCCTCTTTCTTTGCTTACACTTTTTATGTGTGTACGTAGTATTGCATAAATTTCAAATCCACAAGCGTTCTTACCATTTTTTTACCATCTTTATCTGTCATTCTTGAATATCGATGATTTCATAGTGAAATCATAATAAAGACCCTGAGTCTTTCCAACAAACTTGAAGGCATGTGTAAAGAACAGGAAGATGAGAACAAAAGCAAGTAGCCGACCCTTCCACCACCTCTTCGTTGGATTGTCCTAGATCCGCCATTGACCGAGTGACAGACAGTAATAATAAAGCAACAACTCAAGATGTCACAACAAACTAGAGTTAGCTCATCCATAAAAGAGTAGGTGTAACATATAGTGAGTTAAGTACATAAAACTCGTGGTAATTCTTAGAAAATATAAAGAAAGATATGTATGCATGTTTATTCAACTATGTACACTTGTCCTTTTTCTTTACTTTGGACCCATTAAAATCTAATACTTCAACATTATTATATTTTATTTAAATTATCAAGACCTAACCCATTTGTACGGTATGACTTACAGTGTAGCTAACCAAGGTCTCACATTCTGGCCCATTGCAGCTTTGGCTTGATAGCCATTTAGTCGTGTCAAGCAGAATCTATAAGGCATGACTGCTCATTCGAAGATGGCAATAGAGCATGAAACATGGTAGTAGGTGATGCAATCATCAATTAAGGGAGGAAGAATGAGAAAAAGAATATAAGTTAGCGCCTAGCACGTGTGAAAAAATAGTCGAAATGAGAAGAAGGGCATATGATCGACTAAATCTTTTGATATATATCCAAGGCTAGGAACACATTAAGATTTAGGAAAATTTTATGTGCATCGAGGATTCACTAAATCATTTTAAAATAACCCTAGTTGAACACCATGTATTTTCTTAAAAAGTAAATTTTCATCATTCTAGTTTTGCTTCTACTCTATGATGCTTGATATTCTCTTATTGATGATGATCTATTTGCTTCACAATTATTTTCACCTCTTTATTTGAGCTCAAATAGACTTTCCTACATATTCCATAATTATCAAATTGATGTAGAGTGTTTCTACTGTTTTTGTCACTATATTTGTCCATAACTCTTGGATACTACGAGTTCATAGTGAAATCACAATGAAGACCCTTAATTCTTCCCAACAACTTTTAGGCATGTGTACAAGAAAGAGAAAGAGGAGGACAAAAGCAAGTAGCCAACCCCTCCGCCTCCTTCTTGTTGGGTTGTCCTAGATACGCCATTGACCAAAAAAGAGGCCATAATGATGAAGCAACGGGTAAAGATGTCCCGACAGACTAGAGTTACATCATCCATAAAAAGTACAAATGGCATGTTATGAACAGGGGCGGATCTAACACCAGGGCGAGGTGGGCTCAATCATTTTTACTATAATAACCCAAGTTTAGCACATGTATTTTCGTATTTTTTTTGCTTCGACTTGAAGATGCTTGATATACTCTTGTTGATGTTGATATGTTTGCTCGCCGCTATCGTCCCTCAACCCCCCCCCCCCCCCTACTCGAAGCATGAAACTCCACCTAAGCGCACCCCATCCACCCCTCCCTCTTCAAATTAGTAACCATGAAAGGTTGAAAGGAATTGCTAGATATGGAAGACAATGGAAGAAGCACTCTTAACTTAGTTTTCTAAATCCACAACTGATTGTGACATAAGTACATGAAGCACGTGATAATTCTTCGAGACATGATCTCTCGAAAAAATCTTCGAGACATAGAAGAAAGAAATGTGAGTTAATATTGACATATGTATGTATGTATGTATCGAGTTCTATGTTTCTTTTGTAATAGCTAGGTGGATTTCATCTCTTCTTTACTTTAGACCCATTATTAAAATAAAATATTTTTACAGCATTATATTTTTATATAAATCATCCTGATCTACCCTTGTGTATGTTATAGCCTGTAATGTAGCTATCACATCATGGTCCATGACAGCTTTGGCATGATAGCCATTTAGTCATATACCATGGGGCGCGCCCAAGCGAAATACGTGGCATGACCGCTCGACCACTTCAAAACCCATGGTATGACAAAAGGAGACAATATCATTCGCATGCATGCTTTATGATGATCATGCTGACTTCTCCCACCCCTATGGTATATATTGATCATTTGAATTTGTTGTTTTCGGAATATGTTGATCATTTTTACTTACCTTTTTTTTTGTCAGGGACAAAGAGGCCGAGGGATGATCTTCGAGTAAGGAAAGAGAGACCTTTGCATCCCCTGTCACTAACGGCACAATAGATTGTAGATACAGGTCTGCAATAGTCGGTTTACTGAGTTTTTTGGAGATTTGTTTCAGTAGGAACATGAGCAGAGGGATCCACCACTTCTCAAAGATTCCTCTTGGTGAATGACTATTTCTCTGACAAGGTTAAACTGACATTGCTCAAGGGCATAAAAGTTAAATCCATGACATCCTATTTACATGTTATTTTGAATGCAAATATTTATTCTGAAAACTCATGCATCTCGAGAACAATTGTATACTATATTTTCAAATGCCATGTGAGAATTTTCCAAAAGCAGAAAACATGTCATTTACTCATGACTAAATTAATCCACGAAAGAAAAGATCACTGCACTCAATTTGCTTTCTTCTCAAATATTTTGCATTTCCAACTCCGCATTTATCCATTCCAAATGCAAAACATGAATTGTTCTTGCTCTTGGTCTGAAGAAGATAAAATCTGGGGGAAAGCCCCTCCAGTTTAAAGGGTGTATCCAGTGCCGTAGGCTCCCGCACTGCGGGGTCTGGGGAAGGGAAATAGCTCGCAAGCCTTTCCCGCACAAATGTGCAGAGGCTGGGGCTCGAACCCTGGACATCTTGGTCACAGGCGGTAAAGTTCTACCGCTTAAAAAAAAAAGATAAAATCTACCACTGCATCTACCATTGCGATCAACATATTTGCATTATCCTCTATGAGGAAACACTTGGACAACATGGGGATCAACATATTTGCATTATCCTCTATGAGGAAACACTTGGACAACATGGGTTCACCATTCTATCTATTTTGTGCAAGAACCAAAAAAAAGAAAAGAAAAAGGTGGTTGAGAACTGTTGATGTTGGCCTCCGCAGGCTTTGGTGAAGTGGAGACTGTTTCTCAAGGGCAACGGGTGGGAGTGCGACACAGAGGCCTCAGCGGCCACGGTTAATTTTTTTTTGAGTACACAGTACAACGCAGACACTCAACACGTACGTACACTCGCCCTTACGAACACACGCACGCAAACCCTATCCCTATGAGCACCTTCGAAGGACTGAGCCGGCAAATCTTGAAGTTCACGAAGTCACCACAGGCGTCTCGCTGTCGACGGTAAATCCAGAATAAAGTGTCGCACCCAGGATTTGAACCCTAGATGGGAGTCCCTCAACCAATAGCCTTTGCCATTGCGCTGTGAACCCTTGACGCGGCCACGGTTAATCGAGGGCGGGCAGTTAGACGTTGGCGTGCTCTGCATCCTCAATAAGGAAGGACAGCAGCAAGAACAGTGCAATAACACCTGTCACAAAGGTTGTAAAAAGAATGTGTCAAATTTCTTTCACACACATGATGACAAGATGCTACAAATACAGATAAAATGCAAGGAATAGAAAATAAATGCATGCTCTATAAAATGCAGGTGCAAGCTTGTGCAGAGAAAAAGAAATAAAGCACATGGTGTTTTTCAAAAGAGTAGAAGCCATACTTTGAATCGCTGGCTGCTGAATCTACCCTTTTTTGTTGTCTAATATATAATATATACATATATGCTGCTTGTCAACTTTTGTAATCCAGAATAGACATTTCACTGACCTTGATTGTCGGTGTACCGATCGATTGAAGCGTTCGATAAATGAAAAACTAAATAGATTCCGATAATTAGAACCAGACAACTTGTCATGCTTCATAAATGTTGTTCTGGTTCTCTCTTTTTCTTTCAAAGGGACTGTTCTGGTTCTCTGGTGCCCTGTGTCTGCGTTCACTCTGACTATATCATCAACCATGACCGTTCCTGGAATTAGCACAAACAAACCAAATTGATAATGAAAATGAATTCTGGATTCCTTAATGTAATGAGCACAACAAATTAGTTAAGTATAGTTTTATCTTTTCCTTAACTGCATTCTTCCTAATCTACACAAATTCAATAAATCGGATGATCTGCAGCACAGCGATTTTAGACATAAAAACTAATACTTCTCAAAATTCAAATGATGACTGATGAGAGGCATGGAGATTTTATACTTAATTTTTTGCAGATATGATCCTCTAAAGTAATAATTTCCAGGCAATGAAACCTACAAAAATAGTGCTTAAGAAAACTCTACTGATTATTTCAGAGCACATGTTCTAGTAGAGAAGCAACAAGGAGTTACCTATATCCTCGTATTACATTGAACACATTATAGTATTGAGAAGAATGAAGTCGAAACACATTAAAATTTTAGTTTGCAGCAAACCAGGATTAAACTGATGGAAAAGTCACATCATTTTGAGAAGAAGGCTTATAGACAATCATTAGTCTATATGAGTATATATCCTACATTCAACTGGTATAGCCTGCACAATGCAGTAACATGATCCGGCATAAAAATAATTTCTTCATTAATTTCATTGAGAAACACAATTAGGGAAGATAAATTAGGATTCTAACTTAACCAACAGTTCTATCTGTTTTTTTTTTCTGGAAAGCTAATTACTGATTATCAGAACACAAAGACGTTACTTCTCTGCTGTAAGCCCGCAGCATGACACCTGTTATAGATTCTATATCATATGAATTGCAAAAATGCACTGTTCTCCAATAGATTGATGTTAAAATGTTACAGGAGAAATTTTACATGGGTAGGTAGGTAAAATCTCTACCTGTACATCAGTCGACAAGCGGCGGGTTCTCAGAGCCGACCCAGCTGCAGGCAATGTCTTTCAGCACACCTCGTTGTTTCATCATCTCCCTAACATCGTGCACGCCGTCCCACTTCCCGGCTGCCGCAAGTGTGTTGGAGAATGCCATGTAGGCGCCCGGTCTCCCCTTGCGGCTTAGCTCGAAGACCTCCCTCGACGCAATGTTGGCCATGTCCATATCCCCGTGCAGTGTAGCCGCCGCGAGCAGCGCGGACCACACATCAGAGTTTGGCCTCATTGGTATACCTCGGACGAAATCATAGGCCTGTCGCACGCTTCCGAATCTACCCAGCAAGTCCACCATGCATGCATAGTGTTCCATCCGCGGCCGCAACAAGTACTCACTCTCCATGCTCTTGAAAGCCTCCTGGCCCTTAGACAGCAGCCCAGCGTGTGCGCATGCCGACAGAATGCTCAAGAAGGTGGCGTGGTTCGGCCTCACATCTCGCCGCTCTCGCATTTCGCCGAACAGCTGGAGGGCCTCCTCAGAGAGACCATTCTTCCCATACCCGTCGATCATCGAAGTCCAGGTGATCACATTCCTCTCTGGCATCTGGTTGAAGATCCTACGGCCGTCTTCCACCCGGCCACACTTGGCATACATGTCGACCAGGGCGCTTCCAACTTTAATGTCAAAGACTAGGCCGCTCCTCATACCCTGGCAATGCACCTGCTCACCAAGCTCCGGCGACGACAAGAGTGAGCAGGCCCCAAGCACGCTCACAAATGTCGATACCGTGGGACGAAACCCTGCTCGCTGCATCGCCTTGAACACCTGAAGCGAGCCCTCAGCCGTCTCCTCCGTCTTGCTGTACCCCTCCACCATGGCGTTGTACGCCACAACGTCCTTCCCCTCCATCTCCTCGAATATCGCATCGGCATCCTCGAACAGCCCTTCATTCATGCACCCGACGAGCAGCGCCGTGGAGCACACCACGCTCCGCACGGGCATCGCGCCGTGCACCCGCCGCGCATAGGCAAGCGACCCAGTCTTCACGTAGGCGTCCACCAGGGCCGCTAACAGGATCTCGTCAGATTGTGCGACGGACCTCAGCACGCGCGCGTGGACCTCCCTGGCGACGACGCCCGGCAGAGCCAGCGCCGCGGACAGCTTCAGCGCCATGGACAGCGTGAAGACGTCCAGCCGCCCCGTGGACGCCGCGAGCCGCCGCATGACCCCGAGCGCCTCCGCGGGGCGGCCCCGCCGGAAGTATCCCGCGACGAGGTAGTTGTGCGCGGCTTGGGTCGGGCTCGGCATCCCGTCGAACACGGCGCGGGCGTTGTGGAGGGAGCCGCACCGGAGGTGCAGCACGAGGAGCTTGACGGAGAGTTCGGCGCTGCCGGTGAGGCCCGACGCGAGGAGCTGCGCGTGGAGGGTCTGCGACTCGGCCCGCGGCGGGGACGCGTCGATGAGGCCCTGCGCCGCGGCCGCGAGCGCCGCGGCGGTGCGGAGGTGGCGAGGGACGCGCCGTGCCAGCGAGCCAGCGCACGGATGGGTCGGGGCCCAGTTTCTCTGAGCTGGCATTTCTGGACTCTGCTCGCCTGTTTCTCTGAGGTGGCATGGAAGCTCGTCGCCGGCGGCGAGCGTGGCGTCGGGGCCGGGCGGCGCACACGCAGGTGATAATTGGGTTGGGCCGTATCTGCCAACCGGCCACATTACCACATAGGTACGTATTACGTATTTACTTCAAATAATGAATGGAGGAGCATCCAAACACACCGTTATCTCCCACCCATGGCGTCTTCACTACGACCTCGTTCATTCATTGGCCTCCGATTTGCGTCCACTATATCTAACGTACTCCATCGTTCATTCATCCTCCTCCAATGCGTGGCATGGGCGGCCACAATGGCATGCTCGATCGTGTGCCTCGGCATAAGACTGACGAGGCGGCGTTAGTTGTGTGCCCTGCTAGTGACTAAGCTGCTTGTCATACATACGCCCACTGGCCACGGTAGATAGATGAGCCCAGTGGCTAATCCTGCCTCGACATTAATTATATTTGGTAAAGCACTATTGTAGTACCTAATAATAATAGGAGGAAAGGACCATATATAGGGTACGTGTGGCGTGGCCGCGTGGGGTTTGCCCATGCCCATGCATGTGCAACTTTGCACGGGTGCTTCGGTCGGTGCTTCTGCTGCCTCGGCAGTCGGCGGTGGCAGCTAAAAAGCGGCAGCTGGACACTGTCACACTGAGCTCCCTCGTGGCCTCCTCCTCGTCGTCTATCTCTTCCCCGGCCGGGGGGGGGGCCAGCGGCCAGGCCTAGCAGCCGGGAGACTGTATT
Organism: Microstegium vimineum; assembly: GCA_022036555.1. Lineage (NCBI taxonomy): Eukaryota > Viridiplantae > Streptophyta > Magnoliopsida > Poales > Poaceae > Microstegium > Microstegium vimineum. The sequence goes on along the minus strand of CM039133.1, from coordinate 51,847,310 downwards.
TCAGCGTTACTTTTTATTAGTAAAAAATTAATATATTTTTTAAAGTAAATCAGTATAAATTTTTTATTATAAGCTAAATTTCGTAACAACCAACGAAACCTAAAGCCTGTGAGCCTGTGATGGGCCCCATGCCATGCAAGCTAGGTACTCCAGCAAGCCGGGGCTGCATCTGCATGTGATTGCTCTGCTCCGTGGTTGCCATCGACGAAAGGAAAGCAAAGGAAAAAGGGAGCGGGGATACAGCAGCAGCAGCAGACCAGCAAGATCTTGTGCTACCTTGGAATCAGTAAAAGCTACGTACCACCACGCGACGCACCATCCGCGCCGAAATTGAGAGAACAAAGCTGCTGCTGCTGCTGCATCAAACTACAGTAGTATCCTGTTTCCTGCTTGCTTGTCTAGTAGCTTTTGCAGTTGCTGTTGCTGTTGCTATTGCCACTGCATGCATCATGCAGTGATGCAGTCCCCTGTAGAATCAACTTTCTTCTTCCTTCTTCAAGCGATCGAGGAGGATCAACTTTCTTTCTGCTCTTTTTATTTATTTATTATTAGTCGATCCACCACAGACCACAGGCCGGCGCAAGATCGCTACTAGCTAGCTCGGAGTATGGCTGGCTTCCCATTATAACTATAATTGCCAGCCGAGCCAGCTGCTTAATTGCATATTAACAACAACACAATTAAGGCCCCTAATATAACAGAGTAGCATAGCATAGCAGCACGGTGTGCTTGATACTACTAGCCGCGATGATACCTGCATGCTGTCAAGTGTGTGCATGTGACAACTGACAGGGCTACCCGGCCCCTGCAGTCCTGAACTGAACCGGCAACGCAGTGACAGTTGGGAAGGAGGTCTCTCAGCTAGCTATTAGCTGATCATCAGAGACAAGACAGATATATAGAGCCCCGTGGCCCTCGCATGCAGGCTCATCAGCTGCAGTCGAATCATTAGCTAGGCCACGCATACCCACCATCTGCAAATCCACCTCACCCTTGTCATGTCATGTCATTAGCGTGCTATTACTCCAAAGTAGTAGTTCGACGATGAACATCATGAACTGAACCGGCCATATATATTTCTCACTGCTAGTAGCTGCATTGCATGATGAACTCGTACTGTCGTAACCTTTCAAAAGGAAAATAAAGTACTACAGTAGTAGTGGTCATCCCGATCGAGAAGCAGCATTGCATTCATGATCACATCGTACACTGTAGTAGTGCTCCGTATAATTCCAAGGCACGCACGCACGAGATATACTGTAGTGTATCGTACAGTAGTCAGTAGTCGATCAGTAGTATACCTCAATTACCTCCTGCTGCCATCAAAAGGGCAAATAAGGCGGCACATGCTGGTTACTACAAGTTTCAAAGACTCCTTTGGGATGCGTTGTTTATATTAACAGCCTGATGATGATGATGGTGATATCATTGTTAACTACAGTGTATGCAGTAGGTTTGTTATCTGAGCTCGATCGCGCCAAAAGTTCTTCATCGGATCGGAGTATTTTTTTATTATTATTATTTTAGATCGATTTCCCTGTTATTTTTCACGCTCGGTCAGCTACGACGACAGGACAAAAGCTGAACTCCTCTGTTTGTGTTTTTCCTCGTCTGTTCATCAGTTCGGTCCCGCACCTAGCACGACATGACATGATGGGCAAAGCATAGCACATGCAAGCATCACGCGGCATAAGTAGACAGAACCGGCCTCTGATTGACTGCAGATCGAGTCGTTTATCGATACGACAGAAACAAACAATCAACTATTACAGTTAATATATAGGACAACTCAAATAATTTGTACTTTGTAGTGTAGCTAAATAAAAATGACAAAATATACACGTCGCCTGAATTAATAACCACAAAAATCAGACACCTAATAAAATACAGAAGAAGCGAAAACAAAGAATATATATATATACATGTGAGTGGTCAGATTGCTAGTGTTTTTCATTCCTCGTCATCTTTGGTGCAATACTCATTACATCGGTGAAATATGTTAGGTTTAGTCTCATGTCAAAAATTAAGGCTTCTGGAGCATAATATATTTCTTCCAGCTTGTTTCAACTTATTCTCTCTAACAGAACACTATTCAATCAGTCGTCTTATGTACCAGCCGAACCAAAGCCGTGAGAACCCTCACTCAACTCGAGGCCGGCCAAGCGCATTCATCTGTGGCTGAAGCCAAGCAACTGTCATCTCACTCTAACGTAAAACCCTGATTGAGTTGTTCACTGAATCTCAATCAACATATAGCTTTCTCCATCTCACACTAATTAAATTATCAGCTATATATCCTACCGATCGAGGATGCATGGTATTAATTCATGCATATGGTAGTATCCTAACTCATTCTCCCCCTCTAGCCCGGCCTGTCGTTGCCACACATGGTGCTGTGATTCTGGTAGATATATACTCCTCATCTGCGTCACGTCTAGCTACCAAACTTCTTATCATGTAATTTGGTATCACGAATAAAATTGTGCAACATCATGAGAGCAAGAATGATATGCATCTAAGTAGATGAAAATCAGGTACAAGGGCATGCAAGATATCCCGTTTTGGATAACACCGGCAAATATATAATAGTTGAATTATTGGATAACACCTTTTTAGCTTTAGGAAGCACAGGAAATGATACTAAATATATATCATAATTATTTATATATTAAGCACAGGAAGCACCGGCAAATTATGATATATCTTTAAATCTAGTTTTTAACAAATTTATTTAAAGATATAAATATTACACGTATTTTATACAAATTGAATCAAATCTATGGTACGGATACCAACGAAGACATTTATTTAGGGAAGGAGGGGAGTATATCATATCCATGCCGACGAGCAGTGGGGCCGCCTTGGTCTTGTCCCACACCTTGAATCGTAATGTCCCAGCATCTATCCATCACGAAAATGTCTCCCCCTTCTACTACTCTGTCCATTAGTACCACTACTAACAATACTAAAGCTGGTAATTTGTTCGTCTGAGTAGAGCAAATCAAGGATGCACAAGGAAGGCCCCTTTTTTTTTTATGTTGGATGCAACACAAGCGGTTAGACAGCACAACGTGTGTGAACTGTCGAAGATGACAAGAACTATTTCAGAGTCAGCTTCATGGCATTAGTACAGTACACGTAGATAGCATGTTCCAGATCCCACAAGTTCAACGTCAATCACTGAAAAAGGTTGGAAGAATGAAAGACAGCGTTTGCTGATACGACGTGTGTGTACAGTCAGGCAAGGTGCAAAGATGCAAATTTTCTAACTAATTGTATTGTATGTACTTTCCTTCCCTTTGCTACAAGGGAAATACGTACACATATTACCCAAACAGAAGAAACAACGGAGCCAATCGATCTGCTCACGCGTACGTGCCCCCCAACAATAGGCCAGTCCCTTGTTCGTCGCCTTGCATGAGTCAGATGATGAACAGTACCAAGAACGAAACCAGGAGACGACAAGTGTCCTAATCCAAGATCAAAGCGAAACCAACGTTTGTTGGAATTGGCAAGCAAATCAGCCAGTGGTGGACAGACAGATACAGTAAAGGTTGTTGCTCGCAAGAGAGCAAGCAAGCACAGGCAGGCAGCTAGCCCCATCACCAGATGTGTGTGTGCCCCTGGGGGGCTGCTGGATGCAGATCACAGGTAGCACATCTCTTTCCATCCGCGACAACGCGTAGCAAGCACAGCAGCAGGCCCAGCTGATTGGCATCAACCATTTGTCAGACATTCAGTTAATTCACAGATCCATATATGGTATCATCATTAGATCAGATCCCAACGTGTCACCAACCCACCATCCAGCCAGCCAGCCAGCCATCCAGGTGTACCATCTGTCGGTCGCTGTTGCCATCGCCGACAACGGACGGTCCATATGTTCATTCAGTACAACAACACAGCGGAAGGAAGTCAGAAACCCAACCGGATTCTCAAGAAAAGGACTGCTGCCAGTGCCATAACATGCAGATACAGTGGAGATTGGGAAGACGAAACACCAGCAGCAAATAGTTAATCACGCTAACATTCAGGGTTTTTTCATACTGTAGCGCACAATTTCAAGGGGGGTTGGATTTAAAGCCTATAGATCTCAAATGCAACTCAGCTGGAAACAACAGCTGGAAGGCGCATATACAATACAGCGCGGAAAATCGGCTACAGACATTGGGGGTAATGATGGAAATGCTCCTAGACGTACTCTGGTAGTTCATTCCTCAATGTCGCGCCTGATGCTTCCTAAGCTATGTCAGCAGAGAACATCAAAGATACTGAAGAAAAAAGGTACAACTGTAGATCAACCAACTGTTGCATTTACTAAAGGCTGCTGGGTGAGATCTGAAATGATCTAGGCAACATTCTTCATGCAAGTTCTGCTACTCATAACTTCACTCCCCGTTGACAAAGCTTTTACTCTCGTAGTACTTCTTCTCACTGGCTTCTTTCTTCTCATTCCGCTTCTGCAAAATGGCACATGGACACAGCAAAAAGTAAATACAGACAGCGCCAGATCCATGGACCAGAATAAATGAAACGACAACAGCCCCCACACCAAACAACACGTTGTCAGGCGTAATATAAAGGGGGCAAGATTGGTCCCAAGAAAACAGACATTATTTAATGACACATGCTGACATGCAAGGCTGCCTTTGCTCAAGCAGTAATGCATCAGCACAATATCAGCAAACAACAGCTCCCATATGCACATCATTGATATGTAGACAACAAAATCGACTGACGCGTGTAATGTAACTGTAAATATGTACTGTACAACAGGCTGCGTACTGCACACAAAGGACCCGTAACCATCTGATCACAGTAGTTACCTGGTAAGCTTCGTGGTTAGCAACAATCCTCCTGATGATAGTACTTGTAGTGATATCCAAGGGACTCTCCAGCCGACGGTAAATGCCCATAGCCTTTGCAACAGCATATGGGTTTGAATCATCCTAAAAGTACATGAGGAACAATTAGTTATCAATGTTACAACAGGTGTGTGTTAATAAAATAAAGAAATGGTTCTTGTAAATGAAACTTAATTACCTCTGCAAAGTCCATGTTTTCAGCAATAGTTCCATGAACAACTACCGAAATATTGAATGTGGTAATCTGCACACGAAAAAATGAAGCTGGACAATTCAGGACGCAAACATACTGGTCATAACAATAATTGCAATCACATAGTCATTTACCTGGCCTCTATCAATACATAAGAGGGCTCAATTGTTAACCTTAAGATATATAAATAGTATGTGTCTTCTATAGTTGGTGTTTTGTGCAACCAGTGTGGATAAACTGAGGACACTAATAACACCCCTGTTATGGTGTACAATGCCCACATTTTCTCAGCATGCTGGTGCTATAAGGGAGCATTTGGCTGGGACAGAAACTCAAGTTACTGATAGCTTTGCAGAGACCTACTAACCATGGTGTTTCATTCACGAGCTGCTCAGTTTCTCAGATGAAGACCAAGGTCCTCAGTTGGAGAGATGAGGAACAAAATCGTGGAAAATCTATAGAATTTGCTCTTTATTAACTCCATTTTTGGCTCTTCTTTTCTAGTGAAGTAGCAATAATATTGTCCATAATCACTCTGCAAGGTATATTGTTTTGTGCAGGTGCCATCTCTATATTTCCTGGCTATTCAAATTTTAATGGGCCTGTTAGGCTGCTGCTGCTACAGTACCTGCTGAGGGGGCTTGCAGCCAACAGAGCCATTAGTTTTTTTTTCATTTTCTTGGGCCACGGGTATGGGCCCTGATCCTTTTATTTTTACATCTTATTCAGGCTATGAGTATTTGAGATAAAGACAAATCTAAGAATTTGATTTCTGCTTCTATCGGAATTGGGTCTAATTTCTGTCAAATGTAAATAGCATCCAAAATGGAACAGGTAGCGCTAATGGGTCTACACCTATTTGAAATCTGATTTAGATTCAACCAACTATTTAAATGTCTGAGGCTCAGTTAAGAAAATCTCAAACTAAAATATGGATGCGAGCATACCATGCAAGGCTTATTTCTTCACTATGACTCCATGGATAGGAGCATGCCAGCCTTATTTTTATCTATACTACTAAGATATCTGGACTTGGATTTTCAATGGCACAACGTAAATTCCATGTTACAGATCTTACGGTTAATGTATTGTCTATTGTGTAAGAGTGCTGTGTACAAGGAGCAACCAGCCAACTACAAACATTTCATCATGTGTTCTATAACTAAATTAGTTAGTTACATGTCGAGAACAAAACAGATAACTCACCATGTCTTTTGAAACATCCCATGGAGCACCAATGATCACCTCATCAACATAACGACAAGCCAAAACACTCAAACTTCGCTCATGGAGATTCATGATTGGGCGGTGTCGTCCTCGAGTTGAACTGCCAAAAAATAGTAAATGCCAAAAGAAAATTAGGCTGAATGTTATACATTACAGATATATTGCTTCAACAGAAATGAACTCTGACTATAAACAAGGACTACTGCAGAACTGAACTAACTTAAGCACAGGGGACAATAGAGATGCATTACCTTATCATCTGATCTGTGTGAATCCCCACAAGCAAGAAATCTCCAAGTTCTCGAGCAAGTCGTAATATCTACATGGAAAGAAACTATAAACACAAGAATAAATGAATCATGGAGGGTTAATTTTAGTTTTCTCCTTGCAAAAACAAAAGTACAGAAAACACAGGCATTTGTGTCCTAAACAGACTTAGGCGACACAGATGTGAGGATTTCTTTCTTTCCCATTTTCAGGCGGGTGGGCATGTAAAACGGAATTCACATTTACCTCGACATGTCCAGCATGGAACAGATCAAAAGCACCATCTATGTAAACTATCCGAGAATCTGGACCTGGACCCTGCATTGGGAATGTCTACAGTCAATGACTACCCAAGAATTGGTCTCAAAACGTCTGTGAACAGTCCAATAAGTGATATATTGTTGTATGTGAAGCTGCAGAACAGCAAGTCATACCCTGCTATTTGAGAACTGAACTATACGCCTAGATGTGGGAAGAAAATGAGATACTCTTGTTCCAGTTCCAGATCCAGTATCATCAACTTTCTGACCATGTCCGCTACTGAACTGCCTTTGCAGTGAAGAGTGATTATGGGCATCAGATGATCTCTCTCTAACACAAAGAAGCATCCGTCCTATCATGAAGCAATACTCGATCAGCATGAGAATAAAGCCTTTTCATCACCATATAAATTGTATTCACTAGAAATGACCAATTCACTGTCCCCAAGAGGTTGAATAACTTGAAACTCTAAACTAGAACTGGGTACAGGCGAACAGCAGAAGCTTCATTGTGCATGCAGTCTTGGGAACAAGAACAATAGTGGAAATGGAATGCTCATCCCTTAAACATTTCTTAATACAACACTTGGTTCACAATGATTTCCTGATGACCAAATCAGTTGAGGAAATCATTTGAACAGTACAGTGGGTGGCGAAAGAAGTTTTTGGTTGACATAGAATCAATTGCAACACCAAAGGACAGCTATAATATTTCAATAAAAAATAAGAAAAAAAACTAACAACTGAGAAACTGAAAAGAAAAAACTAAAGCGAAAATAGTACCAACAATGTCTGTGGTCGACACTCCCTCGGTCCTCTTAATTTGCTTATACCGACCAGCTTTTTTGGCAAGAGCATATGCATCAGTGCCATCCGGTAGCAAACAAGGATCATCACCATGGATAATGTAGTCTATGTTGTACTCATTGAAGAGCTTGTTCATGAATTCTTCAGTTATGGCATAAGGTGCATCTGGAATGATATCATCTACCCATTTCACAGCACGGACCATTATCATTCTGTATTATCAGAAAAAAAAAATCATCAGAAACTTGCTAGACAACATATAGGAGTCAGGGAATAACAGACTTGATACTCCCTAACACAGAGAAGCAGAACACAAATTTCTGTACACCAGATCACACATAAAGGAATAGAACAATATAATAGTTCAGATGAAATTTTTAAAAAAGATCTGTCATGTGGGGCCAGCCATAACGGCGGCACGGCAGGAATACAGTGGCTGATCAGGATCAGCCTAGTGGCTAGTATCACCAAATTAACTAAGTTGGGGGAATCAGGAGTGACCTTAGGACATCATGATTCAGTGATTATAGGAACTGGTTCGGCAAGTCTTGGCCGAATGGCTATGTAAAGGAACCAGCACTTGGGAATGGGAGGGAGAAAAGAATTAGCCTAATCCCTCTTCTCTTGTTCCTCTGAACACAATACAGAGCCGAGGGGGAAAACCTCGCTCCAACCCCAGCCGAGACTACAACATACATAGTTGAGGTGAGTTATCCACTCAGACCACCGTTAGCGCCATTCCGGGGATGTAACACAGTCATTCAAGGATTATTTGCATATGCAGAAAGTGTCAAACAAAGCAACCTACCCTCCTTTGTTAAAGCGCTATTAACACAATTTGTGGATGAACCCATAGTAATAACTACGAAAAGGAACACACATAAATAAAACACTCCGGATTGATCCTGCAGATTGCAGAATTGGATTCATACAAGAAAAATTTTCTGAATCCAGTTGATAGCAAAGCATTTTTGGAGCAGCCCACTGCACAGTAACTCTTATAGGCTAGCAATAACAAAACCATGGATTCCCCAGGAGGAATATGAAATGAAATTCCCAAACAGCACTCGACTGGTGAATTACTGCTGAAACTGAGGTCATGGGCAGGTGGCTACGGAAAACAGAACGTCACTACAGTAACCTGTGTAACATAAACCGCATGGTACAAGTGAGTCTAGAATTACGTTTCCACGCGTCACATCATCAGATCAGAGATTGATAAAAAAAAAAAGATGAGGAGATTGAAACAAAAAAGACATTTTTTTTTGTCACAAAGGAGACAGGACCTCTCGTGGAGCGGCGTGACGGGGGTCCCTTGTTGGCCTTGATCTCGTCGTCGCTAATGACGCCGACGACGAGCTCGTCCCCGAGCGCGCGGGCCTGGCGCAGCGCGTTGCAGTGGCCGTAGTGCATCATGTCGAAGCACCCGTCCATGTAGACGCGCACGGGTCGGCGGCGGAGGCGGCGGCGGAGCGCGCCGAGCGACGGAGGCAAAGGCAGGGACGGGATGGCGGCGGGCCCGCCCGCGAGGTGGAGCGCGAGCACCGAGGCGCCCAGCACGATGCCGCCGATGACGCACGCCGCCAGCGCCCGCGCGCTGCAGCCATTCCCCGCGTCCATGTGGGGTGGGGTGGGGTGGGTGGGGGGCGGACGGAGGTGGGCGGTGGCGCGGCTACTGTTCCTGGTGCGTGAGCGAGGGATGGCTGGATCTAGGGCTAGGGACGAGGGGCTGTCGCCATGCGAGGGGTAGGAGGAGGAGGAAAGGCGAGGCTGAGCGGGGGCGGTGGTGGTGGTGGCGGCGAGGCGGGATGCTCTCTGTCTCTGGTGTTGCCTCCGAGCCTCCGGGCAAAACACAACAAGGAAACAAAGAGGTTGTTCCGTTCCGTTCCGTTGCGTTCGAGTGTGCGTAGCGGAATTGTACACCGTTCCGGATCTGGCTGCCGTGTGGGGCCAACATGTCAGTTTCAGTAGACATGCAACATGGGTCACGTGTCTGTGATCGATACCGTCTTGAATGCAAGCCGTCCATCGTACCTTGATCGATAAGTTCGTAATGAACGAGTAAAAAATGAGCAAATGCCTGGTCCAGCCGAAAGATTCTTGACCTTGACACACGATCGCATCTGCTACTAGCATCTCTTAGAAGCGAATTTTGCTCAAAGAGATACTCCCTCCACCTTCGTCCCTAAACGTTGTCTCCACAATTTACGTGTCACCAAATTTAACTTAATTTATAAGTGCAACATTTATATCTTTAAATAAAGTTATTAAAAAATCAGATTCAATTATCCATTCAGTAATATATAATTAATTAGTTAAAGATGTGTTTCAGAAAACGGAAACGACACACGTTTAGAGAAGACACAGAGTACTTTATGTCCATCGACGTTTTTTATTTTTAAATAAAGAATAACTTTAATTAAATATATATTTAAAAAATCTTGTCGAAAGAAATGCATCCGTAGCTTCACTAGCATCTCCTGTCCCGTGACCGTGGTCGGTGTCTGTTCCCTCCGGTCTCAGCTAACCGGTTCAAGGCTCAGATGTAGTACACGTGTCGGTGTGACCTGCTGGATACGGTGCAGTGCAGCGTAGTAGCTTTGAATAATTGGGAACAAAATCGCAGCGCAGGACAGGGCAGGGGTCAACCCAAACAAAATATCAAAGTCAAAAGCTTCTCTCCCTGTCCGTCCCAGACCCGGACAGATGTCCACGGCCGTTGCCAGCTCAGCAGGCGGCAGCATTGACCGCTTCTTCCCCCTTGTGCATCTAGAGGGGTGTCCACGGCCTGCCGTCATCGCACACCCACGCAGAGCCAGATGATAGCAAAACTCCAGCAGGCAAGGCCAAAATAATAAAACAACAAACTTGAGCCAGCTCAAACACAACACAATGCCTTCTACAACAGCGTGAATTTACAGCAAAAACATCTGTACCGGATACGAAACGGCGAGCTCGCGATGCTGCCTGCCATCATCATCAGTCTATAATGCCTACTACATCTAGAGCGCCATCTCTGCCTGGAGTCTGGTCAGCTCGCTCAAATCACTACTGCCCTGTTGAGGACCGGACGCGGACGCCGCTTTCACCCTCGCCGGCGGCGAAGGCAGCTCGTCCTCCATCTCTTCCTCCTCCAGCTCTTCCAGCTCGGCTTCTAGCTCGTCCTGCTTTTTTTCCCCCAAAACTAGTTAGACAAAGAAATGACTTCCATGCATTTCAGGTTAATGAGCTTGTGCCCAGTTTAAACAATAAAGGGAGGGGAAATCAAACTAACAGCATTACCTCGTCGAAATCAGCGGAAGCACAGACTGGTGTCGCGAGCGCCTGTTGTATCTCCCGCATGTTCTCCGTCTGCTCGTTCGCCTCTTCAATGGCGCTCTCAATGTCGTCAATGTTCCTGCACAAGAAGAATTGCCAGACAGTTTGTCCAAGAGGTTGGTCATTCCCATTTTAATTAATGTATATATGATACAGTATAGTCTACATGAGAGCTAGCAATACATGACTTGTGTTAGCTTCAGAAGGTGCACAAGCGCAACAACAGGAGAGCAGAAACACTTAATCAAGAATGTGCTTTCATGGCATTATAAGAGGGAAATGTAGAGAACGGCAACATCTGGACAGATGCTACGTGCTACAGCTTAGTATAAGCCCTCGTAGGGCAGATGGAACCTTACACTGATTGTTGAATAGCTTTGACAGCAGATGATCCGGACCGCAGAGCATCAACAGTGTCAGTAGTTGCCTTGGCGCTTTCAAGCATTATAATCTATAATACACAAACAACTTAAAAATCAATTTACCGCACCGTTTTTACAAGGTCCCATATGTGTGATTAAAGATCGATGTTGTGCGCATATACCTGCTCGTGAACTCGTAACTGAAAATTAGACAGCTGCTCGATTTGTGTCTCGTACAGTCTCTTTTTCTTTAGACACTGAATCGCAGCTGAAACAAACAGAGAAGGAATTTCACGTACAAGCTACAGAATTATTGTTCAAGAGAGAAAAACAAAGCTAAAGAGCTATAAAATAGAAGCTGAAAGCATCACAAGCCTAAGAAGAATCCTTGTATGTTCCAAGTATACTGCGAACACAATACATATAGTCTAGAATGTTGTCTAGACATGCAATCTCAATAATCTATGGTTTTTCTTTGCTTTGCGCGTTTATTCATAGGCTGTGTGCAAGACATTAAATCAAAGCTACTTTCTGACCAAAACAAAATGAGGGAAACAAACATTGTTCTTTACAAGCCTTCTGGTGGCAAAATGTCAAAAAACAATGAATAAGCAAGCAGGCAAGCAAAATTTGCAAATAACAATTAAGAATGACAAATTACCATAAGATTGTAACAAAACATAAGAATGGAAGATGTGTTTGCTCCGAAGCAACTTTCCTTACCATTCTTGTTCTTCGATTTTGTATAATCCTTAGCCTTTTCGATTTCTGCAGAACATTTCTTCTGGAGGAAACGCTCTTTCTTCTCCAGCATTTCTAGAGTCTGCACATGAATGGTACAAAACACACACCAATATGAAAGGTAAATTCAAGGTAGCAAGTTAATATCTTGGCACTGCAGATATAAAATTGCTGATCTGTTGGATATCGCTGATGATGTAGACTGTGGGCCATGATCACAGAACAGATAATTCACAAAGTCAGCATTGAATACTATACATTATATATTGAGCCCTTAAAAATTGATGAGTGCTGATCAAATTTTGACTAGGATTGAAAACAGGGCTGACCATCTCGAATTTAGCTGATTATCCTACCTAAAGGTCAGCATCTAGGACAGGCTGGCAGCTTATGCCCAGAAGGAATTCCTCCTCTCTCTTTTTCAACATGAGGACTTCTATTCTTCCACTCTATCTTATGAAAATCCATTGAATTCAGAAATCCACATGATTATGTCACAACATTCTGCTGAAGATGGATAGGCTATCTTATGGCACTTGGTTTTAACATATACTTACCCACAATGTTGTGTTAAAAGCAAAAGAGGGTGAAAGGGGGGGGGGGGGGGGGGCAGGGAGTTCTTCTGGCATACTCTTAAGAAGGGAAGCGAGGCACCATTCTAAGAAAAAAGAATCCTTATACTTTACAGGTGACCAGTTTCTACTTCAAAAAAAATCTTTTGGATGAGAACATATCAAACCTTCACAAACTACAACCCCTAATCCAGTCCTATCTTGCCAGAAAAAAATAATAATATGTAATAGTACTGCAGCTGATATATCACTATTGACTATTGAGGGAACAAAAGCGCAGCAAGAGTGAAGATGAGGAACAGGGAAGATAAAACATTGAATTAGGTATAAAGGAGATGAAAAAACCTCATGGAGCCGATCCAGCGTGGGTATGGCAGAGGAGGCGGCCTCCTTCTTCTTCTTGCTCTTAGTCTTTGGCAGCAGTTTCTTCAGCATCTTCTTGTCAGTCCTTGCTGATTCTCCCTCTCGTCTGATGAAGGCCTGTGTATGAAGGAATAGGAGGGTGATGAACTGGAGATGGCCTTCTCGAGGAAAAAGGGGAAAGTGAGGTGGTCAGAACAGAGCCCTTGAGAATAGTAAGCATGAAGAATATGTAGGGGCATCATAAAAGCATGTGATGGGAGACAGAGCAGGACTTTTCTGCTCGTAACAAGGAAGAAAATCCAGTTTCAATGATGTCGTTATCTTAAAATACTTTGCTCCATATTAGACGGTTTGCCAACTTGTGACCACTTTTCCCTAAAACTGGTGTTGGTGTGAAATATGTTTTGGAGGAGAAAGTCAAGATTTTGTTGATATGTAGAGAACAACGATACTAGGAGCTTCCAAAAAGAATATCCTGGTGAGTGGTGCCCATTTGTTTGAGGCTTCAAAACATGCAGTAACTGAGCAAGGTGTGCGTGTTCGTCACGATTCATGAGAGGAACCTTGATTTCACAGGCTGTAGCTGTAGGTCATATAGAGATATATCATCTTTTTACTGAACAAAGTCTATGTGCAAGTGTGCAAGACAACGATGGTGGCATTTCCCTGTAGTAAGAGAAGTTCTTTTAAAAAGCCAGAATTCTAACAGGCACTCAAGATATCTATCTATTTAGGACAGAGACAACAGAATCGGCATGTTAAGGAGAGGACAGAAGAATGATGTTGTTTGCTGTAGCAGGTATGTTGGATTAGGTCGGTCTTGCAAACCTACTATATAATTTGGCGTCTTCTTACTCGGAACAAACTGTGAATCTACATCAAACCACTCTCCATACTCCTTACTTGAGACAAACTAGCAAGGTGATAAAGTCTAATAAGTAGCCATCTGCTTTTCCTTTCATAGACAAGTAGTTGAGCTGCCATTCCTTATCATCTGTGGCTTTTGAGAAACTAAATTAGATGGCCGTAATGAAATTCGTCCATACAGCTAAGAGCCGAATAAAGGGGGTATTCGATCCCAACCCATGCCTTCTTTCCTGAAAGCATCCAACTTTCTTAAAAAGGGATTGGCGGATTGGGAACACTTCTCCGTTTCCCCTTTCCTCTTTCTTAGCTGCATAGTCGCCTACACGGATCCCCTCTCACTCTGTCCTAGTGTAATGCTACACAGCAGCACCAGCACAACAATCAACAAGTAAATGGCGTGACAGGACTTGGTGACGAACTGATTGCGTGGTAGAAGAGAGGAGGTTGCATATCAAGTGCAGCAGACACATGACTGCTAGTCATGAGCGTAGCAGTGGAAATGAAATACACTCCCCTCGCTTACCCTTTACCCTGAACAAAACCAGCTAGCTTGAGAAATCCAGAAGCACCAGTGGAGTCGGATCCCGGAAGGGATCAAGCAAGGCCGCCTGAATCGACGGAACGGAAACATAGGGGCAGTTAACATGCAGCAGGCGTCCGTTATCTGCAGTAGCAGCATTTCTGAACAAATACAGCAGGCGGAAAGCAAAGAGGGACAGAAGAGAACGCACCCCGAACGAAACAGCCGCCGCCTCGCCTCACCGCCGCCGCGTGTCTGGGACTGGGACGGAGCGCGCATGCAGTAGATCGCCGATGGGGCGGGCCGCGGAGCAGGTGGCGCTGCGCTGAATACTGAATCGGCTGCGGAATGCGAATGGAGGCGCGGAGCGGTGGAGGAGCGCAGCTGCGCAGGGAAAAGCGTCGCGTTCCACGAAGGACAGGAGCCAACAGCCTCTTCGTCACTGGAGAAGGCCCACGTAGGTTTTCCGTCCAAACATATGGGCCGAGAGTATAATAGCAGACAATTAGGCAATCAGCCCATGTGAAGCCCACAAACACAGTTTCATATATCTTAAAAAAAACACAGTTTCATATATAGAGCACATAAAGAACCGAATACGATTAAACTAGCTGGTTTAATTACCCAATAACATGAGAACATTTTTTTTCTACCTCTCCCTTTTCATCTCGAGATTGATAAAGTCACCACAGACATCTTGTTGTCGACGTGAATGTCGCCTACCATCACTAAAAGCACAACGTCGATAAATGTCAAACCATAGAGTAAATCTAGAAAAATAGGAGCACATGTGCCAAGTTGAAGACTTAACATGGATAGACAAGTTCCACCATAAGGATTCTTGGAATGATTTATAATTTGGAACGACTCTCCAAATTTTTTTGAAATGCTTTGACTCTTCAAAATTTTTGAAAAAATGAATTAGAAGTTTGTCCAAAAAAGTAGAATCAGGATAAAACACAAACAAAAGTGCTTGGACAATAAATTTATATGGTGTACTCTGGATAGTCAACCGGTACAAAATGTCGCATACAAAATGCTGAGTTAACATGTGCACTAGAAAAAGGTTAGGATAATCATTTTTTTTCAAAAAAAAAGGAATGAATGGATATAAAACGTAATCTCGAATCAACAAGGTTTGAGTTAAAAAAACACATGTCGAATGACAACTTACTGCACCTTTGATAAAAAAAAGGCCTGATTGTTATTCTACTATGTATAACATTAAAAAAAAAGGATATGTTGCCGCACGAACGTTCTATCGTAGAACGGACGTGTGAGCGGAGCGGCCCAGCCCACACCACATCCCCCTGCGTGGGGCACACGTACACACACCGCCGCCCACCCCGACACACGCGGCCGTCTGCCCACCGCGACACCCGCCCACCCTCCGCCGCCCCTCCCCGACGACCGCCTCGCCGCCGTCCGCACTGGACCGCCGTCGCCGCGTCCAGCATGGCGCCGTGCCCTCTGAAACAAAAAACATCAGAAACATGAAACATCAGAAAAACAACACTTGCAGCATATCTCTAATAGCACATGAAACATGCGTCTATACCCCCTAGCTGTAACACCAGATCTAAATTTATAAAACAAACTGAAAAATGAAAATGAAACATTGGATTTGGAGGGGGTAGGGCAACATCAGAGAAACATCATTATCATATGTTGCGAAACATTGAAAAATGAAAAACTGAAACACCAGTAAAACACTTAGAGAAACATTAGATTCGGAGCGGGGTGTGAGGAGGGGGAGGGGGACACATCAGAGAAACATCTCATCATCTATGCATGAAACATTCACAATGGAGCACTGAACCACCGACGGAACATCACAGAAACATTGGATCTGGAGAGAGTAGGGACAACATCAGAGAAACATCGTCATCATATGTTGCGAAACATTGAAAATGAGAAACTGAACCACCAGTAAAACACTTAGAGAAACATTAGATCCAGAGCGGAGGTAGGGGGAGGGGGGGGAGGAGACACATCAGAGAAACATCTCATCATCTATGCGTGAAACAATGAAAATGGAGCACTGAACCACCGGCGCAAACACCACAGAAACATTGAATCCAAAAAAGGGGAGGGCAACATCAGAGAAACATAGTCATCATATGTTGCAAAACTTTGAAAATGAGAAACTGAACCACCAGTAAAACACTTAGAGAACATTAGATCCAGAGCGAGGTAGGAGGAGGGGGAGGGGACATATGAGAGAAACATCTCATCATCTATGCGTGAAACATTTAAAATAGAGCACTGAAACACCGGTGCAACATCAGAGAAACACATTGGATCCAAAGGAGGGAGGGCAACATCAGAGAACATCATCATCATGTGTGATGGAGCAACCCAGAGGGGGAGGAAAAAGAGGAACAGGGGAGGAGCGCGAGGGGGGAGGGGTACGGTGGATCCATGGTGTCTGCCACCGCCGCTGGATCCGGTGGATCCATGGCCGTCGTCGTCGGATCCGGTGGATCCACGACCGTCGTCGTCGCTGGGCCATGGATCCAGCGGATCCACGTCGGTCGTCGTCACGTTGGGCCATGGATCCGGCGAATCCACGCCACTGCCGCTAGATCCGGTGGATCCATGGCCGTCGCCGTCGGATCCACGACCGTCGTCGTCGCTGGGCCATGGATCCGGCGGATCCACGATCTTCGTCGTCGCTGCCGCCGTTGCAGCAGCCGCCGCATCCGCAACAACCCGCCGCATCCCGCAGCATCCGTCGTTACACCAGATCGGAGGAGGGTGTGTGGGTGCAGGAGAGAGAGAGGAGGAGGAGGGAGTGGAAGGGGGCAGACAGAAATGACGATGCGGGGGGAGGGGTGGATTTGGGGGGTACGCGCGGGCCACCAGAGCCGGCCGGCCCAGTTGCGGTCCGACGCGCGTCGAACGTCCGTCCCTTAGCATTACCGTTAAAAAATAGAAGAAGATGAGAGGCCGATTTCCCCATGGCACATCCTATGTGCCACAACTCCACTTTGGAGATGCAGGTTTATATAGTTTGTAGATTAAATGAAAGTAATCCAAATGTTTATATCTAGTATAATGCAACTGAGAAACATTTGTTTTCAAGAGCTATAAATACCCACAGCTCTAGCAAATCCAGACCCTACGTAACAGCCACGTGGATTTGGAGCTCACAACCACAAAGGCACAAACCATGCACACGAGTGCATGCAAATGCAAGCAGAGCAGAGTTCCGGCCGGCCAAGGCCCAAGAATAGCAGGTCCTCCGCGCTCCCATGGATCACTCGGCACCCCACATCCCCGGCGCGTACGTCCACCACTGACCGACCGACCGACCGTCGTCACATGATCAGCCATCATCGCCGGCGGCGACATTGACGAGCTAACAAACAATCAATCGGCCAGCCGACGAGCGAAACCGACGAACGTCCGGCGCGGCGGAGGATATATAGATGGCGACGACGGCGGTGGCGGACCCGCTGGCGGAGCTATGGAACCACACGATGGCGGCGGGGCGGTCAGACCTGTTCTGCTTCGACCCAAGGAAGATCACGATGATGGGGATCTGGACAGGGGAGAACCCGCTAGACTTCTCGCTCCCACTTCTCCTCTTCCAGATCATAATCGTGACGGCCACCACCCGCTTCGTGGCGCTTCTCCTGGCGCCGCTCCGTCTCCCACGGTACATCGCCGAGATCCTAGCGGGCTTCCTCCTGGGCCCTTCCGTACTGGGCCGCGTCCCGCACTTCTCCGACATTGCCTTCCCCGTCCGCAGCATCTTCATCCTCGAGTCCATGTCCCTCATCGGCCTCGTCTACTACACCTTCACCATCGGCGTCGAGATCGAGCTCCACACCGTCCTCCGCGCCGGCTTCCGTAGCTTCTGGTTCGCCGCCGCTTCCGCTCTCCCTCCTTTCCTCGTCGGCGCTGTCACTGGCTACGTCGCGCTCTCCACGGCCGCCGGCGACGACGACGGCGGCGGCGCCGGAGGCGCAACGATGGCTGGCGGCGTCAAGGCAGGGCAGGAGTTCCTCAACCGTCTCTCGTTCCCCGTCTTCCTCGGCGCCACGTTCTGCTCCACGGCGTTCTCCGTTCTCGCACGCAACATCGCGGAGCTCAAGCTCGCCGGCACCGACGTGGGCCAGCTCTCCATCTCGGCGTCACTCATCAACGACACGTTCGCGTGGGCCGGGCTCACCGTCGCGACGGCGCTAGCCCACGTGCGGTACGGCATGGTGCCGTGTCTATGGACGATGGTGTCCGGGTTGCTCATCGTCGGCGCTAGCTACCTCGTGGTCCGGCCGATGCTGGTCCGTCTAGCGCGCCGCGTCGCCGAGGGCGAGGTCGTCAGCGAGGCGCACGAGTGCTGGGTCCTCGTCGGCGTCCTCGTCGCCGCGCTCGTCGCTGACGCCGGTGGCACGCACGCTATATTTGGTGCGTTCGTCTTCGGCCTCGCCGTGCCTAATGGCCCCGTCGGTGTCGCCATTGTGGAGAAAGTGGAGGATTTCGTGGTTGGCACGCTGATGCCGCTCTTCTTCGCCATGAGTGGGCTCCGTACCGACACCGCCAAGATCACCAGCGCGTCATCGGCGGTGCTACTCATGGTGGCGGCGCTTTCCGCGGCCATCCTCAAAGTAGCCGCGGCCGTCGGCGTCGCCGCCGTGTTCGGGATGCCGTTACTCGACGGCACCTCCATCGGACTACTTCTCAACACGAAGGGTATCATCGAGCTCATCATCCTAAACATCGGGCGAAACAAACGGATCATGAGCGATCAGTCGTTCACGGTGCTAGTGTTC
Source organism: Microstegium vimineum (assembly GCA_022036555.1). Classification (NCBI taxonomy): domain Eukaryota; kingdom Viridiplantae; phylum Streptophyta; class Magnoliopsida; order Poales; family Poaceae; genus Microstegium; species Microstegium vimineum. The sequence goes on along the minus strand of CM039133.1, from coordinate 51,828,170 downwards.
ATGTCGGCGTTCATCACGGCGCTAGTGACGCCACTACTAGCGCTAGTGGTGAAACCGGCACGGCGACTGGTGTTCTACAAGCGTCGGACTATCGCGTGGCCACAACAGCCAGACGCGGAGTTCCACGTGCTAGCGTGCGTGCACATGCCACGTGACGTGCCAGCGATGCTGACGCTTCTCGACGTGGCGTCGCCGTCGGAACGGTCACCCGTGGCGGTACAGGCGCTACACCTGATCGAGTTCGCGGGACGGTCGTCGGCGCTGCTACTTATCAACGCGTCGGCGCCGTCGTCGTCGTTCGAGCACTCGGCGGCGCACCGACGGAGCCAGGTGGAGCTACAGTTCAAGCACATCGCGCACGCGTTCATGGCGTACGAGGAGAACGTGTCGGGCGTCGTGTCGTCGGCGCGCACCATGGCGGCCGTTTCGCCGTACGACACGATGCATGATGACGTCACGTCGGCCGCCGAGGAGCAGCACTCGGCGCTTATTCTGTTGCCGTTCCATAAGCAGCGCGCGGTGGATGGTGGGATGGAGGTGTCTCACCCGGCCATCCAGCCGTTGAATCAGAGCATCCAGCGGTTCTCGCCATGCACCGTGGGGATCCTCGTTGACCGTGGACTCGGTGGCGTGCCTGGAGCTGGGTGCCGCGTGGCCGCGCTCTTCTTTGGAGGACGTGACGACCGTGAGGTGGCGGCGCTCGCGATCCGCATGGTGTATAACCCCGCCGTCGACCTCACGCTGCTCCGGTTCGCGCAGAAGGGTGGAAGCTTCACGGGCACCGAGTTCGACGCGCTCAAGGAGCGCAAGGCTGACGACGGCATCCTGAGGGAGTTTTTGGACCGGGCTAACAGCGTCAGCGTCAGCGGCGGCGTGGAGTACCGCGAGCGTGGCGTGTTCAACGCCGGCGAGATGGTGGCGCAGATCAGGGAGGTGGAGGCGTTGGGGAAGGACCTGTTCGTGGTGGGCAAAGTGCCGGGGCTGCCGGCGCTCACGGCGGGGATGGCGGAGTGGAGCGAGTGCCCGGAGCTGGGGCCCATTGGGGACCTGCTGTCGTCGAGGGACTTCCAGACCACGGCGTCCGTGCTGGTGGTGCAGTCGTACGCCAGGCCGTCTGCCGCTGCCGGCGGCGGGATGTCGGCGGAGCTGGGACTCGGCGGCGATGGCGTGCCTGGGGCGGGACGGCCGCCACGGCCAGATCAGATCCGTAGGGGTAGCCTCGGGAACAGGAGCTAGCTAGCACGTAGTCGCCAGCGATCATCGGAGAAATTTAGTCGATCGAGGTAGTAGCTTGCATGCTAATTGCAGTTTGTGTAGTTAAATACCACTGTGTTGTAACTCTGATTCTAAATACAGGCCGTTTATTAGAACATTGACATGTTATTGGAGGTAACACTATTTTGACTTGTAAATTTTCATTTTGTTATTATAAAATATACCATACCGAATAATAGTAAATAAAGTGTTTAGAGCATCTCCAAGAGTCTTTATAAAATACTAGCAAAAGTGTCTGTGCGTTGCAACGGGAGGAACGGTATAGCGTCTTCCAATTTTTTGATATCTATGTGATGTTTTGTCTTGAAAACTATAGTTTTGTTTGCACTTGACGCTATGTTAAAAAAAAACACACACACACACACACACACACACACATATATATATATATATATATATATATATATATATATATATATATATATAATTTTGACTCTTTATATTTCCTTGTACTTAATTATGTAATCAATTGCATCTATGACATAGCATAGGCGAACACTATTAAGGCACATTCTCAATTCCACTTCTAATTATACCTTCAAAGAATTAGTGAATAATGGTCTCACATCCTCACCTCGGTCTGGCTCACATCGTCATCTTGTCAGGTTGCCCCTCCGTTGCGCATCCTTGCTGTCGTCTCTCTTGCCCAACTCGCCCATCGTCTTTCCGCCCTTAGCATCTTTTTGCGCCCCCGGCCCCTGCGTGAGTTGATGTGGGCACCTTGCTTATATAGTCTAACTGATGTTCAGTTTAACCTTACCTGTATTTATATTTCTTGAGTCATTGTATTGCATTCAATTTCTCCTATTGGATTCGTATATAATCTTGTTCTTCGTGATCTTCTTCTTGGCTCCATGGCTAGCAACTCGAGCGTAGTTGAGTGTAGTGGTCCAAGTTAACGAAGCTCCACGCGTAGTCTTCGACATAGTAGGAGTACTCTGATGACTGATATCATGTTGTTGTTGTAGAGCCTGCGACAGCGGTTGCTGAAGAGGACCTCGTGTCTCAGACGGACGCTCGGCACGTCAATCACCGACGTGCTGTGGCTTCGTGAAACGTGAGTTTCTAGAGCCTGCATCAGCGGCTGTTCTTCTACTGCCCTTCGGGTTGCCCTTGTTACAGCCATGGTCGTCCTAGATGTTGTGTGTGCTGGCTCTCTTAGTCACGCAATCAACTATCCGTAGATTTATATGACGTGAATTGCCGAGTTTGTTTTGAATTCTCACGGATCGATATTCTGAAAAAAAAGTCTCCTGGTTTTTTATGGCAAAACAAAACAGTTTTGTACTAACTTTCTATTAGGGAGAGTCAGACACTAACCAAAAAAAAAGACCCGTCTTGGAATTAGACTCGTATTGCGCTAGACAAAAGAGGACGACAGAAGTAAACCGCTTAAAAAAAGGACGGCAGAAGTAAAACTCTCAAAAAAAAAAATCATCCACGTATAGGCTAAAAGAATAGAAAGGGAAAATTCATCGGAGTTGGATAGGCAATAAAAAAGATTGCCTTTTTAATATATAATATGTTTTGTAGTCCGAACTCTATTTCGTGCTAGATAAGATTTATTCTAACTATATATATATATATATAAGTCCGAGCGGATGAAACTCTTCATTACATGGTAGTTAGAGGGAGACGGGTCTAGAAAGAATGGATGGACGAAAAAAAAGAGCCTGAAATTTTGGCTCGTATAGATATACTCTAAATCATCGTTTAGATCATTTAGAAATCGACTCATTTGACTCATGGGCATATATTGTCATGGGCTAGGAAGTTTATTACTAGGTTGGGCCTCTTAAAGGCATAGTGGGCTGTCGTTCAACACATTGGAGTGTCCTGCATGCTGCAATAACAAGTTCCTTTTCAAACTTTAGTTTTTTTTTGAGAATCTCCTTTTCAAACTTTAGTTGAACAGACAAGGGGCTTGTACTTCCACTAAAAAAAAACTAAAAAAGAATATAGAGAGAGGCATGTAGTATTTCTCTGGCCTCAAATGGATACCCACACAAACGCAAAAAAAATCACATAATCAGCAGAGTCCAGGTCTCTTTTTTTTTTTGGTGTGTGTGTTTGCGTGGGGGGTGGGGGGTCAAATAAATTCAGAATGGTAGTGGTAACAAAAGGCATTGTTCAAGATGAAACGGAGTACTTCTCTATGTAACCGGAAACGTATCAAATGTGTGTCCACAATGTAGGTAGGCTAGCTGCGATGCGATGACGACCTCCCTTGGATACCATGCACATCCATCATATCCATGGTCATATATATGAGACAGATCGAGGTTCATCAGAGCCAGCAGCGGTCCATCCTTGGCTCCTTGCATTTGCTAGCAGTAGCATATAGCACTGGCACATGCCATCTAATTGGCGAACTCTACATTTTGCCGGCCGGGTCCTTTTTCTGATGCTCCCGGCTATATATAGCTATAAATTAATGTAAACATGGTTTAATTATTTTGGATTTCCCACTACACAAAGATAAAAGGCGAGTCGAATGACTCTCTAAAAAGACTGTCATCGGGGATAAAAAAAATCAAAACATTTTTTATTTAAATAATCCTACGAATAAATTCTGAAAAGACTGATGCAAGATACTCCAGGCGTCTGGATCGATGCATCGGTGAAATGAGCGTACATGCATGCATGGGCCCATATGAAATTGGCCCACCCGGACAGGTCGCAGCAGCAGAAGCGCCCACATCTTCCTCGTCAGAATCTGATTTCTGATGTACGTTGGCCTGGAAATCTCTGTATAAAACGTAGACAAGCATATATATACCACAAACTACTGTATGAGCAAACACAGCTATGACCATCTCCAAAGTGCACTCGTATTAAGACGGCAGATTTCGATATTCTTGCGTGACATCACGACTCAGCACACACGTCTCGCTGCAGTGGCGAAGCCAGCTGGCTTCAACACGTACCACCGAGGTCTTGACTGAAGGTAGCCAACGTCATTACTAGCAAATAATAGTTATATATAGTAATTTCCTCTTTGATTTTCAAAATTTACCGGGACCAACTGAGAGCTGACCCAATGGCAAGCCTCTTATCTTCGCCACTGTCTCACTGTCGACAAATTAAACACATGCACCTATTACAAGTAGAATAACATTGTTATTCATAAAGACCAGAATAAACCTAATAAGAAATTATGTAGGAGAAGACGCATCGACTACTAATTAATTAACCCGGCTAGATTGTCATATTCCACTGCAAAAAAACCTGAACAGATGAGCTACATCCAATTTGCATATATACATCTGAAATTCTGAATCCCTTGAACCGGTCCCCCTGACCCCTGTGTATAATTCCTGGCTCGATCCGTGGCTGACAGAACCTGTGGAAATTTAACATACTAGCCGTTTGCTAACCGACAATGTAGAAAAGCTAGCTGGTCACAACTCTCACTGCTCACACAAGGTGTGTGTATCAATTCAAGGGACACTGCCCAATCTAAAGCTCTCGATCTAAACCAGCAGGGCCAGGGACAGGGCAGGGAAGGGAATTGCATGGCATGTAGCTCTAAACATGAGGAGACAAACACGCTACTAGAGATCGAGGTGTGTGTGCAGATATGTGTGTATATATACTAGCTAGCCTGGGACTGGGAGACATGGTGCACGCAGTGTCACGTGGGGCAGGTGGTACACCCCAGCAGGATAGTGAGATACTGTTGCTCAGGGAAGTATACAAGGGGAAAGCTGCTGAGTATATACACTACTACTTACTCTATCTCTAAATATATATCGTTTTCGTTGTGTCTGAAAACAACTTTAACTAAATGTATATATATTATTAAGATTTATGGTACATAATTAGAGATACTGAAATAATCTTTAAATCTAGTTTCATAATTTTATTTAGAGATATAGATGACAAATAGGGTAAATTTAAGACACGCACAATAATAATAACAGTTACTATTTAAGTACTGAAGTAGGACTAGTAGTAGCTAGCGGCCGGCCGGTGTAGCTGATCTAGTATATACAATGCAAAGCGGAGGCAAACAAGGGGAACACGATGGATGAAAACACAAACACGTACTGCGCGTGCATGCGTTCACCGATCGATAACCGATGATTGGTCGCCTCTCGCACAGTTTACAGCGCGCACCCGTGATGCACGCTTAGTAGCTGCTAGCCTCGGAAGTCGTACAGTGTAGTACATATATATATATGTGTGGCCGGACGCCCACTGTAGTAGTTGTCTGTCGTCGTTCATGGCAATCCTAGCTACCGGATTGTGGAATCCAGTTTTTCCACAAACCCTAGCTAGCTTTTCAGATGCAAATTAACATTCTATTTTTTGGGGTTTCTATTCTAATGTTAACTGCAATTCAGTTTTAATTTTACAGGAATCCACGAAGCTGATGGAGTTGATACTGAAAAGAATGAATGAAAGGGAGAGGAAAAGGCCGGCATGCATGTACTGAGCGCAAAGTCTGATCGATGATGTAGCAGCTAGCTAGTCACGCATGCATTCGATCAGATTCTTCAGTTCTGGGATCCGTTCCCATCCGATCGACCCATGAAAAAGCAGGTCAATAATATGGTCATGATGTTTACAATCATCTCCCTGCTGGCAGACATGCATCATACACGTACACACAACTCAGCTCAGGTTTGAAGTGACGCTACGTACGTCCAGCAGCAGATCGAGTGAAAGACTGATCGATGATATGCATACTGTATGCATGCTTGTGTGTGTGCATGTTGTGCGTCTATTGTGTCACGGCTTGCACAGCAGAGCACAGTGTGCGTCGAGCAGTACGTACAGTATAGACTGCGTGCTGCATGCTCGCAGTTGCAACAACGCTTGATGAAGCAAACCACACACACTGTTGCTGTGCGACCTTCCGATCCGATCGATCCGATCCTATACTTTTGTGAGCTAGCTTCTGACAGATAGCATTCGTGCGAGTATTCCTATATTCTAGTATGCAGGTTATATTTAGGGGAGCGTATTGGTTACGCTTCTGGGTCCAGTTGCAGCGTGATGAGTAAGGCAAGGATGCACTCTCGTTGATAAGGAAGAAATTAGAGATGATGTTTTAGAGTCTTCGAATAAAGGATAGAAACATTTATATTGTTTAACCTAGTGTCTTGGTCTATTGAAGACCTTTGTGTCGGTGTTATAAACCAGGGGGTCAAGACCACCGGCTAGTAAATTTGTATATTGCGTGTTCCCTCTCCCAGACGTGATGCAAGAAGGACACAAGATTTATCCTGGTTCGGGCACAGAAGGCCCTACGTCCAGCGGGGGAGGATGTATTGTATTATCTTGCACCGAAGAGCTCGTACAGGGGGTACAAGCTGGTTTACACGGGAGTGCTCAGGATGAGCTGAGGCCCAGGGCTAGCAAGGCTATCCTAGGCGGTCGGGTGGTGGACTGCACGAGTGTGTCTCTTGGATCTCGGATGCCAAAAAGTCCCTTTCTTTCTATCCCTGCGTCCCCTTTTATAGACCAAGGAGAGGCATGGGAGTACAGTGATCCTAAACTGTAGAGGCATGGGAGGGGTGTTCGTGGTGTCATGCTTGCGATGAGACGTCGATCACTGTGGCGGTGTGACCCTCCTGTCCTTCCAGTGTTCAGGGTGTGGTGACGGTTGACTGGACACCGCCGTACAGCATGACATAGCGGGGTTGACCTTCGGAAGATGGGTGCGCGTTCCACAACTGAGGCAGGACGGAGCGGACGGGACGGGTCCCATGCTGGAGTGGTTGGGACCAGGGGTCGAGCCCCCTGGTCGAGGGGGGTCGAGGCCGGCGTGACCTTGTCGTATCCTTGAAGACACAGTCGAGGGGTGTCCTGTTCATGGCTCGAGGGGGTGCCTCTGGAGTCCGTACTTGCGACGTGGCTACAGCGGCGGCACAGTTGACGGAGGTCCAGGGCATGGGCGATGAGTCGATGGATTTGACTGCGGTAGTGGGTGCCCATGGCGTTAGGCGGGGGCAGGTAAACGCATTGGATCCCCTTTACCCCATACCGGGAGCAGGTGAGCTGATCGAGCTTCCTGCCCGGGGGTCGTTCGTTTGACCCCCTGTCCGTCATTCGGGGGGTTGAGGCGGAGGCGGAGGGGTCGTTTGTTCGACCCCTTTTCCGTCAGTCGGGGTCGAGGCGGAGGCGGAGGGGTCGTTCGTTCGATCCCTTGTCCGTCAGTTTTTCCAGAAATGGGCCGATCCACGACTGGTTGCTGTTGCCGGCGCGGGGGGCCTTCGTGTGATGGGTCTTTCTTCACGGGCTCGAGCGGTTGGTCGGATCCTGTCTTAAAAATGGTTGCTATGTTGAACGTTAGTTTATCGCAGGTTTAGGGTACCCCTTACCTTTGTACCCGACACCTTGCTTTCTTTTGTTTTGGTTTTCAGAAACGATGTATCTTTTGGCTTTGTACATCTTTTGATGTAGAGGCCGAATATGAATTATATCCTTTATCTAAAAATACTACCACGCACACACACACAGTGAACTTCGATCATATCATGCCCTCTCTCTCTCTATTCCACGGTCGTCTTGTGTATACTATTGCTACAACCGAGAAACTGCTATATATGCAAATCATTCGTCTGCAATGCTCAAGACATGTACGTGACTCCAAGAAACCAAGCCAAGTTGTCGCTCGATCATATATCCACACAATGCAATGCATGGAATACCACCAACCAACCAACCAGGTACAGTACACCGTCTGTAGTACGTGCTCTACTGTCCGGCCGGCAAGGCCGCGCGCTATGATTGTGTAGCCCCAATGCATGCAAATGCAAGCTTCAGCTCTTACTGCTTGTCTCGCCGGGATTACCGGCATTCTGTCGGCGTAACGGAAAATGACACACGCCCCGGGTCGATCACGTTTCCTCTCTCATTCTCATCGATCGATCGATAGATCGTTCCCGTCGTCAGATTATTCTTGTACGTACGCGCCCGAGCATTCATCGATGGGTCCATGCATGCATGGTCCATGCATGTATATATTCCGACCAGGTGCACATTTATCGGCACGTACATACGCATCCATGCATCATGTTTCATTTCATTTTTTTTACCGTGGCTAAGTTCTCGCCGATGCATTGAACAACTTGAGGGATGTTGTTTCATTTGTACTCCCTTCGTTCCCACGATAAGTACACTTTTAGAGTTCTAAATTTGTCCCAAAATAAGTAAGAGTGATAACATACCTTTAGTCGTAATTTTCTACTTCATCTTTTCCCCGATGTGCTAGTCTAGGCCTAAGCGTTTGTCGCGAGTCACGTCGTGTTGCGCCGCACGCGCCGGACATGGTTGCGCTGGTGCCCACGATGAATTCCTCCTTGGGTCGACGCGGCTCACAGGTTACCACGATGCCCTGAAGTCACAGTCAAGTGATCATGCGGTGTCGCAACCTCGTGCAGGCACCACTGCCTCGACGTGGTGCTGATGGAGTAGGCGAGAGAGGGGGAGCTGAGGAGGGAGTTAGGGTTACATGCATCAGGAAGGCCCGGTGGGGGGTTTATCTGGTGGGTTGCCTAGCGACGGGCCACTGTCGTGCCTGCCATTGGAATGGATCGAGATAGGGCAGCACGCCGTGCTTAGGTCAAGACCTAGGCACATCCCTCTGTCTAGGTCAAGACGACATAGGCCCTCTATCTAGACCCAACCAGCATGTGGGATTGTTCACCATCGGGCCGGGCCGAGCCTAGGTTGACCAAAGTTCTCATATGGGTCAGTCCACACATGCCTTCTATCCAACTATACCTACTACAGTAGAAAAGAAGTAATTCTTAAAAAAAAGGAGCAAAGAAGTAATTCATTTCATAAGATGGAACAGTGGGAAAACGGCTTACTACTTAGTGCAAAAAAGACCTAGAAGTCAAAGCTGTTTTGGGAAAAGGAGAGAAGCCCCCCCCCATCCCACCCACCACCACCCTAGTCATCCCTCCTTTTTCTTCTTTCCTTGTATGCATATTTTCATGCTAGATATTGGCCCTGTTTGGTTCCCATAAGTCCCCTGACTTATAAGTCAGGTGACTTAAAATCAATGACTTATAAGTCATGTTTGTTTGGTTTCCAATGACTTATAAGTTATGCATGAAATGAGTTGGAGTGTGGTCCCCAAACAAAAAAGGTGTGATGTCATGAAGGAAATGGGTTAGAGTGTAGTTCCCAAACAAAAAAGGTGTGGTCCTATGTGAAAAGGATGTGACTTATAAGTCCATAAGTTGGGGTGGAGTAACTTGTGGACTTATAAGTTGGGGTGTTTGATAAAATAAGTCATTTTTTTCACTTTTGGACTTATAAGTCACCTGACTTATGGAAACCAAACAGGACCTTATCTGTTCTCCTTTATACTCTCTCAGCTCTCTCTCTCTCTCTCATATAATGGGTTTAGGTTTGTTCTAAATAAAAATATCTTAGGCTAAGGGTGTGTTTTTGGTAGCGAGAAATATTTTAAATTCTTAGTAGAATCACTATAATTTGCTTCCAAATACCACAAAGAGAGAAACATTTTAGGAAGAATCACTTAGAACCGATTCTCATTTTTTACTAGTCGAGAGAAAATCGAGACATAGTTTCTCATGATTCTAGTTCCAGGTTCAAGAACCCAATGAGATAGCCAAACTATTCCACGAAGTGATTATGATTCGTCAAAGAAACGTTTCATAAGTGAATATGGATTTAAAACGTTTTTACGATAATCTAGAACCCGCCAAACACATCCTTTGTCTATACAATACAAATTATTCACATTTGAACAACCTCAAATAGATAAACTGTTTATACAAGTCACAATGTAGATGTTCATTTGATATCGCAAATACTCCCTCCGTTTCAAATTATACGGGCCTGTTTGGAACGCGGGAAAATTTCCTGTGTACCTTTTCCTGCAAAAATGAACTGATTCCTATGAAATTCCTGCGTTCCAAACAGACCCTAAGACTTTCCAAGAATCTTGCAGAGTCAAAGCATCTCAAGTTTGACCAATAATTATAGAGAAAACTATCAAGATTTATGATATCAAATAGACATATTATAAAAATATAATTGATAACGAATATAACAATACTTAGTTGATATCATAAATGCTATTATATTGTCATATAAGTTTGGTTAAACTTGAGATAGTTTGACTCTCCAAGATTCTTGAGATGTCTTATAATTTGGAACGGAGGGAGTACTATAGATGATTTATAAAAACTTAAGTCAAACTTTGATGAGTTGGGTAACTTATAATAAGTATGGCAGCTCAAAATCCACCGTAGTTTAGTAGTTTTGCTTCATTTATCTTTATATCCTGCGATTGTCCAATGATTTACAGTCTATTAATTACACCGTGCACATGCATGCATGCACGGATCGAATGGTTTCAAAACCAGATCACGCACAAACATGTTAGGAAATAATACAAACAAGATCGTACATGAGATAATATTTTTTAACGAGGTTCGGACATATGCCTACCACTACTACAGAAAAGACAATCAGTGCCGGTTCAAAATCCCCCTACAGTAGCGGATTTTGAACCGGCACTGGCGAATCGGCAGTGATAAGCTCATGCCATCACTGCCGGTTCGTTTTGCCAACCGGCAGTGATGCTTGAGCCATCACTGCCGGTTTGTTTAACCAACCGACAGTGATGCTTGAGCCATCACTGCCGGTTTGGCATAACCGACAGTGAATGTAGGATATCACTGCCGGTTCTAAGTGATCCGACAGTGATTTAATTATTGTAATTTATATTTATTACAGAAACCATCAACATTATATTACAGAAACCATCAACATTTATATTACAGAAATTCATAGATATGTCTTAAACTTATTGTACATACAAATGAGATTACAACATATAATTAGAGTCCAAGTCCAAAGAACCCATAACACCATAATTATAAATTAAACTACTGTCCACAAATTGGCGACAAAATAAATCATGTGGCAGCACCTAATTGCACCCAATTCCAGCGAATTGCAATGCCATCTACCAGCACTTCGTGCTCTACCAAATTTGTGCATAACTAAACCTACAATGCACGTACAACACTGTGACGGAACCGCCCAAATTATAAGAGATCAAGTGCTAAAGTAACTGACTTGGCTACCATTTAAAACACTTGAGCTCAAATAATCCCGGTAGTCCGGAAATCTCGAAGGATTTTTTACATCAACTCAGGATCGCGTACATTCAGGGATACACATTCGAACGAGCCACAAATCAACCGAAAGTACTTAAAGTACGAAATAAAGTTATTACAATACTTTGTTCCAAATGAAAGTAGTACTTACGCCACAACACCTGTGGCCAAATACAACACTGTTTGAAACTGAACTTGAAGTTTTAAAAGACAGGGGTGCCCACAACGTCAGGTCCGACAACAGCAAAAGATGAGCTTGTAGAAGACCTTGCCCAAGGCCTACTCCTCTTCTCCTTCGAAAGGATAGAGACAATGCTTACAATAGCCGAAGTATACTTGGTCATCTGCAACAAACGGGATAAACCCTGAGTACGGGAATGTACTCAGCTAGACTTACCCGTCTAACTGAAAATAAAGACTCCAAGGGTATGCATGGCTGTATCTGGAGTTGGGTAGGCTTTACTTTGCAGAAATGCTTAACTTAAAGAAGTTTACTTTAATGATGCGATGAGCAGTCATCTTTTATCCTACTAATTATCTCTAGGTTATTGCATCTATACTAGAGCATACACTTGATCTACTCAAACCATACAGTAACATATATCCAGTTCCTTCATCAACATTTTAGTAGAACCATTACGATGTCACATGGACTTGTACCGTGGTGAAGCTCAGCATAATCCCCCATATCCAGTGGGGGGCGGCAATTCGAATCGATATACACCAGCTGGTAAGATTACCTTTAACACACGCCCATACTTTCCCCGTCGGGTCAGCATTAGGTTACCGCTCAACAAAATCCAGGTGGTAATCGACGCGGGCTTGCATTGGTCCACCCAATTGTAGAAAATAGATGGCCACCACGGGGCAGATCGTATCTACAGTCTAGAGGGTGCTCACAGCAGAGCGAGCTCCGGCCCGGACAGTGTTTACTCGGCTTCGGGGTCGATACTCCCGACGGCCCCTATGTGAAAGGGCGCATTCAAAGATGTAAGAGGGCCACCATCGTGTACAAACCTACACGATCCAACGGACGGACTGCCCCCAAGTCTTGACCACTTGGTGCACTTGCCTTCCAGTTGACCGTATTTCATTGCTACCATAGGTTCTTTCCACGATAGCACATATAGCCAACCGTGATAGTATTACCCTCAAGGGATAATACGAAACATAAAAAGAAAGGTAACCATTATTTCTAAGCATGCTAAGCGGTTGCTTTTACTTCTTATTAACAGGGTAACAAGGTAGGTAAAACAATAATCAAGGAAGGTAATGCATTAATTTGGGATTCAAACAACTCCTATCACTTAATGCATCACAGTATAAAATACTCAAGTAGATTAAATTGTAAAAACTGGGAGGCTTAAGAATGCTCCGGGGCTTGCCTTGAGAGAAGGTGGAGGGTTGGTGGTCAGGACACTCAGGAAGGTTAGTGTCGAGCTCGTGGTTCTCCTCGTACAACTCCTGTACCTCCTGGACTTCGGTCTCTGTGGGCTCCTGATATTCCTCCACGGATCCTAAATGATTGCAATGCATAAATAAATAACTGAATGGTGCAAGGATGATGCTTGAACAGGATATAACACACTAAGAGAGATCCTAAGAATACACCCAAAAGAACTACCACAAAGCTACTAGGGCTAGAGCTACTAGCTAGCAGGATAAAACAGGCTATAACTTAAACTTAACAGAAACTACACTTTACAACATGGATTTCACCAAACTCTAGATCTAACAAGCAATCATGGCATACAACTGAAAACAGAATAGGAAACCATTTCGGACACGGGCTCGAGGCATGCAGAGGCGCTCGAGGCAACTGACGGGCATGACCCTCGATTACTCGAGGTCCATCCACCGTCGAGCGGAACAGAGAGCGGTGCTGCTGATCGACGTTTTCTCGCCGATGGTGAAGTCTTCGGCGGTGGGGTTGGTTGTGCTAGGCTTGGGATGACTACGCGCATCCACTGGTGGTGTTGGTCGAACCGGCGCGACCGTGAAGAGGGGTCGACGGTGTGCGGTGGCGGTGCAACACGGCGAGTTGATCACCATCGATGCGAAGCTCGGCGCTGTGGTGCGTGAGCATCGTGGTGATGTGGTGAGTGCGGCTCGAGGGCTAGCTAAGCCAGAGAGGCTCTGTGGAAACCTGTCCACGTCCAAGCTTCGCGGCGGCGGCAATGGCGTACGGCCAACGGTGCTGTGACGACACGGGTCGAACTGAAGCTAGAGGAACGACGTTCTCACCTTGGTTTACTCTGGTGAAGCTTTCACGAAGATGGAGGCGTCGGAGACGAGACGGTGAGGGATGAACACGGTTGATCGGTGCGGTGGCGACTCGGAGTCGAAGAACGGCGAAGACGTTCCGGCGACTGGAGTCCACTACTGGTGAAACAAAGGCGAGCAGCGTGGGTGTGGGGCAAAAGCGAAGGCTAGAACGAGAGGGATTGAGCAAAGGAGCTTGGGTGGTGGTGGATTTGAGAAAGGGCGCTTGCGGTGCTTGGAGCTCTCGGCGCGAAGAAGAACAGAGAACTGCGAGCGACTGCGCGAGTGCGGATGAGTGCAAACGAGTGCGGGAAGTGGAGGAGGTATAGGCACTCCCCTGGGCACGGTCATGGCCGACCGGCGCGGCTAGAGGGGACGTGATGCGATGGTGCGGCGGTGGCAGCGGCGCTGGCGTGCTTGCGGCGGGCGGAGCAGAGCGGGACTCGGTCGATGCGCCGTTAGTGCGGATTTGCGCTTGAAAGCGAAAGAGACAAGGCGGGGCGCTGATCGGACGCGGCACTGCGGCGGCGTTATTGCGAAACGACGGCGTGGTGCGCGACAGTGCGGCTGGCAGGTCTGCGGCGGCGAAGCAGGACGTTAGCGGCGGGAAAACGGTGCCGACTTGGTCCTAGCGCCGTTAACTCGGATTTGAGTGAGACAGCGCGAGCGGCGGCAGCGATGTCGGCGCAGTGCCGAAGCGGCGGCGATGGCGTGTTCCACTTCCGCGGTCAGGCATCGTCGGCCACGCGGCGGATGACTCCGACGTACGGCTCAGCCGCGGTCGGGTGAGTGCGCGCGAGTGTGCGCGGCACGTGCGTGCGGGAGAGGGGTCGATATCGAGGGTAGGGTCGATCGGCTGATCGAGCCTCCGACTCGGTCGAGCCTTCCGTGCGGGGTCGTTCGCTAAAGCCTCGGTTCGTAACTTCGAGGGGTTGAAGTCGAGGGTAGAAGTCGAGGGGTAGGGGTCGATGGCGAGGGGGCGTCGATAGACTGACTGGTCGAGCCTCTGGCTCGGTCGAGCCTCTGGCCCGGGGTCGTTCGCTCGGACCCTCGGTCCGTCACTTTTCTATCGAGCGGGGGTCGAGTCGAGGGGTGGTGCTCGGCCTGTCTCGATCTGATTTCCTTCTCCATTTTCTTTTATTTGATAAAACTAAGCAGGGTAACTAAACGTAAACAAACCACATTTTTACTCCAAGCATAGCAAGGTTTAACTAAACAGGTTAAACACAAGATTAAGCACAAAACACCTATTGAAGTTTAATTTCAGAGCATATAAACACACACATGAGATGATAGCATATGCAAACATGAACGCAATGAAATGATGTGCTTAGTGGCTAATGATGATCCTAATGCAAGCTTGACACAGGGTGTCACAAACACTTTCATACACACACCAACTAACAACACTTGGTGGTCAACCAATCCGTGCAAAACTAAACCTACAATGCACGTTACACACCTTCATACACAGATGTCTGACCTTCATCGCATACCCCAAATAGCAGTGGCAGCTAACTCCCTTATGGCACTTGTTCCAGCGGCAGCATTGAAGTGAACCCAGTCGGTAACAGGATACACGGTACCTAATCCATGGTTAATTTCCCACAAGTAATTGTCCATTGCAAAAATTGAAATCAGGACCCATGCTTGCTTTTCCCTGGAATAACCAAGCAACCCCTCCAAGAGTTTCCACCTTTCTTTGGTAACCCCAAAATGACGCTCTATGACATTACGCAGGCGGTTGTGCATATAGTTAAACTTCTCTTGTTTATTTAACATGCCTGCATCAACACCTTCGAATTCATGCAAACGGTACTTTGTATTCCGATATGGGGTCATGAATCCTTCCCGCTGCATGTACCCAGCGTCCGCTAGGTAATAGCGTCCTACAACAAATGACCAATTCCAAATTACAGGTTAGTGATACAACATATGTACAAAACATGTATAAGCATGTGGATTGTAGATGTTAGTAGCATGCAATACCCTGAGGAGGATGGGGGAAACAAGGATCCTGCAAACACTCCCTCAAAACTGCCATGTCGTGATAAGCGCCCGCTTTCCCGGCCGCAACATAAGTGAATCGGTCATGCATGTCCACAATGGCGCAGACATTGAACGAAGCTTGACCTTTCCTGTTAATGAAATCATTTTTGACAGCTTGACTGACTTCTACTTTTATGTGTGTGCCATCAATTGCCCCAATGCAGCCATCAAACCATGGTCGATATGGCGCAAGTTCGTCATGCACACCTCCATATGTCGGGTCCATTGGACATAAAACAGTCTTAGCCCACCTAAACATGACTTTTGCCACAAATGTTGTCTTCCTACTTAGTGTATCTAAAGACCTTTCAAATCTATCCTGACACTCTCTAATTACAGCCCCGTGAGCGCAGGTCCACACGTACAAACCCAAGGCTTCTACAGAAGAAAATTCATTTGTTCCACGTAGCCCAAACTGAAGCAATTTGTCATACAGGTTCATAAAAACATCCAGTGTCATCCGCAAATTATCAAAAGACCTTCTAGGGTTATTCAAATTCAGTTGCATCCATTGAGCCCCAGTCAGTCTAGGTATTAGAGCTGCAGGGTTTACCGTGCCTTGCTGTTGTGCCTGGAGCTCCTGTATCACTGTCAACGCAAATAGGACCTGCGTCATTGTCTGCTTGTCCATATCTTCCTCAGTTTCGACATCCATCACCTTGGGCCGCCTGAAAAACAGACAGTTCATTAGTTTCCATGCATAACATTAATAGATGTGACGAAGAACAATCAGCAAACTCTGAACATGTAATTTAAACCATGCGTGATATATCTAGCAACAAGTACTTCAGTCACACGACTTATTAGACAACCGAACGAATAGTTTTGCACCATATTACATTGTAGGTAACAAGACTGACTAGTACATGAAAAACAAACAAAATAGTAACAAATACACTCATGAATTGTGAAACTGATACACTTGTGACTGCCACGCTGTCGAGTCGTAGCGCTACTAGTCCTTCCTAATGGTCCTCCAAATCGTCTTCATGAACTCAGTTCACCCCACAATAGAGAACATATCTAGATAGTTTTCTCGATGGTTCAAGTCCGCTGTGACAGCCAGGGTCTGGTGGAAGAGAGGATCAGCCTCGTCAACGCCGTCTTCCCTGAGAACCTGAAGGACCTTTTTCCTATCAGCTCTAGTTCTTGCAATGGCCTCTTTTCTAGTGGCGCCATCAATCAGAGATTCTTGCATAAAAACCATTGCATCTGCCATCGTGGGTGTCTTGCTACTCTTCTTGCTTGGTGGGCTGGAAACAGAATGCTCTCTGGTGCGACGTCTAGACGCCTGGCCACCACTGCGGTGGTCAGCTGGAGGGTTGTCAGACAGATCTTCAGGTGTGTGTGGGCTATCATGAGTGTGGGTGGGATCTTGCTGATGGCCACCAGCTGAGATCAGGTTGCCCCTATCACGGGGTGTGTGCCCGAATAGGGTGAACAATTGCTCAAAGCAAGGTGGGCGTTTGTACTTCTGACCAGCCGACTGGCTACTCTCCTGCACGTTATGAATGCAAGGGAACGGTGTCAATTAGTTAACCTAAACCCAAAGACGGTAGTGGATTGAAACTAGGAAGGATTAGTTAGTACCCCGTGGTTTGTGGCATACCAACTTGGATCTACCGCGGCCTCGCCAGATGCAGGGTCGCGGCCTAACCCAGTGTGCTTGTTACCATCACGCCAATTGAAGTATGACCGTCTCAGCTCGCTAAGCTTGTTCTGGAGTTGCTTCCTGCTGTACCCAATGTTAGTGGACTGATTGAAAACAGTTTTAATATTGGTCCATCCAATGGAGGTTGGCCCTTTGTCCCCCCAGTGGCATAGGTCTTTTTGTGTCAGAATTAGATCCAGCAGGATGGACAGGGTGCGCTCATCCCAGGCAGCACGGTCTTGACTCATCTGAACACAAGTATTTGATTGCAAATTAATATGGCTGCGCTATCGGTACTACATAATCAGACTAAGAGCATTACGATAAGGTGAAGCATGCATTGCGAGGTTGTGGTCCGGATTGAAGTACTTGCCTTGTCGGTCAGGCGGCGACGTTTGCTGCCAACGTGGAGGGTGGATACCTTAGGTGACGACGACGAAGCTGATGAAATTGCCAGTGTGGGCAGGCAGCAGGGGAGTCTACCCACTCAGTTCTGTACAAAGGACAAAAGAAATGTGTGACTACATTGCGCGGTTAAGTAACAATGGCATATATCTTTGACAAACAATTCATATGTTTAGACGAACGAATTGCTGACCAGTAGGTAGCAATACTACTATCCACCGCTACTAGTTACAATGCACGGACTACCTAGTTCAGCTTAGTACTTTTGTTCTCTGATGCCGGCGGTTAGTTACAATGCTTAATACTTTTGTTCAGCTTAATACTATCCACCGCTACTAGTTCAACTTAATACTATCCACAGCTTAGTTCAGCTTAGTTACAATGCACGAATCGTACCTCCCCGTTGGTGGATAACCGGCGAAGTTGGACGCAGATCCGGCGGAAGACGAGAACGAGGGGTTTAAAATGGGGATCCGGCGGCGTGCAGTGGAGGGAGCTCCTCGCGGTGGCGTGCAGTGGAGGGAGCTCCTCGCGGCGGCGTGCAGTGGAGGGAGCTCCTCGCGGCGGCGTGCGTCGAGCAGAGCAGAGCGGGCGGCGGCGGCGTGCAGTTGCGGCGTCGAGCAGAGCAGAGCGACGGAGTGGAGGGAGCTCCTCGCGGCGTCGAGGTCGTCGAGGTCCAGTGGGCGGCGGCGGCGTGCAGTGGCGAGCTTGGGCTCGGGCAGAATGGATAAGTGTGGAACGAGCGCGCGTCTGAAATTTTCAGACACACGCCAGTTCATTAAATAGGGTGGCATATCACTGTCGGTTCTTATTACAAACCGACAGTGATGTGCCCTATCAGTGCCGGTTTGTAATAAGAACCGGCAGTGATGAGGGCGCATTGAACCGGCAGTGATGATGGACCATCACTGCCGGTTGGTTATTAGAACCGGCAGTGATAGAGGCACATCACTGCCGGTTCCTCTATAACCGGCAGTGATGTGTGTATTTTTTTAAATCTGTCTTTTGCTTTAGAATTCAAATTACTCCTAATTTTTTACTAGAACTTGAAAAACTCCAAACATAGAAGTTGCATAATTTTTAATTCTCTATAACTTTTGCTGAAGGAGCATATTCAAATTCTTTATAGTTTTTGAATTCCATTTTGAATTTGAATAAGGGTTTAAAATTCAATTACCCCCTTTGTAATTACTCCAAAAATTTGAATAGAAGTTGAAAATCTTCCAACATAGCTTTTGCTAGTTTTGAGGAGCTCTACATTACTGCTTATACACTCAAGGTCTAATTCTTTATAGATTTTGAATTCCTTTTGACATGGCACACATCAATCAACAACGTGGTACAACTCATCAATCTCTACAACTCCATATGATCTCAAATTCGATGCAAATTACTAAAACAACATTTCATTAAGGATTACATAGTTTATGATACTCTAACAATTCATGGTGCAGGCACGATGATGGCCTCATCATAGTCACTCCGGAGGTAAGCAGGTTTGTCACCCTCTTCAAGGACATGTAGGGTAACGTCCGCCCCAAAAGGAGCCATTTCTTCATAACCTTTGTACTCTTCTTCGTCTGTCACTCCGTCGACACCTACAATCTTCCTTTTGCCTTGCAATACTACATGTCGTCTTCCATTTGTATTGTTATCCCTTGCATAGAAGATTTGCAAAACATCCTTTGTAAGGACGAAGGGGTCATCCTTCCATTTCTCGACCTTGAGTAGAGGAGGGAGGGAAGAGATCGAAGCTTTATACTATACACAACATCACTGCCGGTTCCAAAATATTTCTCGACCTTTAGCAAACATTTCTAGAATTGTGAAGTCCCATGCTTTGATTGGGCCCAAGTAAATTTTTTTGAAAAAAGATGTTTATTTTTCAGAAAGGTCTACCAAGTTATTCCCAACCCCCCTGATCCTTAGGGTGACATAGAATTTGTCCCAATTGGCTAGGAGATAATTTTATTTATTATTATTTCATTACAAAAAACTCTTGACTACTGAAAATCCACTGTTTAATGACACCTTTTGGATTTTGAGAAAAAGATATCGTAAATATAGGTAAACTTCTCAGGACTGAACTGACCAACACCAGTCTACCACCATATTATAGGTGCTTGGCCTTCTTAGTACTTGGTAGTATTGGCTTCAATAATTCATTTATAACATAACATTCCACATTGTGAAGTTTTCTACTGTGAAATAGAATTCCTAAACATCTTAAAAGAGAACTTACTATACATTTTGGTCAAATAGCTAGTATATTCATGTTCATAGTGTTTTGGTTCTCCAAAGCAAAAAAATCCCACTCTTGTGAAAGTTCTTTTTAGACATAAAGTTGCTAAAAAGTAGAAAACACTTATATTCTTAGTCTGCTCTAGATTGTAGTCGAGATACTCACAAAAAAATACTATTGTCTAGAAAGAGGATTGTATCATCCAAGTATCGCAAAATAGATACGAGGATCCAAGAGTGAAGAGAGGGAGGAGATCGAAGCTTTATAGTGTACACAACATCACTGCCGGTTCCAGCCACCAACCGGCAGTGAAACACCACATCACTGTCGGTTGGTGGCTTGAACCGGCAGTGATAGGGCCGAGAGACATCACTGTCGGTTCAAGCCACGAACCGGCAGTGATGTGGTGTTTCACTGCCGGTTCAGCCCCTGCCCCCAATAATTGGGGGCCTGTCAGAAGAAGAACCGGCAGTGAAGGGGCATCACTGCCGGCCCAAACAAAACCGGCAGTGATGGGCCAGCAGTGATTACCGATTCTGTAGTAGTGTACATCCTCGGGGCATGATTACGGGCGCTCCTCCCCAACAGCTAGAATAGCTATCTTATATCGTCTTGTGGTTACAATAAGGTTGGGGTTATATTTATATCCCCAAGGATTGTCTCTCTACCGTTAATTTCCAATACGGTACTAAACATATCCTAGCCCTCTAAAACAACTCAAGTCGTAATGTAACCAAACAATACACATATTCGACACAAACCCAACAAACTCCACCTTGGCGAATATGCATGCCACCTTGAAGTTATCTAAATGCGAACATCTGTGTACCGAAACTTGAGTCTTGATTTTACAGCTCCTAAAGCTGCTTAATGAGTCACATCTGACTCGTCCAAACAAGAGCGTTAACTCCTGCAACTTCATGCTCTATAACTCCACCTACAGTTGTACACTCTTCGAAGACTTGCGAAGAAATAACCAGAAGAAATAATATGCAGAAAACTAGGTATTGGATAATCCTAGTAAAAACCTGCCGCCTGGTACACTTGCGTGTAAATAACCAATGAACCTTCTGATATAACCAAAGATGTGCATTTGACTGGAATAGGTGAACACCAAGAATAGAGCAGAAGATTTCAGAACTCTGCCTTGGACTAGACGTTGCAATAAACGTCGAGTCGCCTATTGAAAGGCACACAAAAAATCGCCGAACAAACAAACAACGATAATATACTGAACTTGATCCCGGTCTTGGACAGACGAAAGAAATCGTCTAGCAAATAATTTCAACAACGATGCACCAAATAAAATCTTGTCCAGAAGAAAATATAATCTGCAAAAATCTAGGTATGAATTGAAACCTAGCATGAACCTGCAGCTTACGTACACGTCTGCACGAACAACTGAAATCAGTCAATAAATTTCTTCTGGGTAGATTGATGTGTGTCCGTAACAAATTGAGCTAAAAAATTTCTCCACCTCAAAACCGATCAAAGCCAATAATCCCACATGCACTTGCTAACCAACAAAATCACCTCCTCACAAACGAGCACAGGCTTTATTAATCTGATCAACAAGCACTTGATTGAGAGCATCGAATCGGGTGCACAGCAACAACTCCACGCCTCTGATCACGGCAGGAGCGGATAGCAATTTTCACGTTATCAGCAGCAGGCAGCACAATGATCGTCACGTCGCCGATTGGACACGGCAGACCGTGCGAGTAGATGAGGGCTCCGGCTTCAACTCTAACTCGGCAAAGACTCCGCCTTGGATTCGTCGGTGTGCAAGCAACCAATCGCCGATTCCACGGCACGGAAGATCGCGAGTAGTAGTAGATTGATCTGATCGACAGCAAGGGATCGACAAGGCGCACAACTTCTGAACACGGATAACGTGGCTTCCGAATCTCTGCTGAATTCCGCCTTGGACTCAGTATCCTCGACTCGTCGATACTTCGGCACGGACAAAATAGCAGATCCAAACACAGCGGCGGCGCAATGAACAGGGACTGAAACCCTAATCTTGGAAGACGATAAATAACAGGGAACCTAACCAATCTCGTGTCCAGCTCTGATACCACTTGTTAGGAAATAATGCAAACAAGATCGCACACGAGACAATGTTTTTTAACGAGATTAGGACATATGCCTACATCCTCGGGGCATGATTACGGGCGCTCCTCCCCAACAGCTAGAATAACTGTCTTATATTGGTTACAATAGGGTTGGGGTTATATTTATATCCCAGGGATTGTCTCTCTACTGTTAATTTCCAATACGGTACTAAACATATCTTAGCCCTCTAAAACAACTCAAGTCGTAATGTAATCAAACAATACACATATTCGACACAAACCCAACAAAACAGTACAGTGTCGACCGTCGACACAGCACACTGTAGTTTGTGGCATGGGCCATACTCGATCGGACTCTCCGGACCACTGGTGCACTAGCTATATATACTGACGCTACCCTAGCGAGTGTCACGTGAATGGCTAGCTACACGACGCCGCCGGTTGCCACGCCGGCCGGCTGGAGCTACTGTACTGTACTGGAGGGCATGCAGGTAGCGCAGCCTTACTCTGCCACTCTCTCCGGTCACTGCCATAATACGACGGAGTATTCCATCCGTTCCAAAAATATCTGTCTATATCTCACTTTCCAAGAAAAATCTTAGATCAATTTTATATAAAAAATTATTAATAATTATAATACACAATTGATATCATTAGATAAATTTTTTGATTTAATTTTTTTAATAAATTTATTTAGAGACATAAATATTGTACGTATTTTATTTAATAAATCTAGTTAAAGTTGTGACATGAAAATCTAAACCGATAAAACAACAATTAATTTAGAACGGAGAGATTACTGGCTATGCACGCACGTGTCTGCCTGAAGCTAGTAGCCACACTGGTAGCTGCTAGCTAGGAGCTAGTATATGAGCTCGGTCAATCCACTGCTTGCAGCTGGTTTGCAAGCTGTGAGAGCCTGTGCAAACGAAGAATATACAGTGTGCACAAGATCGAGGAGGAGGGGAAGAAGAAGACGGACGAGACGATGCTGCTCGATCTCGTTCTGAACAAAATGCATGCATGCCCAGGCAGCCAGCCAGGCCAGGCCCCTGCTGATGTTGTTGCTATCTATCTGCACCCTGCACGCAGAAACGTAGGCCAAAATGCACCGGGTCCGGGACGCCCTATCATATCTTCTTGGAATGGCCTGGCCTGCCCTGGCAGCATGTAGTATCTAGTAGTAACATTCAGAATTTTCACTTGTGCTACAGCGTGCATCGTGTCGGACACGTCCTGCCACCACGCCAGCAAACAAGTGCCCGTGACCGGCCGTGAGCTAGCCGCCGCCGCCGCGTGGTCGTCGCTGATGGATCTCCCGGCCGGCCGGCCGGGTGTGTATATATATAGATGTTGTTGGATATATATGCATGCGATCTATGGCGCTTTGTCATCTTGTTTCGTAGTAGCTCACATATAGCACGCTTGCAGCAGCAGGCTAGCAGCTGTTCATACTGATTGCTGCATCGCATTTGCATGCATGCCCGGCCTTTTGCTACTGCTACTTTGCTTCCTCTATATATTCTACAGCTATAGCTGGTCCGCTATACTGCTACCGTGTAGTATCAGTACGTGTATGTGTATGTGTATGTGTATGTGTATGTGTATGTGTATCTTCCAGCGCGCGCCGTTCGTCTCTTATCCTCTACCACATCAGGCGCCCTAGCTGCAACTTGTGGTGCTGGTCCCGGACCCTTCTGATTGGATGATATATTACTGAATTATTGCCCACCACATAATAAGTTTCTTGCATCGTCTTGTTGTGTCAAAATTGTCAAGTACTATATGGCTAGCTGAGCTGTTCACACACTGACATATTTTTGTGTCTGACAAAAAAAAAAGATAGATTCTTTTTAGGAAAACATAGCGGGGTGATACATCCCGATAAATAATAATATATATGTTGCAATTGCAATGGCATATTAAATAACGCACATAAATTTGTTTTGGATCTTAGGCGATAATATTGGGAAGGTAAATACTACTAGAGTCTATCTCGTGATCGATGGCGGAGCTAGAGTAAAATTAAGGAGAGTGTACTGGTCTTGTGGACGTCTAGGTTTCTATCGTATGAATGTATATATACAGTGAAAAATGAACATAAATCACTATTTCAAATTTTTGGTGGACGCAGCTGCACCCCCTAGTAGCATGACCAAAAATCATATAATGTGTATATCACCAAATCTTGACTATGCTAAAAATATGTGCTCAAAAAATAAAGTTTATAATGGTATATTTAGCATGACAGAGTTATAGATTTATGTCGTGTCAAGCTTAATTGATATATTAAACTTTAGGGCTTTGCTGTGGTACTCTCAAATGACGATGAGTCGTTCATTTGATTAGATCGAAGGGCTAGAATTATATATTACTTTCTAGGAGGTAATAGATGAAATATGTAAAGTTTTAGATAATTAGATTTTTTTTCTAGATCTAATTGATGCATGCATGATCTATAAGATATGATGGATCTTTTTCTTTCTGCAACTTCACTCATAACATAATTTAAATAGAACAAAATAATTAATTAATCTTTCATGCACTTGTTACTTAGGAATGTAACATAACGTGCATGTGTATATATATATACCCACCTTATATGTACATATATTATCAAGTTTTATACATGATGAACTCGCTAGTATTTCTGGTACCTGCTGCTTTATTGATGTACAATTTTAATCTTATAATATGATAGGTTTATACTCATCATGACATGATAATATAGTTGTCATTTTATATTAGCCATGAAGAAAAAGACGTGACAAACAATCGCATAAAAAAAGAATGCAGCTATGCGCAAGAATAAGGAAGGGGTCGCATGCCAACCATGCATGCCTCGCATGATCACATGAATTCGAGAATATTTTCCTTTTCTAATTAATTAATTAATTAAAAAACAAAAAAAAATCAATGGCTCAGATTCATTTAAGATATTACTTCCTAGAAAGTAAAAGGTGTACCGTAGCATTTCCCTAAACTTTATTATTTTGAGATGATATTTTTAGCATAGTCATGATTTGATGATATACACACAGTCTATGGTTTCCAAGATTTTTAGTGTTCTACAAGTATATGGACAAATTAATAATGTTTAACTTTATCTATTTGTGAAGAGGGAAAAAATGATCATTTCAGTGCAAAACAATACTTTTACTTTATACTTCTCATCACGTAGAGCATAGAAGATTTTATAGTACAATTTTTAGGTACTTATATGATTTTATATCAATTTTTTAAAATGATTTATTAGGCACGATGTTCACCAACAAATTTAATAAAAAAACAGAGTGTCCTTTAGTAAATCTCAATATTTTCAATGTCCAGTAGTAAAGGGAGCTCATTGTGAGTGTCCAGTAGTAAAATTTCCCTTTTATATATAGTTGATGAATACTATGTAAGATGCTTAGCGATGAGATGGAGTGGGTGGTGGGTGTGCGTGGGTATCTCCATCTTACTCTTCTTCCTTTAGCCATGGTGCTCTCTAGCAAGTAGGGGACATGAGCCCCTCAAACTCTGTTTTTATCACTCTATGCACCTTAACATCCTTAAGACCCTATAACTTAAGACAATCACAACAGACCAATAAGTGTCTCCATAGCGACAACATATAAGGCTATAAATTGCTAGAAGACGTTCCTCGGCTAACCGTGGAAGAACCATAACCACGTTGTGTTCTTGCAGAGCTTTCATTTGCTCTAACATCCACTTCACCGGCTAGGTGGAGTGTAGAGGATCGGTCTGTGCTCGATCTACCAGATCAATAATTACTCTTCTTCCCCTACCCATAGTGCCCTCCATCATAATGTAGGGGGCATGAACCCCCTCACAACATCCGGTAGCACTCTAGTAGGATCCATGACCCCTTACTAACCGCGAATGACATCATCAATCTTAGGCAACCATAACCTACCCATAAGCTTTTGTACTAACGACTGATAAGCCTCTCAATAGCGACAGTCGACGAGCCTCTTCCTAGCGACTCCACATAGATAAAAAATTTGAGAAAAAGAAACGTTGTTACACCAAGGGAGTAAAAATAGTGCATTATTCCAGACTATGTGGGGCCCATAAGTGATCAATGCCTTGTTTAGATACAATTTGTTTTTGGAAAAACAACATCGTAGCACTCTCCATGCATGGATTCGATTCCTCCTCCTTTTTTTTGACAGAACTAGAGGGGCTTTCACCCCTACAGAGATATATTAAAATTTAAAGACCAAAGATTCGAACAAAGTTCTTGCCCTCAGGCTTAGGAAACAAAGAAAGACAGAAAAAAATGAAACTAAACAATAGGATTATAACAGATTTTGGATCCATTGATCAAATAAAACAAGTCTTTTGCCTTAGCCCTCAGTGACAGGAGGTGCAATTCCTTCGTGTAAATCTCTTTAGCCTTTTCCACTTCTGGATGAACGTTCTGGAATATGAAGTCATTTCTAACAGTCCAAATCGCCCAGGACATCAGAATTGCAGAGACCATGAAAAATCTGTTGCTGGATTGTAACCTTACATGTGTGACAACATCTGCAATTGAAATATTGCTTGGAAAAATCATGCCAATTGAGCTCCAGCATTTCTTGGCAAAGAGACAGTTCAAAAACAGGTGTGTAGAGGATTCCGCAATACTCAAATTGCACAACACACAGTTGTATGAAACCAACTGCATTATTTTCCTTCTTAGAATGTCTCTTGTACTTAACCTGTCCTGAAGGAGTAGCCAGAAGAAGACTTTGTGCTTTGGTTGGCAAAAACATTTCCAAAGCCAACTAAAGGCTTGATGAATTTCCCTATGTCCAGATAGAAACTTGTATGCTTTTGAGGAAGAAAAAATCTCCTAGAATCTTGTATTCCAGATAGAATCTTGTTGCTCTGTCAAAGGGAAGTGCTCTACTATGGACTCTATTGTTTGTGACTGGTTAAATGCTTCTGTTGAAAGAGGTAATTTGAAAAGATCATAAATGGAGTGTGTATTAACTGATATCCACTTGCTCTTGGCAAAGGAATATAATTCTGGATAATCATCTCTAAGAGATTGCTGCATCCAATTGTCTTGCCAAAAAGAGACATGTCGGACCATTTTGCAGTCACCTTGGTGAAGGATTTGAAAGCTTGCAGCAGTTAGGATTATTATCTTTTTGACTTGTCGACCCTAATCTTCTTCATCATCTTAAAACCAACGGAACAGCTAGCAGCTGTGTACTAGTAATACTGTGCTGTGCAGTGCTGTACGCCTGTAGTACCTGTACGTGCCCGTCCAACTGCGTGCGCATGCATGCAGGTTCAGGGGGCAGGCGCCCGGCCGGCCGGGGCTCGATCTGCGCTGCGCCCCCTTCCCTGCGCATCACGCGAGGCAACAGTGGATCATCATGGTCCTTCTTCATCAAAGTAGACTACTCACTACTGTACTGTAGTATTAATCAGAACAAGAGCGTCCTTAATGGTTAGCTATTTAGCTAGCTAGATGTGACATGGCAAGCAAAAAGTAGAAGAGAGTAGTCACTAGTTACAAGTAAATAGTCTATCTATTTCATGTAGCCCAAAACCATGTAAGAGGAGCATATGAGTCATATTAATCTTTTTTATTGTGTTTCACCTCCACATCAACTCACCAAATAGCTAGTACTAGCTATTACTATTGCGGATGCCCTAATCCAATACAACACAGTTATAATGTAAATACACTGTCTGTACTGCCACGCTGCTTGTACTACTCCGTAGGCGAGTACTGTACAAATCTGCATTTTTTTTGCTGTAGACTGCGCTGCGCCCTCTTCATTTATCGGACTGCTCAAAAGGCTGATGAAGCTTCAGCGATGTGTACAGTGTATCCCCGCACTCTGTACAGTACAGTAGTACTTCTGTAGCCTGGAGCCCTACTGTACAGTTTCTGTACAAGTGTTAACTCTGCAGTCTGTGTCATCTCTTGAATTATTGCCACCTAACACATTCACTTCACCACCATCATGCTTCAGGCCCTGCTTCTGCTACGGTTAGGCTACCACACTCTCTCTCTCTCTTTTACACATACTCCCTAGTCCCTCCCAAAATATCAGTCATTCTTGTTTTTATAGAAATAGCTTTAACTTACGCATCTAGGGTTGGACGTGATCGTGAAAAAAAAAGAAATAGCTTTAACTAATTTTATATAAAAATATTAATATTTATAATATCATTCGGTCTCTAAATATGGTGAAGACTACTGGCGCCAGATTTTATTATAATATAAAAAACGCATTTCCCCCTATGTTGATATGTTCAACAAAGGCAGCGCTGGACCCCATTGGCTGGCTAGCTACGGGTTTTTTTTTTTTTGAAGTAATTTTTTTTGTTTGATCAGCGGCAAAGCATCGACCTTTTGAAGAGATCTACAAGTACTAGTAGCCTTTTAGGTGAGCATTTGACTTTCTATTAGTATCTCTTTCTCACACACAGATGGCAGGTCCGTGAGAGGCTCGAGGGCCAAGAATCCATCCAGGAGTCTACTACTGTACGAAAACGAAAGTGCCACTGCCTGCCATGCATGGAAAAAAAGCGACTCGGATTTCCAGGGGCACTCGAAGAACTCAACGCTTGTGCTTTTCCTCCTGTCACTACTCGTGTTCCAGAAAATAAACACACTTTGCTCCAGACATTGATTCTAGCAGCTGCGTGTCAGCAAGTGCCTCTGTCCGTTCGATCCTGTTTCCAACCAAAATCTAAAATTCCAACTATTTTGGATTTTCAAAATTCAAAATATAAAATATTTTTTCAATGTAAAGTTTAGCTTATTTTGATCTAAGTGTCCAAAATCTAAAATGAAGAATAATAGACCACTTTTTATCAAAAAAATTTAGTGATGTTTAGTTCTACTTTACAAAATAAAAAGCCAAAACCTAAAATATTTTTAATTTTATGAGGAACTAAACAAGTCTAAATCTGTTTTTTTTTTCAGAAAATGGTGGTGTAGGCTTCATTCAGACATGGAAAAAACAACAACAACGGTCGTATGCAAAGGGTAATAAATAATTCCAGGATGATGTATGTGGGTAATTTTAAAGATTTTGGAGCTACTTTATATCATCTTTCATAATGGCAAAAGTTGTTAGTTTAGATGTAGAATTGAGGGCAGTTCATGCTTTTTCCCTAATGGTCTGAGTGGGTGTTTTCTTGACAAAACAAAATACTCCGTAGATGCTATGGTTGTGTTATTTCCTATAATGATTAATGAATAGAAGTTTATAAGTATATTCTGAGATTTTCTACGGTTTATTTTCGCTCTCTAACACATCTTGTGTAGATTAGGGGGTGTTTGGATCCCGCGTCTAAAGTATAGACCTGTCACATTGAATATTTGGACACTAATTTAGTATATTAAATATAGATTAATTATAAAACCCACTACACAGATTGATGCTAATTTGCGAGACAAATCTATTAAGTCTAATTAATCCATGTTTTGACAATGTTGTGCTACAGTAAACATTTGTTAATGATTGATTAATTATGCTTAATAGTTTCGTCTCGCTGATTAGTTTAATTACTCCCATGTAATTAGTTTTTTAATTTGCTCATGTTTAGTCTTCCTAGTTACCATCTAAATGTTCGATGTGACACGGTCTAAACTTTAGACTGTCGATCCAGACACCCCTGTCTGAGTGTTTGTTCAGGTTTTTTTAACATTGCCGCCACTGATTTTTGCACGTATGGCGCCCGATGGTCAAGGCTAACCTCGCTATGTGCATTGCTTGTAGTTGTTGCCGATTTGCTCTTTGTTTAAGATGTCTTTAAAATTTCAAAACTTTACAAGATTTCTCATAATATTGAATCTTTGACGTATGTATGGAACATTAAATAAGAAAATAACTAATTGTACAATTTATCTGTAATTTGCAAGTGGAATCTTTTGAGCCTAGTGACTCCATAATATAGGGTACTTCCTCTGTAACTAAATAACTGTCGTTTTGCGATTCCCAAGATTTTTTTAACTAAATATATATTAAAAAAATATTAATATTTATAATACATAATTAGTATCGTTAGAAAGATCTTTGAATCTAGTTTTTTAATAAATTTATTTAGAGATACAAATGTTGCACGACAAATCAAATCAAACTTGTGGCGTGAATATCAACCATGACAGTTATTTAGGCTGTAGCGGTAGCTCCATCCATCTACAGTTGGCAGCAGAGGTGCACGGTACGGTGTACCCAACCAAACCAATGGCACGGCCGAGCGGGGAGGACGGCAGGAGTGAACACTGAACAGCATATGAACAGTAGTGGAGAGAGATTGCAGCAGCGGCAGCCAGCGCGGCGACTTGTCGTCCGTCCCACCAAGCGAGGCAGCGAGCCAGCCACCCCACCAGCTCGTGTATCGATGCATATACTACTACAGTACTGTAGTATGATGCATGCATGCTCTCGGCGGCCGGCGCCCGGACTGACGACGGCAGCAGCGAGCCGGAGCAGAACAACCTTCAAGTAATGGCCGCAGCGCATGCAGTAGTGGCCAGTGGGAAGCAGGAGGCTAGCTAGGCAGCAGCTATAGGCTAGAGCTCAGCTCATCAATACTCATGGCAACATCCAAATGAACGATACTAGGTTCTGTTTGATTGGAGGGACCAGTGACTAGCGACTTCTAGTAGTCTTAAATAACAGCTCTTTTGAGACTTCTATGTACTAGTCTTTATAGTAATTAAAGTGTTTGATAAAATTAAGACTAATTAGTAGTGACTAGTCCCTAGTCCCTTCAATCCAAATACGGCTGCATGTCAGTACCAATGCATGGTCAATGGAGCCCGGCGTCCACTCGTGCGTGCGTGCGTGCGTACGTGCACGTGATTGCCTAGCCTAGGGTGCACGTGATTGGAAGAGGCTCGATCGGCCAAGCAAGAAATTAAAAGGCGAGACCCTTTTCATGTCGTCGCCTCGTCGGCCGGAAAGAAGGAAGAAGAAGCTATAGGGGCCGCCGGGAAGCGGCGGAAACGAGGCCGCCGCCCATGCATGCACACAGCACACATGCTGATGCAATGGCAAAAAAATTTGGCAACGCAAGAACCCATTGCTGACCCGGAAAACCGGCCGGGGTGCAGGCCACGAGGCAACACCCTAGCTTTTCACGAATCCCGTTGTCCGTCACGCTGATCTCGGGCAGGCAGGGTACTCTAGCTAGCACTTCATCCACGACCGACCTTTGAGTCAAAAGCTAACTGATTAAGGCTGAATGTTAAGGTGAAAGAGAGAGGAGAAGAGAGAGGAAAGGTGGGTTATAAGGTTACAGCCAGCTGGACACAAGAACCAAAAACTTTATGAGATAGATATATGAGTCATGTACTAATCGAGTGCAGTGCACTATTGTATGGGTGAGCTGTGAGAAGGCTGTAAGGAAGCTTACAGCCAACTTGTGGGCTGTATCATAATACTTACTCTTAGAGCGACCGCAATAGCTAGTACTCCTCTCACTCTCCTATCTTTTTTCTTGCCACGTCAGATCTAGCTAGCTAAATATTTAACCATTGGAGACGGCCTTAGTATTTGACACTGTAATAGTATGAAAAAAAACGCAAAGACATAAATTAAAAAAACATACTTCCTATATATACATATTAAGGGGTTTGTTTGATACTTGTTGTAAGCTGTTTTTTGTGGAACATATATTTTCAAAATAGTTTCACCTATGAAACTGTTTTATTTTCTCTTACGAAGACATGAAGTAGAATGAAGCTAAAAAAATACCTTATCTCATCCATCTTTCCTATTTCTCTTTTATATCCGTGCATAAAGTTTGTTGGTTAAGCTATTTTACCAGGGAACATATGTTATGGAAACTAGGTTCCCGTGGAAACTATGGAAACTCGCACATGGATAGTTGAATCTAAATTCGATGTTGGGAGAGATTAACAATTAACCTGTCCCACGGTGTGGGAGAGATTAGCACGTGGATCGACACACTGTGGAAGGGGTTAATTGCTAATCTCTCCTAGATTCAACGATCCACGTGCGAGTTTCCATAGTTTTCATTAGAATCTGGTTTCCATAGCATACGTTTCCATTTTGCCAAATAACTTTTTCAAAATTACTCAGTTTCACCTAACAAGTTGCTCATAAAATTATTTTTCTAAAATAGCAGCTTCACTAATGAAGTTAAGCTGTGCCAAACAGGCCTAAGCCATCATCTTTTAGTGAGTAGATAGATATCACTTGTAGGGGAAAAATATAGGAATCTTTTTCTTATATAGTATCATATTTTCAGAAAAGGAAAATAACCAAAAGAATGAGATGTGCACTCCAACCTCTTAGAGCATCTCCAAGATATTAGTCAAATTGTTTTCTAATAAGTTGAACTATTTTAAAGGAAAAACATTGATAATAGACTTTGTAAATGACTCTCCAAGTTTAGTAGTTTTCCATTTCACCTCATTTGCTCTAGTTTTGGATAGTCTACTTCACTGGTTATCCATCTTTACTCTAATGTTATCTATTTTAAAGAGTACCAAAATTAGTGATTTTTTCCTAATCTCTTGGAGATTCTCTTATCTTTTATTTTCGAACCAAGAAAAAATATAGGAATTTCAGAGAATTTTAATCCTACTAGAAAATTAAATTTATTGCCGATCATAATTCACACCACCTGTGGTTTTTTTTTTCGATACCTGCTACCTCAAGTGCGGCGCACGGCGGCATGCATGCACACCGTACCGTACGTACCAGCGCGTGCGACGTGCATGCGGGACAAACTGTTGGCATGCATGCACCACCATGCTCATGCTCATGCATGCATGCTATCATCATGCTCAAAGTCCCCCGGCCCCTACGGTCCTTAGACCCCATTAAATTAAACACGGGATTTTTTTGCCCTAGAAGCTTCCCAATATTTTTCATGTAAATTTATTTATTATGGGCTTACAAGTTTTTCTATAGTACTGTACAATGATTTTTTCTACAAAAATACTCGTGTATTTTTTATGGTTTTTTTTTGTATTTTTATTAGGGTGTCTTGTAGAGATTAACGTGGAGCTATAAAAAGGAGTCAAAATCCACCCAAGCCAAAAGAGATGTCCAAGATCCAAGCACAAAAGTAGAAAAAAAATAGGACTAAATGAATTGAAAACATAGGATTGAGCCACGTTCCATAGAGATTTGGTAGGATTCCAGGATGGCCAATCCTTTATTTAAAATGGCTAGATAGGTAATTTTTTATTGGGTTAGAATCCTATAAAATTCCTCTATGAATCTTTTGTTTCAAACGAGGCCTCTCAAATAGTCTTATAAACAACTAACTAATTTGGGTTTTGAGGGAAATGGAAAAAGATGAACCCCTAAGGGCACTCACAATGCAAGACTCTATTATAGAGTCCAAGACTATTTATTACTACTTATTTATTGCATTTTGCTGATGTGGCAGTATATTTATTGAAGAGATGTGATGAAAAAACAAGACTCCAAGTCCATGATATTCGAGGTAATAAATAGGTTTAGACTCTATGATAGAATCTGCATTATGAGTGCCCTAACATATTTGCATCTAAAATTTCTAAAGATAAGCAATTGCCAAATCCTTCATCCACCTCTTACATATGCTTGTTCATTCACCCTCTCACATGGCTTTCTTCTTGTGTGCCCTAGCTTGGCTGCCTTCTAGTGACACCATTGTTGGTGGCCTACCTTTGCCGCCGGTCGCCATCCAAGAAGTGGCAAAGCCATATAGATTCTATGGGTGTGGATGCACCACAAAAAGAATACCAACGAATAGATTAACTTTTCATCTTGTTTAGCTTAAGTTTAAGTATCTATAAGATAGGTGTATTCCTTCTGATTTGCTCTAACTTTACTACTGCGTCGAGCACGGCTAACCAGAGGACAACCTTGCTAGGTGACGACTGGTCTATTTTTCAGCTATCAACTAAATATTATAAACTATTAGAGAAACAAAAAAAAAATCAACTTCTTACTCAATCGAGACACCACACTTGGTGTAATTAATGATTTGACAAAAGTGTTTTTAAGAAACTTTTAGTAGATACTTTCTCGTAATATAGTGTATTCTAGCATTCAAAATTTGTCGTTAAATATAAGAGATTCTAAAAGATATCAACCAATTTTGCTTTAAATATTTTGCATTTACCAACCAATCACCATTAATGACGTTGATGATAATCTGATTTGGAAATACTCCCTCCATTCCAAATTATAAGAAATTTCAATGATCTTGGAGAGTAAAAAATCTCAAGTTTAACCAAAGTTATACTAAAAAATATAAAGATTTATAGTATAAAATAAGTATACTCTGAAAATATAATTGATAAAGAATCTAATGATACTTAGTTAACATCATAAATGTTGTTATATTGGTTAAACTTAAACTTAAGATGCTTGAACTTTCCAAGATTCTTAAAATATATTATAATTTGGATTGGAGGGAGTAAAAAACAAGTGTACATGCATCTTTAATGTTCTCTTTTTAATTTGTCTTATATAAAATTTATAAAAATGCACTATATTACATGACTGAGGAAGTATATGCTTTAAATATATGTTGCCTGAGCAAGGCAACTAAAGATCTTGCGTGGCTAATTGGGCAACAAGCTCGATCCTGGCGTTTTTTATGAAACTAAAAAATGTACGAGAGACATGGAGTGGTACAAAACATCCTGCATTGCGGTTTCAAAAGCCGAGATATATCTCTATCAAATGAGAAACAACCTGCAAAGTAAGTGGTAAGCCACAAGAAAATAAAGCAGAAAGAAACAGGGGGAACTTGCCGCTCGCAACACGGCATGCCTGCCCTGCGAGCTCCCACGCCGACGGCGACGGCGAAGACGCCGACGACGACGGCGAGATCGAGCGCCTTGGCCCTCGCGCGCGCTGGACAGCGAAACGGTGACAAACAAAGCGGGACAGACAACGATGGAGACGGCACGAGAGAATCTCACTGGAATTGAATACGCATCGGTACAGGTATAGCCACAGCAGGGACGCATGGGGCGAACAGCTAGCTAGCTCTTAGCCCCTCTCGTCTTCTTCGCCATGCCTTTCGTTCGTGGCTCACGCCGACCTCTCACGTCTCACCATAGGTGATCGATCGGTCGATCGAGGTGATGATGATTCAGCCATGTCTTGTGGTCAAAGAGAAAGCGGCGGAATGAAGAAGAAGAACGCGTGGACAATGAGCTTGAGCAAGACAAGAATTGGTAGAAAGGCACGTCGACAGCAACGCTTCGGGCTCCCGGGCACACTAGTGTCGCTGCGTGCAAATCTCCAGTGGCACACTAGTAGGAGTACTACACCACAAGCTGCTAGTCCAATCACACCAGTGATATGATGCAACTACCCAACAGAAATTTTTGCTAACTAAAAGTAGTAAGTATTAGCACGCGGTACGAAAATTCTCCAATCAAGTAGTCGTGTGCGAGCGTTTTCAGATTTATCGAGTCATTGCTGTGTAATAACTAAACGAAGGCTAGCTAGCTTTGAAACGTATACGGAGTATGTCAATTCTCACCAAATGTGCCGGGGAGGGGGGGGGGGGGGGGGGGGGGGGGGGATAAAAATATAGATCCCACTCTCTTTTGTCCTAAAATAACTACACCCTCTGTATTGGTAATTTAAGTAGTTTTAAAATAAAGTTTAGGTGAGATATTGAGAATATGAATCATGAATAAGTTTTAAGTTATTGAGTTTGAAAATATTAAAACTATATGAACAAATTTGTCTTGAAAAATATTTACATAAAAATATACATATGTCACTTTTTTCAGTCTTATTTGTTTGAACTTGTCAACACGACTTATCAGTTATAGACTTATGGTACAATGTTTGTTGTCTCACAACAAAACAACATCAGCTGACTTATTAGCCGATAGTTATAGAAACCATCAACCGAACAGAGAGGTTGTGTCTCTGTCCAAAACAACTTGAATTACCAATACATAAGGGAATACACATTTCGTCTCTGTAGTCCGGTGAAAGGCCAACTTGACATATTAACATGTTGGTCATATTTAATGGAGTGCTCAATACTCCCTCCATACTTTAAAAAGCTTGTCGTTTTAGAAAACGACACGGTCACCAAAGTGTACCTTTGACCACTTATTTTTTGAAAAATATTTATTGAAATATAATATATGTATATTTTTATGAAACTATTTTTTCAAGACAAATCTATTGATATGATTTTTACATTTTCAAACTCAACAATTTAAAAATTATTCATGATTTATATTCCTAATGTTTGACTAAACCCTTATCCTAAACGACAATCTTTTTGAGTATGGAGAGAGTATGAACCTTTGGAGACTTCATGCTCCCCGTCATATCATCCAAGAGGTCAAGATTGACTTCATGAAAAGTTGGCTAAGTCTCGATGCTACACCATATGTTCCGATGTGACACACTGGCATTTCATCCACTAGAGCATATTTTGGTATATTCAATTCTAATCGTTAGTAACATAGACCAACACAACATCACTATATGATCTTATGATGGTTTCATCGGTAAAACACATCAAAACACCACCACCATGTGATCTAGCAACAACACTGGAAATCAGCGGATCGTGTGGAATA
Source organism: Microstegium vimineum (assembly GCA_022036555.1). NCBI lineage: Eukaryota > Viridiplantae > Streptophyta > Magnoliopsida > Poales > Poaceae > Microstegium > Microstegium vimineum. The sequence continues at coordinate 51,791,548 of CM039133.1, read as the reverse complement.
TATGTCTGCCAACTCTTTCCAATGGCTAGAAACTTTATATAAGTGCAATCTCTAGCTCATTTGGAGCTACTTGTCCACCTCACTATTGCTAACACTTGGACAAAAAGATTATGAAGCTACTGGAGAGCCATCCAAGCCAAAAAGTGAGAAGCAGTGAGAGTTTTCCTTTGAGTTCTACTGGTGTTCTTGGTGATCGCCATCCCCTAGGGACTTTGGCAGAGGTTTTGGTGACCTTTCTTGGTGGAGTTCTTGCTAAGGAGTCAAGATGGCAACGGGGAATTCCCCGTCAGAGTCTTGCGCCCCATCCTTGTCCCAGTCAGGATAAACTTTCCCCATCCCCGTCCCCGTCAACAGTCGCGGGGGAAACTTTCGTCCCATCCCCGTCCCCGCGCGGGTATTTAATCCCCACGGGGATCCCATCCCCGTAACAAATAGACTCATCTAGAGTCAGAGCGGAAATAGCAAAGGAAAACAAGTTCCTAATCTCACAGAAACATGATACGTATGCCAGTTCTCTTCTTCAAAATCCAAAGAAAATACATGTGGAAGAGAAAAACTAGTTAGCTTCTCTCGGATCCAAAGAAAATACATGCAAATAAAGAATGTATACTACGATGCTATCAATTAATCTTCTGTCCACTCCATCTTGACCAATGACCATGTCTCTTGTGCCTACTCATTGTGGACTGCGGCCTTGCAGAGTTGTGGGATGTAGGATGCGAGTGGGATTGCGGCCTTGCGGAGTTGCGGGACTGCAGGCAGACTGCCGAGCGCAGGAGCTCACATGTACCTGCGGCGGCGCTGCATGTCCCGACTGGGAGCAAGCCTGGTGGAGTTCGTCGGTGGCTAGTCTGGTTGCACTTGTGCAGGAGCCGGCCGGTGGAGAAAGCAGGTTGCGGCTGGGGAGAAGAAGTGAGGAACAATAGAGTTAGGGTTACATAGAAGACAAAACATGTTATATACTCTTGACCGGTTACTGGGCCTTTAGATGGACCTTTTTCTTGTTCAGTGGCTCGAATGCGTCTGTTTGCATGTGTAGCGGACGGGGTAGCGAGGAACGGGGACGAGGACCAGACAACCATCCCCACCCCCCGTGATCCCCGACGGGGTTACGTTTTCAACCATATCAATCCCCGTCCCCTAATAGTGGAATTCCCCGCGGGGAATCGGGGAACGGGGGTCCGTTGACATCTTGACTAAGGAGGCTACAATTGGTGTACACGGTTTGAAACCCGCCATTCTAGAGTGGAGAATGGGTATTCATGATATAAACAAAGCTTAATCGATTCTTGGTGAATCTTTGGGGAGAATTCGGTTATCCCTTTGTTTTGCATCACTTATTGCTTGTTTATGTGCAAGTTCCATCAAGTGACAACTATCTCACTAAGTTTACTTGGTAGCGTGCTTAGCATATGTTTTATTCTTGCACTAAAGGACCTATTTGTTAGTGTGAACCTTGTTATGGACTTAATTCATTTTGATGGCTCTAAGGACTTCTTAGTTTGCTTTTGTAAAAGAACATAGATAGGTGTCAGGGTGATCGAGGTTTAGAACTTGCATAGCCTAAGGATGATGTTGCTTTAAACTTTATAGCCTAATTCACCTCGTATTAGCTCTCTCAGATCAGTCCACCCAACCATTACTACGGTGAGCAGGGTTAATTTGTAGTTGAATCTTGGTGACTTTGTCACTCACATGTTGGTCTAGACTTTGACTGGACAGAAGTCTCTACGCACTATAGCTATAGCCTCCCCCGAAAGTTATTTTATGGGTCGTGGGCCTCAATGCATGCATTGATACACAACTAGGTTGGTGGGAGAGTATAAGTACCATCGACCAATGCTTCTTTGAGAGACTGACATTGCACTTTACAATGAGATCGAGCGGTACTGAAGCGCTCGCATAGGATCTTGAGACACTCAAGCAAGTGGCTGAGGCACTACAACTCAAAGGCCTCCTCCACCATAACAACCAACTACTTTGCACTTGCATGTATACCTGCTCTAACCATTGTTTTTATGTTCCCAATCCATGGTGGCACCAGAGATATAGGCCGCGTCGCCTTCAGTGTATTTGATATCCACTTGTGAACATTGATCATGTGTGTTATATGCGGTCACGAAACCTAGCCATATCACTCGTGTGTATCTTGACACGACCCGATAACCTTTCATTAGTGATTCCTCATGATAATGGTGGAGAAAATTTGAATGACAACGTGGTGTGCTACTTTTGATGAGGAAACATGATGAGCCCAAAAGAAAAGCTTTAGGGTTAAAACGGCTGCTTTGATAGTTTAGGGGAAAAAATGAGCCTAGAAACAAACTTTAAGGATTGCCAATTTCGTATTTTAGAGACAAAATGGAGCATGGACAAAAGTTGAAGGACAACGATGTCTATTTCGCTATAAAAGACAATCTCAAAATAAACATACATGTGGTATGTCATCATGTAGAATGTGGTATGTGTCATCATGTAGAGATATATCATAGTACACAGTTTCTATCTAATCCTATTTAAACCGTTATCATAATACACTATTTAGCGTTTAATGTTTAGATAAATATATCATACCCATCAAAATAGAAGTGCATAGAAAATAGAAAAAAAATAACTATAAACATCACCCATCAGTCTCTTGAGCTTTTGGAGTGAAAACTGAAAAGGAGGATGTCGAAGATGGTGGGGGATGTGAGCTGCTTCTGCTAGAAGGCTTGGAGTCACAAGGTTAGTCATGGACAACGCCACAATTAATGGTTTGAAGGCTTAACCACACCGAGGAATGGTTGATAGGCACGGTTCTAGTAGTGTGTAAAATTGTCAAACACACCTTTCGTGCTTGTAAATTGCCTTGAATATGGCGACAAAATTCTTTAGATTATGCATATTTTAAAAGATACAAAATTACAAAAAATAAGTTATTTTGTTCCATTTATTTATTAATAAATAACAAATATAATAATGGTAAGCATGATTCGTTGAGCTAAAAAGACAGAGGATGGCATCTGCACGGAGCCCAAGAGCAAGCAAAAAAAAAAAAATCTACTGCGGCTACCGCTGCCTCCCCTCCATAAATTAGGCGTCTCCTATCCTAAACCTCTTGTTCGCCTCCCATCGGCGTCTTCCTCTTTATTACTCCCCTCCCTCCCTCCCTCGTCCATCTGCTCACCTCAGCTCCTACTCACTCCACTGACTGAGGAGCTTGTGGTGCATCCTCCGTCTCGCGCGGCGCCAAAACGCACAAACTGCTCCCCACCCCTCACGCCCGATCGATCGCCATGCTTGCGGCGGCTTGCTATTGGCGTTTCTAAATGGGCTCCTCCTCGCTGCTCCTCTTCCCCTCGTCCTCCTCCGCCGCATCCACCGCTCCTCCTCCCCACCCGTTGTTCCCCCACTCTCATGCCTCCTCCTCCCACTCCTTATTGCCGCCGCTACCTTCCCCTCACCTCCCTCCTCCTCCTTCCTCCCAAGACCACCACTTCCTCCTCCACTACCTCCACCACCTAGACCGCCAAGAATCCTCCGCCGCCATGGTCCGCAAGCGCCCCGCGCCTGACGTCGACCTCCCACCGCCGCGGCGTCACGTGACTGGCGACCTCTCCGACGTCACAGCCGCCGCAGGCGGTGCTCCTGCTCCTGGTGGCGCCGCGCCGGCCTCCGCCAGCGCGCAGCTTCCCGCGCTCCCCACCCAACTCCACCAACTCCCTCCCGCGTTCCAGCACCACCACCACGCGGCGCCGGACGTCGACGTTCCCCCCCAGCCCCCTCCTCCTCCTCCTCCGCCGGCCCACCACGCTGCTGCTCATCAGGCGGCCCATCAGGCCCAGGCTCAGGCGGGCGGCGAGGCGTCCGCGGCGTCCACGACGGCGTGGGTGGACGGAATCATCCGCGACATCATCGGGAGCAGCGGTGGCGCTTCCGTCTCCATCACGCAGCTTATCCACAACGTCCGTGAAATCATCCACCCTTGTAACCCCGGCCTCGCTTCCCTCCTCGAACTCCACCTCCGCTCTCTCCTCGCCGCTGACCCCACCCCACTCCCTCCTCATGCTCTCCTGCACGGCGGCGCTCCGTCACCTCCGCTCCCTCCTCCACCCGCTCCACCGCTTCAAGACAAGCCGCGCCGCCACCACGACCCTCCTCCTCCGCATCCGGCGTCGCCGCCGCAGCAGCATCCGTCGCCGAAGGCACCGACAGCCGAAGAAACGGCGGCAGCCGCATCCGCCGCCGCCGCCGCGGCGTCCATGGCAGCAAAGGAACGGAAAGAGGAGCAGCGGCGGAAGCAGCGGGACGAGGAAGGTCTACACCTCCTAACCCTGCTCCTCCAATGCGCGGAAGCCGTGAACGGCGACAACCTCGACGGCGCACACCAAACACTGCTAGAAATCGCGGAGCTCGCAACACCATTCGGCACCTCAACCCAACGCGTCGCAGCCTACTTCGCAGAAGCCATGTCAGCGCGTCTAGTAACATCCTGTCTCGGCCTCTACGCGCCACTTCCACCAGGCTCCGCCGCATCAACGCGTCTCCACGGCGGTGGTGGGGGCCGAGGAGTGGCGGCGGCGTTCCAGGTGTTCAATGGGATAAGTCCGTTCGTCAAGTTCTCGCATTTCACGGCGAACCAAGCGATTCAGGAGGCGTTTGAGAGGGAGGAACGCGTGCACATCATCGACCTTGACATCATGCAGGGGCTTCAGTGGCCGGGGTTGTTTCATATCCTCGCTTCAAGGCCTGGTGGTCCGCCGAGAGTTAGGCTCACTGGACTTGGTGCTTCGTTGGATGCGCTTGAAGCTACCGGGAAACGCCTGTCGGATTTTGCTGATACGCTTGGATTGCCATTTGAGTTCTGTGCTGTTGCTGAGAAGGCTGGGAATGTTGATCCTGAGAAACTTGGTGTTACGCGAAGAGAAGCTGTTGCTGTTCATTGGCTTCATCACTCTCTTTATGATGTCACTGGATCTGACTCCAATACGCTCTGGCTCATCCAAAGGTAACCTTGCTTGCTTCCATGTCAAATCTTGATAGATGCAATCATCACCACTTTTCATCTGCTGCTAACACTTTACGGAGTACTCGTAGTTTATAAACCAATGTGACATTGGATAATGTGTATTGAGTGTGAGCCGGACGGACAACGAGCATCAACTCGTGCTAGTAGTACATCCAGTACTACAACCGTTCTAAAATATTCTTCAGAGGTTTGCTAGTAGTTAAAAAAATGGCGTTTTGGAGCTCCAAAAGCTTGTCATTATGACCAACCCACTTTCTAGGATTGAAAAGTTTGAATCTTTGGTGACAATGCTTTTGAGATGATACTGTACTGGAGTACAGTACTAGTCTGTAGTAGAGTATCCTCTCCTCCCTCCATGGTCTTTTCTTTGGTGATCCCAGAAACACAAAAGATACTAGATTTCACTTGCATTTGGTTAGTGGATGTCTTTAGAGAGGATGGAGGGAGCTGAAAGTTCTTATCATCATGACCAACTTTCCATCCCAAAAAGAAAGCTTTCTAGTTCCAAGTGCCAGGACGATGATTACTGAAGACCGAATCGAATAATTGTCATCTTCTACCACTAATCACCATTTCTTAATACTACAGTACTACTACTACTACTAGATCATCATCATCATTAGGAAGCTAAACTCACAAAGGTTTTATCTTTCTCAAATGACTGTCATGCCAGTAGTAGTACTGCATATCTGTCCATTGTACTTCTTTTGTGAACCATCTCATCTCATCTCAAGCATAAGATAAACATGTACTCTAAACTGCAATGGAGTCCTTGATTTGATGCATCATTAATTAAAACCGCTAAGCAATGGCGTCCGTCCGTCCGTCCGTCCTAGCGCCGTCACTGTCCTGGGCAGCAATGCCACCATCAGACAGATTCAGAATCGAATGGTTGTCACAAAACGCACATCCTGACTGACGACTCCTGTCCCCCCTTCCCCGGGTCCGTCCGTGTTAGATTGGACCACGGGGATTTCAATTGTTCATTCATTCATTGATTCAATTCCAACCATGATCCATCCACTCCCCTCTGCTGTTCTGCAGGCTGGCCCCAAAGGTGGTGACAATGGTGGAGCAGGACCTAAGCCACTCAGGCTCATTCCTAGCACGGTTCGTGGAAGCGATCCACTACTACTCGGCGCTGTTCGACTCGCTAGACGCGAGCTACGGCGAGGACAGCCCCGAGAGGCACGTCGTGGAGCAGCAGCTGCTGTCGAGGGAGATCCGCAACGTGCTTGCCGTCGGTGGGCCAGCACGCACCGGCGACGTCAAGTTCGTCGGCAGCTGGCGCGAGAAGCTCGCCCAGTCTGGGTTCCGCGCCGCCTCCCTCGCTGGTAGCGCCGCCGCGCAGGCGTCGCTGCTGCTCGGAATGTTCCCATCTGATGGGTACACGCTTGTTGAGGAGAATGGCGCTCTCAAGCTTGGATGGAAGGATCTGTGTCTGCTCACCGCGTCCGCGTGGCGCCCCATCCAGATGCCGCCGTGCCGTTGAGACTTGAGAGCTGTTTCTTTTGCATCTGCTGCAGGTAGCTGCTGAATTTGGTCATCAGTTCTTCCGAGGGATGCGTCCGGCTTATACAGCCTGTTAAACATTTCTTCGATCTCATCACTAATTGCTAGCTACGAAGTAGATCTGTTTCATTCACAGTGATAGTTACTGATGTAAGCTTAAATTAGTTTAATCGTAGATCGATCTTGTTCAGCTGTCCATCATTTTGTTTCAGCAATATATCACCAGTTAGTCCTTGTTTTTTTATTTCCGTGCTTTATTTAATCCTTTTTCCCCCTTCATTACATACAACTCTTTATGCGTTTTAGTTAAGATAAGATTCTTGCTACCTAGCTGACAGTAGTTTTCAGGGAAGTAAACATCAAGTACTCCTTATCTGTTGGTACATGTCTCAAACTGAAACTGTTGTACTAGTCGTCCATGTTCAACTGTTCCCACTACTACCTTTCCATTAAAAAAAACTGTTCCTTTGTAGTTTACTGCACTGTTTAATTCGGTGTCTTGAGAGTTGATATTACTCTTCTTTGGTGGAGTTCCACTCTCCCCTTTCATATGTGGGCAAGGCATGCGCATGCAGTCTACTTTTAACATCGTTTTCACCTTTTTTTTCTTGCCTCCTTCCATAAGCCGAGGTCATTATCTTGTCAATTCTTGCGCCTTGACATTCTGACCACTGGTTCTTTACCCGGCACATTCCATAAAGTGATGAGTGTATGGGGACGTATTTATTTTGTTAGTTCACCGTCCCCATCAAGCGATCTCACTAGGCAAAGCAAATTTGTTTAGCGCATTCAGATTAGAACAACCGCCTCTCCGTGCTTGCATTATTTATGCAGATTACTAGCCGACCGACCGACCGTGTTTTGTTTGTTTAGTTTACAATTACAAGTGTTGTTGTTGTTGTTGAGATCAGAAGTGGGGCAGGAGGGAATTGTCGCTAGTAGTGTCTTTTTTTAGATGGGGGAGAAAAAAAAAATCTGTTGCTAGTTAGTGGCACTAGTGGCCCTACCTTAGGTTATACTAGTAGCTTTGGTTTTGCTTCCTAGTCACATTTCCAAACTGGGTTATCAGCCAATGTTGTTGTAGGAGACCATCACATTCATGGATGGCTTGGCTTGGCTTCAACAAAAAGCCTTTTTGCTTGCCCCCACAGCCAGACACTGAGGGGTGGGGCCATGCCATTTGCAGGACTGTCACTCATTATGGAGCTAGGGAAGGCACTCATCTCATGATCCATCTCATCCCTAGACTAGAAGAGAAGATAAGAGATGGGGAGTGTGGTCTGTGTCTGTGGCGTGCCTCTCTTGACATTGCCATGATGGGGATTGGGGAATGGGTCTTCTCTCCTGCTGCTGCAATTCTGCAAATCTTTTGTGCCCTGTGCTGTTCTCCCTATCTTTTCTTGTCCCTGCTGTGCTGAGGCTGCCGCTGAGCTGAGAGAGAAAGAGAGAGAGAGAGAGAGGTCCCCCAGCAATGAGGAGTCCTTTTCTCACAGCAGAAGCCGTGCCCTGTTGCTTGTCTCTTCTTCTCTTGTAGCCTAGGGGTAGTGACTTGAGTGGCCTACTGGCAGGTCAGCAGGTCGGAAAGAAAGAAAGCCTTGTTGCTCAGCTCTGACCTGCACAAAAGCTACTGCTACATGGATCTGCACTGGTTTTGGCCTTTGGGGGAGTGATGATGATAGTCCGGCGTGGTTGTTGGACGTGCCAAACCCATTCGGGGAACCCGGAACCCCGGAAAGAGCAGCCTCATCACTCATCAGCACAGTGCATAGTGGTTTGGTTTGATCTCGTGTCTGTCATACTCATCTTCTCATCCGATGGGGAGGGATGCTGCTGCTTGCATGATTGTATCCTCAGCCATGTGCTGCTGCTTCCGGCAAACAGACGGGAAGAGCTGCATTGTCTTTGGCATTGCAAAACACTTGCCAGTCAAATTTAATAATGGACATCTTTGTTTCAATGTATGCGTCAGATCTGTGAACACCTCGGGCTATTACCCAAAGCTCGGTATTCCGGAGGCGTGCCAGTCGATTTGACCAATCAATCGACAAGGATGATAACTAGAACAAACTGAACGAGACGACAGCGATGCGCCCGAACGTCAAGGCTTAGATTGATCAAGGATAACTAGAGCAGAGCTGAACGAGGCAAACAACGATGTGCCCGGATTGCCAAAGCTCAGAGGTACTCCCACGCGGAACTAACAAGGATTTGACGGAGATCAAGGTGATGCAGCCCGTCGAAAGCTTGAAGAACTCGTTGAAAACTATAGCTAATGCAGTAAAAGGGTAAATTGCGATAAAAAGGTAGAATAAAATAAAATTGGTTTGTTTTTTATTTGGATTGG